>VWZV01010117.1:104293-184862 GCA_013397155.1 Irena cyanogastra | reverse complement strand
TCTCAGCCTGTCCTCGGGCACCTCAGCCTGTCCCTGGGCATCTCAGCCTGTCCTCGGGCTTCTCAGCCTGTCCTCGGGCACCTCAGCCTGTCCCTGGGCATCGCAGCCTGTCCCCGGCCGTCTCAGCCTGTCCCCGGCCATCTCAGCCTGTCCCCGGCCGTCTCAGCCTGTCCCCGGCCGTCTCAGCCTGTCCCCGGCCATCTCAGCCTGTCCCCGGCCGTCTCAGCCTGCCCTACCCCGGCCTGGGGAGCAGGGGGCGGCCCCAGGCCAGCCAGGCACTTTCTCACACTTTTTATCCCTAATTGAACGTTTCGGGAGGTTCTTGCCCCTAATGAGAGGGAGCTGTGCTCTGTCACCAGCAGCGCACTCGGGTCCTGCCCCTGCCCGGGGCACACAGCCTGTCACCCCAGGCACACCCTGCGGGGTGACAGCAAGGGACATCCTGCCTGCCCCGTCCTCCTGCAGCGCGGGGGAGCCCCAGCAGCACAATCCCAGCCTCTGCAGCCTCCTGGCTTGTGCCCAGACCTGCAGCTCTCAGCACGCCTTTCCCAGATGTGGCCCTGGACAAAGCCACCTGCCCTCCACGTGGCTGCTAGGGCTGGGCACCGAGCTCTGGCTGCCCGTGGGGTGAGTTGTAGCTGGGCTCAGCTGTGGGTCCTCATTGCGGGGCCAGGAATGACCCCCGTGCCACCATCACCCCCACCACGGCAGGAGGGGTGCCATGGGCTCGCCCCAACCCTGCCAGCACCCCCAGGCTTACCTGTGTCAGGGGATGCTGCCAGGATGTCCCCAGGGTGACACCCCTCCTCCTTCTGCAGCTACGGGAAGCACGTCCAGCACTTCAAGGTGCTCAGGGAGAGGAACGGCAAATATTTCCTGTGGGAGGAAAAGTTCAACTCCCTCAACGAGCTGGTGGACTTCTACAGGATGACCACGATTGCCAAAGAGCAGCAGATCTTCCTGTGGGACGAGGACCAGACCCAGGAGGTACCACCATGGATGGGGCCATGGGTCCCGAACCCCTGCGTGAGCCCCCTCGAGGCTCAGTGTCCCTGCAGAGGGGGACAGGGACATCCCTGGCTGGCACTTACCCTTTGGCTCATGGGGGTGAGGAGCAGGAGGGGGTGCAGCAGCCTGAGACAGGCGGTGCTGCAGGGAGGAAGAGCTCCTGGAGCAGCTCAGCAGGGCAGGGCAGGGCAGGGCAAGGCACAAATCCCTGTCCCTCGGGCCAGGGGGGATGCCCAGGGCAGGTGGCAGAGCCAGGACAGGCACGGCCAAACTGCAGCAAAGCCAAGCCCTGGGGCAGTGCTTGTGGAGGTGGCAGAACTGGACTTTGGGAGCTGGGATGGGGAAGGCTCCAGCACCTGGAAGGACCTGGGAAGGAGAGGGTGCCAGCTGCCTCCAAGGCACTCCTGGGCACCCATCTTGGGTTCCCCAGCAGCGAGAACAGGGAGTCTTGTTCCCCTGCACCTGGGCTTGTCCCCAGCACTCCACTCTTCCCTTTTCTTGCTTCTGTCTCTCCAAAGCAGGCGTTCCAAGGCTGGTCCTCATCCCGTGGTGGCACGATGTCCCCATCAGGTCCCAGGCAGTGCTAGCCAGTGCCGGGGGGTGACAGATGGGGACTCCTGCCAACCCCGGCCCTCGGCTTCCCTGCAGGTGCAGAGACCCCGATTTGTGCAAGCCCAGTTTGACTTCTCAGCCCCGGAGCGCTCCCAGCTGCCCTTCCTCCGCGGGGACATCATTGAGGTCCTGGGCTGCCCCGACCCCAGCTGGTGGCAGGGGAAGATCTACGGCCGTGTCGGGCTCTTCCCCCGGAGCTACGTCCACCCCGTCCACAAGTGACCTCCAGGTGACCTCCAAGTGACCATCCACAAGTGACCATCCACAAGTGACCTCCAAGTGACCTTCAGGTGACCATCCACAAGTGACCATCCACAAGTGACCTCCAAGTGACCTCCAGCTGACGATCCACAAGTGACCTCCAAGTGACCACCCACAAGTGACCTTCAGCTGACCATCCACAAGTGCCCATCCACAAGTGCCCATCCACAAGTGACCTCCAAGTGACCATCCACAAGTGACCATCCACAAGTGACTTCCAACTGACCTCCAAGTGACCATCCACAAGTGACCATCCACAAGTGACCTCCAAGTGACCTTCAGGTGACCATCCACAAGTGACCTTCAGCTGACCATCCACAAGTGACCATCCATGAGTGACCTTCAACTGACCATCTGCAAGTGACCATCCACAAATCACCTCCAAGTGACCTCCAAGTGACCATCCACAAGTGACATTCAGGTGACCATCCACAGGTGACCATCCACAAGTGACCCTCACCACGCTGCCACTGACCAGGCAGGACCTGGCCCTGTTGTCCCCACTCACCAGAGCTGCCCACTCGTCCTGAGTGTCCCTTTGTGTCCCCAGGATGGTCCTTGTGCCATGTGACACCCCAAAAGCTCAGCTGTGGCTCCCCTGTCCCCCCAAGAGCTCCGTGACCCCAGCCCAGGGATGGGGCTGGCAGTGCTGCTCCCCTGGGGGGGAGTGTGGAGTGTTCAACCACGGCCATAAAAACTTCTCCAGAGCCACAATCCAGTGGGATGTCAGCAACAGAGGGAGTGAGCCCAAAACCCCAAACCTTGGCTCCTCTCCAAACCCTGTAAGCAAAGCCCCAGCTCCAGGGAGGGCTGCAGGCAGCCAGGACACAACCAGGATCCACAACTCCACGGAGGAATTCCAGGGCTCAGGGTACCAGGGAAGGCTGATCCAGGGGGATTCCATCCTGGGGGTGCTGTTCATAGCTGCAAATTGTGGCGCTTTTTTATATTATTTTTTTATTTAGGGCCAGTAAAATGTGTTTGGGTGTTGCCCCTGGGAGTGGCTGCTCCTTTTCCAGCCCTGCCAAGGTGCTCCTGTCCCTCCATTCACACAGGTGTTGCTTCACTGGGGTTTTGCTTCCCTGCAGCCCCCATTTCCCCACCCCAGTGCCTGTCCCAAACCCCTCCCAGGGATTTTCTGCCCCCCCAAATGCCCCCCACACCTCACACCCCCCGGGATGCACTCAGGGAATGCAGTGCTCAGAACACCCAACTCGCTGCACCAGTGGATTTAAACATCACGTCCCAAACAAATAAAAAACACCACCCAAACCCTCATTTTTCTGCTCTCCAAGCACCTCTTCCCCACCCTAGGGGCTGTCAGGGCGCTAGGCAAAACAGGCATAACAACAAATATTGACACACATCAGGACAATGGCGTTGATGCCACAGACACGGGCCCAGAGGGGGGATCTGTGTGTCCTTGAGGGTCACAGCCAGAGGTCCCGTGGCCTTGGGTGGCTGCTGGGTGTCCAGGCTGGCTGAACAGGGACCTGGCACAGAAACATGGTGAGTGTAGGGGACAGATGGCCCTGGGGACAGCCACCTCCTGGAGCTCAAACCCCCAGGTCTGGGAACTTGGAGCTCTTTGCCACTCCACAATCAAAGCCCTTTGCTCGGGGCTGGAACGAGATGATCTCTAAGGAATCTCCCAGCCCAGACCGTGATCCCAGGGTGGGGCATCCCCTCCCTGCTGGGTGCGGGGGCAGTCGGGACCCTCTGACAGCTACTCAGGACCCAACCCACGCTGAGGAAAACCTCAAACTTGCAGCTCACACAGCTTTTTTCCCTCTCCCAAGCACATTTCCTTGGCTCTATCCCCACGATCCGCAGCGTCCTGCTCGCACTAATCACCCGGCACTGAGGAACTTGCCCGGGATCCACCGCAGCAGCGACTCCCGCCCCGGGCGGGCAAAGCCCTTCGCAAACATTCATTATCCATCCTCGGGAAAGCTGTCCTGCCTCGCCACACCCTTGTCACCGGCAGCGAAGCCGGTGCCAGGGAGGGGCTAAGCCTTGAGACAAGCGCCCCTCTTCCCAACGGGGACAATGCGGGACCCCCATTCCCCGGGATCCCCTTCCCACCCTCTGCACGTGGAGGGTGCCTTAAAAGCAGCCGCTCCTGCAGCCGCTGGTCCAGCCAAGCCTCGGCGCAGCCCAGCCAAAGCCTGACCCAGATTCTCTCCTTGTTATTGTCTCCGCGGCCGCGGACGCTCCGCGCCGGTGGCACCGTGCCGGGCATTCCCCAGCGCTGACTGCGCCGCCCCGAGCGCGGCTCCGCGGGCACCCCGGGCACTCCGGGCACCCCGGGCACTCCGGGCACCCCGGGGATGTGCGGGCAGCGCTGCCCCCTGCACCCGCCCGAGCTCCCCCGTGCGCGGCCGCGGCCGGGACGGGGCTGGAGGCGGCGGGGAGAGGCTGCACCGAGCGCCCCGTCTGCACTGCCAGCGCTTTCATCCATAAAATGATCCGAGGGCTTGTGTTCCTTGCATAAGCCAGGCTCGGCGGAGCCGCTTTGCAGGCTCGACCGGCCCCACCAGTCTCCCCGAAACCCTCGGGGTCCCCGGAACCCCCGGACAGCGCCTGCCCACGAGGAGCAGCTCCCGCTCACCGGCCGCGGCCCCTCCCGGTGTCCGTGGTGAAGGTGGAGGGCAGGGGTGACACGAGCGCTGCCATCGTCACCGCGACCGTCAGAGCCCGCAGCCCTGCGGGACAGAGGGAGCGGCCGAACCGGGAGGGATGGGACGGGACGGGACGGGACGGGACGGGACGGGATGGGAGAACCCCGGGATGGTGCCTACCCCTCTGCAGCTGCACGCTGGGATCTCCCCTGGGGCGAGGATGGAGTTTGAGAACATCCCGGGGCCTCACATCCCCTGGCCTCACTGCTGGGGTGACCCTCGGAGGGGCTGCACGGGCCACAGACCCTCCCTCACCATCCCTGGGGTCCCCTCAAACCCAGACCCTCCCTCACCATCCCTGGGGTCCTCCAAACCCAGACCCTCCCTCACCATCCCTGGGGTCCCCCCAAACCCAGACCCTCCCTCACCGTCCCTGGGGTCCCCCCAAACCCAGACCCTCCCTCACCATCCCTGGGGTCCTCCAAACCCAGACCCTCCCTCACCATCCCTGGGGTCCCCCCAAACCCAGACCCTCCCTCACCATCCGTGGGGTCCCCCCAAACCCAGACCCTCCCTCACCATCCCTGGGGTCCCCCCCCAACATCCAAGCCCTGGCAGCAGCCCCAGGGTGCAGCAAAGCCCGGTGGGGATGGGGTCATCCCCTGGCACTCACCTACCCCTGGGCATCAGCTCGACCCCCAGCCTGGGGCAGGGGATGCTGGAGCAGCCCCACACTCACGGGTGCACTCCTCGGGGTCCACACAGGCCACAGAGTCTGGGGGACAGAGGCAGGTGACATGCTGAGACCCCTGACAGGGTGGGGGCCAGCCCTGCACCCCTTCACTGGGCAGATGTTGGGCCTTTGCCGTGGCCACCATGCCCAGAGCTTGGCAGGAGGGCGGGTGGAGAAGCAAGGAGCACATCCCAGGTGAAAATCCAGCTCTGCCTCGCCCACCTCACTCCCACCCTCAGCTCCCATCCCACCCCTCACCTCCTGCTGCCCACACCCAGCCTGGTGCAAGGTTGGATCTATTCCCACATTAAACCCAGCGACGGCTGCCCCGGGGGATCTCCAGAGCCCCACCAGCACCTGGGGCTACAGCCAGAGGCAGCAGAGCCCCGGGGCAGGCACTGCCCATCCCCACCCACGGGGCCAGCCGGGTTCGTGCACCGTTGTGGCAATTTCCTGGGCATGGGCAGCACCAGCAGATCCTGGGATTTGTGTGGCAGAGCTCCAGGACCATCAACACCCAATTATTTCTATGTCTCAACGAGCGCTGAACCCTTTTTTTTTTTTTTTTCCTTTTTAATTGTTACGCTCATAAAATATTGAAATGGATGGAAATTAATGTCAGGCATAAATATGGATGGGCTGCCTGGCTCTCCGGGCTGCACCCGCCCAGGCAGGAGCACGGGGACGAGCACGGGTGATCCCTGCACAGGGCTGGCAGCACTGGCCTGGTTCTGCAGCCTGGTGACCTCCACCAACACAGCCCTTGGCCTCCCAGTTTGTCTCAAACACCGGTGGTGACACCTCGGGACTTTGCACAAAGGAGCGTGGGGTGCATTGGGAGCACGACTCGGTTGTGGGCAGACCACAGGCCATGCTCAGCACATCCCAGGGATGCCAAAAGCCCGAGCTGGGCCGCCTTTCCCCCAGGTCAGAGTCAGCGCTGAGGCTCCAGTGACTCCTTCCTGAGCAAAGCTGCCATCAGCGCTCCCTGCCTCAGTTTCCCCTCTCTAAAACACCACGTTGTGCACGGCTCCATGCAAATCCTTGGTGGCTGGGGGGTGGAAAACGTTCCAAAGGGCAAGGCAGTGTCTGGATGTTGTATTCCGGCTGAAACGCCCGCCCCAGGCCTCAGCTCTGCCGGTGAACACTTGGTGGCACCTCGGAGCGAGCGGGAAGCAGGAGCCCCCGAGCCAGGAGCAGAGCTCGGTGTCATACCCCACTGCCTCACTTTTAGGCCCTCTGCTAAAAATGGAAAATTAATTAGGACCTTGTAATGAATGCTTCCATCTGCAGGGAAGGGGCCGTGTCTGCAGCGGGTGCTGCCTGTCCAGCTGGATCCACCCGGGGACGCCTGCAATGATGAGGATCAACCTGCTCAGCCACAGCTACCCAAACCTGCAAACAATTCAGGGCCTAAATTCACCTAAATTCACCACGTGGGGTGAAGAAAGCCCCGGGATGGGGAGATGGGGACCCAGGTGAGGATCAGGTAGTGATGCTCCAGCTCTGCCACCCCAACCCGGCCCCAGCAGCGGAGCCAGCCCACAGCACACGATGGCTGGGATGCAGCATTTACCCCACATGCAATAAATCATTAGTGCACACACCCCGTGAAAGAGTCTGTAAATCTCCTGGCACAATAAAAACGCCTGGAGTGAGCGGCTGAGGTGGCAAAAACCACAACATGCTCCTGCCACGCCACGCCACGCCACGCACACCCCCGCACCCATCTGGGCCATTTCCATCACACCCAAAGAGGTCCTGGGTGCTGGCTCAGTGCTCACCTCTGTCCCGTTTGCTGTGCCCATCGCTGCCAGCAGTGCTGGGATGTCACCTGAAACACCCAGGTTTGGTTCCAGCTCCCTCAGTCCCTGCTGCACCAGTCACCGACCGGGCCACGGCGTGGGGATGTCATCCCACCACTGGGAAATCCCTGCAGGGTCAGCCAGAAAGTACCAGCTCTGCCTGGAACACCTCCTGAGCTGATATTCTTTAGGAGCCAAACGCTTGGCTCTTCCCCAGGTTGGTGTGACACTTGGGGACATGGCGTAGTGCCGGACCTGGCAGTGCTGGGTCAGACTCAGTGATCCGTTCCAACCTTGATGATTCCGTGATCCCAACAAAAAGCTGTCCCTTTCCTGTGTCCCCCAGCCCTGCTGCCACCTCCTGCACAGGCCAGGCCAGGGCTGGGCACAAGCCCACGCAGGGTTTGTCCCCGTGGGACGAGCAGGGCCCCTGTGCCTGCAGAGAGGAGCACTTTGATGGCCGAGCAGCCGGACAGACGGGCGGCTTCGCCCCGGGAGCCTGACTCAGGCAGGGCCCTCATTTCTCCGGCTGTGAATCCAGATGAGCCACACCAACGCCAGGGACAGACACACAGCCCGTGGCACTTCCCTTTTTTGCATTGGCGCAAGAATCTGACCCCAATTCCTGAAATTCGTCTTCAGCTGAGCTTCCAAGAGGAAAGCTCGAGAGAGCTTCCACATTTCTGGCTTGTGAGCACCAACCGGTGAATCCAGGGTGGGGTTTTTTGTCCATCTCACAGTTATTAATGAAACCTGTCATAGCCAGGTCTGGTGATGTGACTGTGACCATGCTGCAAACCCTAGAGAGGACAGGACAGGACAGGACAGGATAGAATAAATGGTTTCATTTCATTTTATCTGGTCCCGCTGCCTGACCAATTGAGGGCTGACCAAAAAAATTAAGGGCATTGTCCAAATGCCTCTTAAACACTGACAGGTTTGAGGCTTTGACCACCTCTCTAAGAAGCCTGTTCCAGGATTGGAACACTCTCTCCATAAAGAAATGCTTCCTAATATCCAGTCTAAACCTGCCTCAGTGCAGCTTTGAGCCGTCCTGGCAGCTCCCACTCGGTGCTGCCACCAAGGACCCACCCGAGCTCCGAGCTCCTGCACCAGCACAGGAGGGGTTAACCACAGGACAGAACTCTTCCCCTGGAAAATATCGACTTACCAGCCGGCACATCGGGAGAGGGGGGAATCTCAGAGGAGAGATATTTTAAAAAAAAAAAAACAGACAAAACACCCAAAACCCTCTGGAACCACCCAGGACCCTCCGCTCCGGGGGGCTCCGGGCTCGGCTCCGCAGGTGCGAGGGCGCTTCAGCCGAAAGAGTTAATCGGGCTGGGCAGGGAATGTGTGAAGGCAGCATGTGACTGCAGGTGGGGCAGGGCGGAGGGATGAATCACTCTTTTCCTTTTCCTCTTTTCACTTCTTGCTGTTACCTGTCCGGCCCGGCACTGCGCGCTGGCAGAGCCCCGAGCCGTGCGCTGCCGGGGCGATGCGCTGGAGGCTGAGGCACAGCGCTCTCCCCGGACTGCCCCGCTCCTCCAGCGACGAGAGCCAGGCACGGCACCCCGGCCGAGACACCCTGCTCCTCGCTGCCCTGCCTTGAGCCGCTTTTCTCTTTGTTTCTTTCCCAGTTTTTTATTTCATCCGGTGCTAGCGCTGTCTTGGCAGAGCGGAGGATGAGGAGCGAGCGGCCGCGGGGGTGAAGGACTTTCCCGGTGCTGTAGGTACACCTGGGGCTGCCTGCCCCGCCACGCTGGGGGAAGCTCCGCGTTTTCCTTGCCTGGAGCCCGGAGCAAGGCAGAAACCAAGCCCTCCTCCCGGCAGGAAGAGCTCCGGCGTGGCAGGAGCCGTTGGAAAAGGGAGCGGTGCCTTCCCCAAGCCGCGCGCTGAGCCGGGGAGGGTGAAGCGAACTGTGTGTTGTTTAAAGACTGGAGAATAATTAATTCCTGTTTATTGCCGACATCCGGGGGGCACAGAGCTCCCTCGGGAGAGGGGACCGCCGTGCGGGGTCACCATGGCTTTCTCCCAGGTGCAGTGCTTGGACGACAGCCACGTCAACTGGAGGTCCAGCGAGTCCAAGCCCGAGTTCTTCTACAGCGAGGAGCAACGCCTGGCCCTGGAGGCGCTGGCCTCCCGCGGCCCCGACGCCTTCTATGAAGTCCTGAAGAGGGAGAACATCAGGGACTTCCTGTCCGAGCTGGAGCTGAAGAAGATCCTGGACACGCTGGAGACCTACGACCCCGGCTCCGAGTACATCCCGCGGCACGGCAGCAGCGCCGGGGACAGCGAGGGCGACCGGAACAGCCAAGGGGACGAGCAGGACATGGCCCCTTCCCTGGAGTACTGGCCCCAGAGGTCCGACCGCTCCATCCCGCAGCTGGACCTGGGCTGGCCCGAGACCATCGCCTACCGCGGGGTCACCAGGGCCACCGTCTACATGCAGCCGCCCATCGAGGGCCAGGCGCACATCAAGGAGGTGGTGAGGAAGATGATCTGCCAGGCTCAGAAGGTGAGGTGCGCCGCGGGGACGGGGCAGGGTTGGCCCCGGGGCGTCGTGCTCCAAGTCCTGTCCTGCCCAGCCGGGCAATCCCTGTCCTGCGGGAAGCTCTGCCCGAGCAGAGGCAGCGGGGCCGAGCGTGCAGGTTTTTCCTTGTAGCCGATGTTTGGGGATCGGGTTTTGCTGAGGATGCTGCTGGCCTGGTTCAGCGCTCCTGGGAGCAGCACAGCCCTTCCCGACATCCACACAGCAGCGTTGTTCATCCCAGGGTCCCTGCGGGGCTCTGGGGAAAACTGCTGGGGAGAAAAATGGGTTGAGCTGCTCTCCAGCTGTGAGCCCGTGGTCCCAGCCACTCCACAATCATTATTCCCGATGTGACAGCATGCAGGAACCTGGGATTATGTTCTGGCTTCAGGCTAGAATACCAACTGTCCAGTATTGACCTGGGGTCATGGCCTGGCCTCAGTCCTTGTGCCCACCATCCATCCTGTCCATGACCCTGGGACAAAGTAGTCAAAGCTTCTGGTCTAGCACTGACCCACACGAGGGTCAAGTTTGGCCCAAGATGGCTGCGGGGCTCCAAGCTGGCTCATCCTGGCTCTCAGAGGAAAAGGATGAGCTGGTGAGCAGGAGGGACAGGGCTGGGCAGATGCTGAAGGGGTTTGGGTTGAGACTTGCCCTCCCTGTGGCGTCAAACCTGGAGCAGGGAGTGGGGATGCATGAGCCATCACCCAGGGAAGGAGGGAGATGGTGGCCTGTGCTGCAGGTCAGCAGAGGTGGGAAGGTGCTGCTGGTGTTTCCCAGCACCCCAGCCCCAGGAGGGTTTGGTACCTGCTGCTTTCTTGGTGCTTGGAAGCTCTTTGAGTTCTGTGCATCCAGTACCGCGAGAGCTCCAAGGAAGCACCTTCCCAACACAGGGGATGTTCCAGGGAAACAGGGAGACCCTGCCAGGGTGGCTGTGGAGCAGAGGGGACAGGCTGGGATGTGTCAGGTCCACCTGGCTGCTCCAGAGATAGCGCTGGGGTTTGCAGATCCTGCTAGGAGAGAGGGAAACCTGTGACATGCAGCCAGCAGAGCCTCTCCAGACCAGCTCAGGCAGAAAAATGAATCTCAAAACATCCAAGGCAGCAGGATCTTGGAATGGCTGTTGGGGGTGTCAGGGCTGCCCCGCTGCGGGCAGGAGCCATCTGTGGCCGCTGTCACCTCACACAAGTCGAGGTGGCTTGTCCTCACCTGTGACATCTTCCCCGCCAAAGTGCTCTGCAGCGAGGGCAAAGGGAAGGGAGAGCTGACATCCCGTGGGATGGAGGACAGGAGAGCAATCTCACAGCAAATAATGTCTCATCTTCGGGTCTTTCCCGCCACCTCTGACTCGGGCTTTGCCTGCTCACCGCTTCCCACCTGCCCCCACGCAAGCAGCTCCTCCTGAGTCATCCCACACCCTGCTCCTGCTCCCAGAGCTGAGTCAGGCCCATCCCCAGCTCCCCTGGAGCCTCCCCAGGACACGGGGACGTGGCCACGGCTGATGCTGCTGTGCTCAGCACCCGTACCCGATGCCCCCTGAGCAGGGCTGGGCTCTGCCTCCCGGTGCAGACGGTCCCTGATTGTGGGATGAGACGTGGTGACACCACTGGTGGCATGCAGGAGCCTGCTTGGAGCTTATGGGGCCTCAGGAAAGGTAGAGATGGGTGAGTGCTTCGTGCTGCAGGGTCGGGGGTGGCAGGAGTTACAGGAGACTGGGGCTCTTCCATGGTCTCCTGTCCCCTATTTGAGGACAGAAGTCCTTGCAGCTGAGCCTGCTGTCACACAGTGGAGCCCAGGTGACAACTTGTGGGTGCTCCTAAGGGTGGGGGACACTGGGTTAGACCACCCTGCTGATTTCTGCCAGGGCTCAAAGTCTTCCCAGCAGCTCAGAGGTGAAAGGGTTTGGCTGAGGAAGCTGAGAGCGGACAGAGGGACCGTCCTGCTGCCACCATCAGATGTCACACACACTGTCCATGTGCTCTGTCCTCCCTGGGGAGGTCCCTGCTGAACTGTCCCATCCCACGGCGCTCTCCACCACGTGCAAAGCAGCGCAGGCTCGGGAGAGGTTCACAGTCCCCTGCCAGAGGGTGACCCTTGCTCCAGACGTTGTCCCAGACGCTCGCTCTGCTCGCTGTCCCAGAGCCAAAGTCCCCTGGGGCTGGCCCAGGAGAGCTCAGAGCCCATGAGAGCAGTGCTGGTGCTGGAAGGACACAGAAGCTGAGCTGGGGTGAGGGATCCCAGGGATGTGAAGCTGCTCTGAGGGTCAGAGGAGCCCTGGTGCTCACAGGACCGAGGCCAAACGCGCCGAGTTCAGAGCCTCAAACAAACCCAGGCGTGCCAGAGAGGGAGATGCAAATGATCCCCTCCTCTTTCTGGGAATGAATGGGAGAAAGGAGAGGCAGAATCCTGTGGCCACATCCCTGCTCTCCTGGAAAACCCCATCTTTGTGGCCAGCAAGCAGAGGAGGCGAGGGATTCACCCTGGAGACCTTCAGCGGGCCGAGCCATGGCAGGGCTGTCTCCTCCTTGCTCTGGGTCCCCTCAGGCTGCAAAGCTCCCAGACATCAGGAACAATTTCTCCATGGAAAGGGTGGTCAGGCACTGGAAGGGGCTCCCCAGAGAGATTTGGGGTCCCCAACCTGGAGGTATCCAAGGAATCTGTGGATGGGGCACTCAGTGCTCTGGGTTGGTGACAAGTGGTGATGGACTTGACAATCCTGAATGTCTTTTCCAACCTCAATGATTCTGTGATGGAAGGGAGGAAGATCTCCCTCCTCCTCTCCCCTTGGCTCTCTCTGACCAGAAACCAGAGCATGAAAACATTGACCTTGGCCCGGAGCCAGCGGAGACAGCAGTGACTCTGACCTCCTCTCTTCACTTGAGGTTCCAGGTTGGGGTTGTGGTGATGTAATTACCCTGAGCAACTTCCAGCAAGGTTGGGAGCCCGATTAATTACTGTTTACAAAACCTTCTGCTGTTCCTGGATGAAAGGGTCGGCAGGGGAGAGCAATTATTAATGTTACTTGTCCCACCTCTCCTCCATCCCAACACTCTTCCTCTAATTGTGCCTTGGTGCCTGCCTAATTTATTAAATGCCCACGTGGTGCACCCCAAAAGTCATTATCTGATGATTCATAGTGAGACAATAAAGAGCTGCAACTTCCTCTATAAAACATGATCCTGCAGTTTATGCACTCATCAAAGCTGCTCCAAAAAATCCCGACAGCATTTGCCTGGTGTCCAGGGGGATACAATGCTCACTGCTCCTCAGGGATTTGGGACCCAGCACCTGCACATCTGCTGCACCCCACGGATTCTGGCAGCTCCTGGCAAGAAAAGCTTCACCTGCACAGGCAGTGGGAGCCTCCAGCTGTAGATTTGGGGCTGATTTCCTCTGCACCCTCCAGGAGAATGGCAAAGGGATGGGAAAGCTTCTTGGGACGACACAGCAGCAGAAGGGCTTCAGGAAAGGGAACGTCCCAGCACCAAGCACTGCCCTGGCAGAGGTGACAGGGACGAGGGACAAGCTCGCTCCCACAGCCAGCGTGCTCCAGACAACCCCATTCCCCAAGCTGGGAAGCAAGGAGCACAGAGGATTTCACTGCTCCAGAGCAGCCAGCCCTGCACTCCGTGCAGATTGCCCCTGTGCCGGGTTTGGCAGCCCAGGGCCCAGCAGATGTGACCCAGGCAAGGACAGTCCCCACACGGGGAGCGCCGCCAGCGCCGTCCTCGCTCTCTCTGTGCCAGGGCAGAGCTGGCACACTGAGATCCCGGTGACAAACCAGGGCCAAGCCTGTCCTGCAGGCAAGACGTGGTGGGGAGGCCAGCAGGAGCTGAGCAGTGACAGGATGCACCAGCTGAGCAGGAGGAATTGGGTTCAAAGCGTGGGCAAGTGGCTGAGAGCTGGGCTCCCTTCCCACGCCCGAGCTGGCCACCCTGGGCCACTGCCTGCAGTGTGTGAGCAGGGCTGGCCATGGGGACAGTGCCCTGCCCACAGCCCTGCAGAACTCCCTCACACCTTGGAGCAGCGAGCCAAGGCCTTGGCACTGCTGGGACCACAATGGGAAAATGTTCTTTTCCCTCTGAAACGAAGGTCAGCACTGTTCTCATCCCCATTTTACAAGTGCTCAACTTCTCCTGGGGAAAACACAGCACACAGGAGAAGTGACATGAGCATGAGGCATCAGGGTCAGGACAAATCATCTGCCACCAAACCAGCTGCCACCAAATCCTGGCCCTCAAGCCAGGCACACATTGTCCCACCACAGGTGTCCCTCACCCAGGACTCATGGAACACGGCTCAGCTCCTCCCCAGTTTCTTCTGAACACAGCAAACCCAAGCCCAGAGCTCCCAGAGTAGCTCTGAACCCGTCCCACTTCGCATCCATGCAAGTCCAGCAGCTGGTTCCTGCCTCAGTTTCCCCACCAGGACAACAAGGATGAGCAAAACACGAGTGGGTGCCCGAGGGAGTGAGGATTTAGCCTCTCACAGCAAAGCCTGGGGAGAGGCTCTCGGGTGAGGATAAATGGGAATTCAGTTAAAATCGAGTGGCAAAGCCATCAAGTGTTCCCTCACCTGGCATGCTGGCACCTCCCAAAACACTCCTGTGTGGTCAGGGCTGGGGACACCAGGGTGGCATCAGGGACAGCAGCGCTGGGGCTCCCCACACAGCCTTGCTCTTCCCCCATCGCCTGCAGAGAAGGAAGGGAAGAGCCAGCAGTGTCATAACAATCCTCTGCTTAATTAAAGCTCTCCCTGTCCTGTGGCACAGAAGTAATTAAAAGGCAGCTCGGTGCTTTGGGAGCTCCGGGCTGGACGTGTCTGAGTGTGCCAGCAGCCAGCACCAGCCCACCCTTCCTTCCTGAGGGTCTCCTGGGTGTCCTCCTTGGCTCAGCCACGTGCCATGGCCAGCAGGGCCCTGCTGGAAGGGCAAGTGGCCAGGAGCACCCACCTGCCCCCAGCCCAGGGCACCTTCCAGGAACAGCCACAGGGACGGGAGCACTGGCAGGTTTCCAGCCACGGGACAATGACAATCCAGCACCCTGATGCCAAACCTTTTCCCTGGGATGGGAGGAGGCAGAAATCCCTGGGGAGCTGCCCTGGGGTTGCCTCCAGCCCCTCTGCCTGCCCTGAGCTGCTGCTCACCGCCACAGGTGATGCCATCACCAGGAAATCAACACCCATGGGCACGGGCAGACATTGCAGTGAAATTCCCAGCGTGGCCCAGATCCATTTTCCTATCAGCCCCAGCTGTGGCTGGGAGAGCAGCAAATGCCCTGGGTCCAAAGGCAGCTGCAGCTTGTGACTATCAGTGACGCTGCCGTGTGACAAACACAGCTGTCACTGCTCAGGGCCCTGCCACTGCTGTCCTGGCTCTGCTCCCTCCATACAGCCCGGGAGGAAGGAGGGATGCTGTGCAGGAGGAGCAGCACCCCAGGCTGGGCAGTGAGGCCAGGACAGATGGACACACCACTCAATGGTCGGGCTTGATGATCCTACAGGTCTTCATCAACCTTAACAATTCTGTGATCATTGTGCAAAGGTCTCCCCTTCTGATGCTCCCTGCAATGCTGATAGCAAAGGGACACCAAACTTCTCAGCCAGAAAATGGTCTCTGAATTTTGTGAGGCCTGTTAAAGGCAGGAAGGTTAGATTCACCCTCAGGAGCTGGTTTCTCATCAGCAGATTATGCTACGGACCACCACTGAAATGGTTGGGGTTGGAGAAAACATCCAAAGAGCATCAAGTCCAACAATTAAACTCAGCAGTGCCAGGGCCACCACTAAACCACGTCCCTGGCACCCACTAGGTGCCACATCTGCCTCTCTTGGAGATCACACTGTCCATAGGGACAGCAGAGGAAGGGGAGGACTTTCCATCCTCAGACTGTCTGGAGCTGGGGGCAATCCTGGCTCCCCCACCCCAACTTCCAGCCTCCTACAGGGAGGGAGCCCTTTGCTTTGACTCCCACAAAACAAGCACAGACTGATGTCCCCTGTCCCCTCTGCAGGTCATCGCCGTGGTCATGGACATGTTCACAGACGTGGACATCTTCAAGGACCTCCTGGACGCCGGCTTCAAGAGGAAGGTGGGAGTCTACATCATTTTGGATGAGACCAACGTGAAGCACTTCCTGCAGATGTGCGAGCGAGCCCACATGCACGCTGGGCACTTGAAGGTAGGGATGGCCCGAGGGTCTGGAGCTAGGGAACCTCCTCCAAACGCAGGAGATAATCAGAGTTAGCAGCTCTGCTCCCTCCTGTCGTGGGCAATCACAACCCCTAGTGCTGGAAGAGTTTAGCCCACTTTTCCTGTGGCCAAAGCTGGAGGTGGTGCCCGCATTCAGGAGCAGCACGGAGGCGTGGGTGAGAGGCAGGGATGTGGATTTGCACCCAGCAGAGCTGGATGCAGAAAGCCCAGGGGGCTGCTGGTACCCAACCTGTGCTGGGATGGGACAGAGGAGAAGCTGAGGGGTGCAGCCCTACAAGGGTGGGCACAGCAAAGCCCAGGGCAAACCTGTGAGCTCGGCTCCTCCTGAGGAGCAGCAGATGCTGTGCCAGGGCCGGATCCGTGCTGTCACCGTGCTGTCACCGTGCTGCCACCAGCTCCGTGCCTGCTGCTGCCCCGGGGGCGGGACCGCCGGCCGGCTCTCCGCTTTCAGGCTCTCCCGCAAGTCGGAGGCTGGAATTAAAAAACTCGATTTTCCCCTTTTCCGGAGCCTCCGCCCCAGCACGGGGCCGGGAGCGGAGCAGGGAGGCTCCCACGCTGCCCGAGGCCCTGGCAGCTGCCAGGGATGCCCTCAGTGTGCCGGGCAGTGCACGCTGGAGGGACTGAGCTGCCCGCACATGGATGCACGTGGAATCACTCCTGCGGAAAACACCCTGGAAAACCAGGGAAGGCAAAGCACGAGGGGGGATGCCTGCCAGTGCAGGGGTCGGTTGGATGGGGCTTGGAGCAGCCTGGTCTAGTTTAAGGTGTCCCTGCCCATGGCAGGGCTTGGAATTTAAGGTTGAGATTTAAGGTCCCTTCCAACCCAAACGATTCTGGGATTCCCCTTCCACGTCCCTGTGTGAGTAAGGGGCGCAGAGAAAATCACCCACCACAGTGCTCATGCAGAAGAAGGGGCAGAGGAGAGGACAGGGGGCTGTCTCAGCCTCAGGAGCAGCAGCCAGAGCAGAGCAGGGACCCTCTCTCCAGCCGCAGGACAGTCAGGCTCTGCCCTGGGCGCAACGCTCCCATCACCAGCATCAGATGCAAACACACCAGAGCAGCCCCAGGACCCCACTGGGGGCTTGCAGACCCCCACTCCTGCCCACCACGGCTCAGCCTCGCCTGTTGCTTGGCAGAAGGGTGATGTTGGAAGGGTGATGTTGCTGCTCCTGACGTCAGATGCCCGCCGGGAGGGCCCGTGCCCGGGCAGGTCCCCAGATTTGCTTACAGTGAGGGCCAGCCCCTGGCTGAGCAGGAACACGTAGGAGCCACGACACCCTTACACCCCAAACCCAAACCTGAACCTAAAATTAATGGAACAGGCCCATGTATAGTAAAGATTATAGGCCAACAAGTGTTCTTCAATCCAGAGTGGTCTCGCAAAGGTGTTGAATTGCTAATGCAAATTAATATATCACAAATCCAGCCAGCCTGCTCCTCTTTCCTAAGGACATCCTTCGAGGGCTGGACAACGTGGTTACAAAAACAATTACACCTCAGGGGCAGAAGGAGAAGAGAATTAACTGGAATGTTAGGGACAGGATTGGGAGTTTTAAATGGAATCGATTCAGAAATATTAATGAATAAGCTGCCCACTGCAACAAGCGATTTAACAAAACTAAAATAGCCCCCAGAGTCATCTTTATTGGCATTAGGAACTAGTCAACAGCAGGTTTCAAACGTGTTACTGAAAATTCTACCCTAAATTAATTTCTAACCCCCAAGTCTCGCTGGCACGAGGTGGGGTGAGCTCAGGGACCCCCAAGCCTCACAGCTCCCCCAGCTGCCGTGCCCGCCGGCCCGGCTTAATTGCTGCTGCCAACAATTAAAGCAAACACAGCCGAGCTTTTACCTGCTCCGAGCTCCCTGGAGAGCCCGGGATCCCGCAGGCTGCTGCCGCTTCCAGACCAGAAAAGCCAGCGCTGACGCACTCCGGTGTTTTCCTGCATTAGCAGCCCGGTGGCAGGACTGGAAAAGCAGGAGAACATCTGCAGAGCTCGGCAAATGTCTAGAAGTTGGGATTTGCCACATATTGCAGGCAATTCGCTGGCACGGGGTGCAGGAGGAGGTGAGGAAAGTAGGGCAGAGTCTGGGAGCTGCTTCTTGAGGCGGGAGATGTTAACGAAACGTCCCTCGTTATCTCGGTGCCGTCGCTGGCAATTAGCAAGGGCTTGGGCAAGGCTGCCTTGAGCAAGGGCTGAGTGATTCAGCCAGCCCGGCCGTCCCGCTGCCTCGGCAGGGATTAAAGAAGCAGATTTTACTTAGCAGCAGTGATGGGAGGAGGGAAAGGGAGCAGCAGCTGGAGCGTTGTTCCCTGAGAAAAAGCCAGAGCTGCTCCTTGGGCTTGGGCAGAGGGTGGGCTCTGAGGGGGTGGTGGGCAGAGGGTGAAGCCTTGGGTGTCACTGCTCCCTCAGCAGCCCCCTAACACGGGACAGGGGTGGGAATTGCCATCCCAGCCCTCTCAGTGCAGAAATTGGGATGTCACTTTCTCACTGACAGAAATTGGGATGCTCAGCACTGGTTTTGCCCCAGACACAGCAGGCAAAACGGAAAATTATAAGAAAAAACATGAAATTCACAAGAAATTCCCCCCTCAAACCTTCTCCGTTCGGTGTGTGGAGCTTCCCTGGAAATACAGTCAGGAAAATGTTGCTTTCACATTGTCTGCACTGAATTTTCCTGCCAGGTGTGGGGGAGCAGGGACTAGGGGTGCACCTGGGCTTAGGACTAGGACTGTGCCTGGTCACAGTCTCCAGGGAGAGAGGAGAGCCCAGGGAAGCAGAGAAAGGCTGGAGGAGGGGAGGACAAATATTTTTGATGCTTTTCTTTAAAAAACAAAACAAAACACACAATAAAACAGCTATGGAGGGCATGACCCAGTGGTGACACAGAGCCTTTTGCAACAGCATTACCAACATCCCAGCAGGAGCAGGAGGAATGCAGGCGCTTTCTTAAGAAAATATTTTCTCCCCACCCAAAAGGAGCCCCTTTGCTGTGGGAGATGCTATCTGCTCTGCTGTGGAATGTGCCAGTGCCCTCCATGGAGACACCAGAGACAGGAGCCAGACTGGGGATAAAAAGAGAACAAAAACATTTTCACAGAGCCAGGGCTGCCCCTGCATCACGGGGTTCCCTGGGGAGGACACCCAACTCCACGGCAGGGACCTGCTCCCACATCACCAGGTTTCGTCTCCCGAGGGTGAAAAGATGTTTCCCCACTGCCTGGTTTCCCACCAGCCCCTAAAAGCAGGACTAGATACCCAAATTCAGGAGCACAGCAAAGGGGGAGCATGGGGAAGGACAGACTCACCGCCAGCAGGTCCCCGTGGGCTGTCCTGGTGTCACCAGCTCCCCCTAAAACCCCCTGCAGACCTGCTGGGAGCAGGTGTGGAACCTCCTCTCCCATGGTGGCATTTGCATGGATTGCAGGAGCTGGGGAGCGCTTGGCAGCGCCACCACACAGCACTCGCCCACGGACACTGAGTTCAGGAGATGGCAAACACAGCCTGGCACGCGGGCAAAGCAGGAAACTCTCCAAGCCGAGCCCACGGGTCTCTGCGCGGCCTTGGGCGAGTTGTTTTATCTCCCCATGGCCGTGGCCTCCTCCGAGCCGGCCATGAAGAACGTTCCCACTCCTCAGAGGGGCTGTGGAGCGTCCAGAGGGGCGTTCTTGGAGGGGTGGGTGGTGGTGTCACCCCAGCTCTTCACTCCTGCTCACGCCTCTGCCTTTGCTCTGCAGAACCTGCGCGTCCGCAGCACCGGGGGGACGGAGTTTTTCACCCGCTCGGCCACCAAGTTCAAGGGGGCTTTGGCCCAGAAGTTCATGTTCGTGGATGGGGACCGAGCCATGTGTGGCTCCTACAGGTACAGCAGTGACGTCTCCTCTTGCCCACCCCGGGGAGGTGTTGGTCAAAGGATCGATGTCAACTCACGTGGCCCAGGCTTGCTCTCCCAATCTTAAACTGGGAGATTTTCCAAGGAGGTTTGGAGTGGGCCCTAAGGGGTTCCCACTACTCCCTACACTGCCAGGTCTAGGACTCCCACCCTTCCTGGAGGTGGTGGGACACATCAAGTGCTTCTGTGCTGATGAGCATAAGGAAGGACCAAAGCAACAAACCAGAGCCGGTCCCAGCTCTCACACCAACCTCAGCTTTCCCAGCCAATTTCCTACACAAAGTATTGTTCAGTTTGTTCAAAGGAAAACTTAGGTAGAAATGGACCAGCCCTGGTCAGGTTTCAGGTCTAAAAGACAAGTTTTAGAAACATGGAGCTGGAACGTTTCCTCCTTTCTGGCCATAGCAAATAACACATCCACTTACAAGCCACGTCTCTTAACCCAAACTGAGAGAGGAACAGCAGCCAACACTAAGGCGAAAAACTGACCCACTGCAAATACCTTTCATTTTTACTTCAAGTCCACTGCGCTCAGGACTTCAACGCTTCACTCTAATTTGGGGTGGGAGCTGTTTTGTCAATCCCATTATTATTATTATTAATGTTTTCAGTGAGATCACGTCCCTGCTGGCACCGTCAGTCCCTCGGGGAAGGCCAGGCCTGGGGAGAGGTGTTATTTACCAGCGAGCGCTCAGGGAGTCTCCGGTGTGTTTTTGTTCCAGCTTCACCTGGTCCGCGGCGAGGACGGACCGAAACGTCATCACGGTCCTCTCGGGCCAGGTGGTGGAGACGTTTGACAAGCAGTTCCAGGAGCTCTACCTCATGTCCAAGGGGGTGAGCCTCAAGTCCATCTCCGTGGGCGAAGAGCCCGAACCCGAGCCCGTGACGCTGCCCTCCGTGGTGCCGGTGACCCCCGCCAATGCCGTGGTGAAGAAGCTGATAAACCCCAAGTACGCCCTGGTGAAGGCCAAGAGCGCCGACCAGATCAGCAAGACCTCATCCGAGAACCAGGACAAAAACCAGAAGAGTGACAACAAAGGCAAAGCACCGCCCGAGGGCCAGGGGGGCGAGCGGCACGGTGACGCGGCTGACCTCTCCCTGCTCATCCACCCCGGCCTCCTGAACCTGGAGAAAGCCAACATGTTTGACTACCTGCCCACCTGGGTGGAGCCTGACCCCGAGCCTGGGAGCGAAGTCTTGGGCTACATCAACATCATCGACCCCAAGGTGAAGAACGTGAAGCTGTCGCAGATGAACCGCATCAAAGTCTGCGACGTCTCCCAGGCCAGCGCCCAGCACCGGCAGATGCTGAAGAACAGGGAGATGGAGGCCAGGAAGAACTCAGACCAGGAGCCGCCTCTGCTGTCCCCCAGCCATAGACAGATCCCACAGCCCCCCATGGAAGCTCCTGCAGCCCCCACGACCACCCCCATCGAAGGTGTCAGCTGGACAACGAGGCAAGTGGGGACATTTGCCTCTTCACCGTTGGGCCACCATTTGAAGCCGCAGGAGGAGGCGTTGGAGGATGTCAAGCCTCCAGTTCCAAAGCCAAGGACCGTCCCTGTCGGCGTCCTCGTGGCCAAAGTCACTACAACCTGTGGCAGCAGCACGGCCCTCGAGGGTGACACGCAGCCACCACTGGCTGACCACACGGGTGGGAAGCAGGAGCGGGAGGAGAAACCCAGCCGAGCTCCCATGGAGACCTGCCATGTCCAGCCAGACCGGCCAGCTCCAGCTCCACAGGAGGACAAAGGGCCTCCCTGCACCCACAACGGGCTGGGAGAAGAGGAGGAGGAAGAGGAAGAGGAGTACATCACCCTCAGTGACCAGGAGAGCTACTCCAGCAGCTCTGCTGACCACAGCTACCGCCGCTCCAACGCCTCCTCCATCTCAGACGAGTACTTTGAGGTGCGGGATCGCTACGGGCCCCTGCGGAGAACCAACTCGGACGTCACCCACAACGGGGAGATCCTTCCCATGCAGAGGAAGCTCAGCGACCCTCACATCAGCCGGGGCACCTTCATCAGCCCCCTGGGCAGCCTCCCCTCCCTGAAGCACATGCGCTTGGAGGACGTGACGAAGAGGAGGAGCAACGCTGTGGAGATCAGGCCCATGCTGCCCCGCGCCATCCTGGATGGCAACAGCTCCTACCCCAGCAGTGCTGCCCAGGTAGGACTTTCTGCTATAACCTTATGTTTCTCCACCCTACAAAGGTTTCCAAAGCTGGAGGTCACCCAGTCAGCTCAATTGAGGTGTGATGCCATCATGAGTTTTGGTGTCATCCCGACCTTTGGTGTTGTCCTAGATGCTGAGATCAGACTTGCCGTAAAGGAGAACAATACCCTGCACGTGGCCATGGTCACCCAAGAGGTGACAAAAGACGTGGTGGCTGTGCCACAGCCCTCGGTGTCCAGCAGTGGGGATGGCTGTTATAGGGGAGAGTTTTGGTAATTAAAGATTATCCCACAGCACTGGGCTGGGGGCAGAGCCCAGCACAGCTGTGCAGATGTGCTGGGACTCGCTGAGCCCCATCCGCAGCCCACCAGCAGTGGCATCACACCCAGCTGGGGACAGACTGTGCAGGCAGGCGTGTCCTTCTCAGGCTTGTTTTCCAGTGCCCTGCCAGGGTGATTAGCATCAAAGGGAAAGCGCTCGGACACATAATTAGGCAGAGCAAGACAGCGGAGAAACAGGGACAGCAACCTCTGTGGGCGAGTGCCACAGTCAGCAGCTTTGTGGCTGATCCACGAGTGACGCCAGACCCTGTCACCACACAGGGCCTGCTGCAATTCCCTGGGGAGCGTGGAGAATCCCACTGCTGGGAGCACGGGGTCACAGCATCACCCCCACCACGGCCAGAGCATCATCCCACCCAGGGGTGATGGCACTGTGATCCCCGATTTCCACCCAAGCTCTGCAAGCTCTTGCACCTCTGCCAAGCATTCTGGCTTCCCAAGGCTCCCCGCCCGCTGTTTTTGGGGCATTCAAACCCCCAGGGCTAAACCAGCAGCTGAAATCACTGAAACTGCCTGAGGTTACCCCAGCTGAGCATCTAATCTGTATTTACAGGGAATTAAATGTACTATCCCAGAGTCCACTTGCTTCTCCCTTCCCAGCCGGTGACAAGGAGCTCAGAGCTTTAATCTTTGCACATCAAATACCCCCGAGCCCTGCAGGGCAAGGAGCATCGAGTTCTTTGATGCTCTGTGACCCAGGTGCCAGGTGCCACCTTGCTGGGGACGGCTGGGTACGCTGGTGTTCCTGCAGTAACTTGTTCTGGCCCTTTGATGAGAGGCAGATAATTAGCACAGCATCAGGGTTAGGAAAGCCAGCACTCACTGGAGAGGTGCAGGGAAGAGTTTCTCCCATGTGTAAAAATAATAAATTGAAGTAACCCTTGACTAACTCTTGAAAACTCAAATCTGACAAAAATCACTATCAAGTCTCCCAAATATTTTTTTTTTCTGGATCCATGTTTCTTAGGTGCTGGCCAATTTCCCAGCATAGCTCAAAACACAGGTAGAGGCTCCCTCAGGGCAAACATCATATTTTCCATGTCATGGAAACCAATTTCTCTCTGGAAATCACCTTCCCTAAATACACAACCCCATTCACAGCTGGATGCACAGCAGGCTCGAGCAGGAGGGACACCTGGGTCCTCTCCTGTCCCTCTCCCACCTGCAGAGCCCCCAGCTCTGTGCAGAGCAGAGGTTTCCAGACAAGCCCCCCTCCCGTTCACCCCTCAGTGACAGGGACAATGTCACTGCAAGGCGGTGACACCCCAGCAGTTCCACAGCCACATGGGGGGCCCTCACCTGGGCACAGGACCCTGCTGACCATCCCTGGCAGATGATGAGGAACAGGGGCAGCATCTTCAGGAGCTGGCTAGGATGGAGCCAGCTGGTTTTCAGCAGAGAGTGACCCCTGGACAATGACCTGTGGAGAACCAGGCAGGAGAGCTGAGCAGCACCAACATCTGCTCCACATCAGCCTCTTCCTTGCCAAACTGCATCCCAAATGCTGGAGCCACTGGGCATCAGGCCCAAATGCAGTGCAGACCTGCAGAACCCACAGTGGGGCTCCTCTCCAGACCAGTAACGGGTTGAGGTTACACCACAGCACCAAAAAAAGCCCAGTGCAACCACAGCAGCACCTCCTCCAGCCAGGAGCAGCCATTCCCCACCACCATCCCACCCCTCTTGCCCCTTCTAGCCAATCTCCTCCCCAAAGGGTGCCCACAATGACCTGAAAGCCGAGTCCATCCTCCTCCTCCTCCCACAGCTCCACTCAAACCATCACACCTCAAAGCTCTGGCCAAGCTGTGTCCATCCACAACACAGCCACCCCTCGGGCTTTGAGGTCCGAAATATCTGTAGGAATTGCTGATTTCAAAGCACTCAGAGTCTCCCCAAAGGCTTCCAGAGAAGTGCTCAGCACCCAGCAGGATTCAGGCTCTCCTGGGCAAGCACTGCCTCTTTCTGCTGGTGGGCAGGAGGCTCCTGGGGTGGAGTACTTGGTTTAAGCCATGGTTTAACTCCTTCCCAAGAGCCAGAGCATGTCAGGAGCTACAGGAGCCACCACCCAGCTCAGGCTCATGATGACAAAGCTAAATCACCCTTAATCCTTCTCACCTGAAGCCATCTCAGACCTTAACACTGATTTTAAGCACCTAATTAAATCAAGCTCAGACTACCTGAGCTAAACTGCTCTAACACAAACCTCCTGGTCAAAGCAGGAGGTGACAGCTCCAGGGTCAGGGGGGCCTTTGGGACCTTGGGACTGCCTGACAATCGAGCTGCTGCCAGCAGCAGCACGGTGAGGGTCACGGCAGAGGCAGGGCAGGTTATCACAGCCCGCTGGCCCCAGCTCCTCCTGCCATCAGCACCTTGGCTCAGCAGACCCCACCTCCCCTGGTACCTCTGCACAGCTGCAATCCCTCCAGATCACGGCTCAGACACGCCCAAAGGGGAGATAAACATCTGGTGGCCACGGCATGTGTGACAGCCTTGCCCAGTCCAGAATTAAGATGAATGGTGCTCAGACCCGACCCAAACGTGTGTCTCAACCCAGCTAACGAGGGCCACCCCCGCAGTGGTGTTGCAGCTCACTGCTGTCTCCTGATCCCACCTCCTCTCCCAAGCCTCCATCCTTTCATCTGGTGCTGGCAGTCACCTGATCCCACAGGCTGGCTCTGGAGGGCTGAACGCTCTTCAGGCCTGACATGAGGCTGAGATGATTAACGTGGGTGTTCAGGCTGCTGCTGGAGAGAAGGTGCTGAGATGCCTTGTCCTGGATTTCCAGGCAGGAGGGACTTGGCTCGGGACAGCCTCCAGGCTGCCAGGGCTGCTTGGGAAGTGTCAGAGTGCTTGGTACCAGAGTCAGGAGTCGGACGAGCAGCCAGGGTTAATATCTGAGGCAGTTCCAAGCTGCCACTGAATTTGGGCAAGGGACCAAGGGACAGAGGGATTTGTCCGTGAGGACACGTGGCACAGGCAGGTGAAGAGGTGGCCTTGCAGGGAGCAGCATCCTCCCAACAGCCAGAGCTCACTCTGTCTCTGCTCTTTCCCAAACAGGGCACGCACATCTTCCGCTACCGGCCCAGGAGCGGCAGAGAGCCGGGCAAGGAGGGCTCCTGCTCCCCGACGAACCAGAAACCCCTCAGGGCCACCAAGTACAGAGGGGAGGGAGCAGAACCCAAAAAGACCATTGCAGGCAGCCAGCCCTACTGGCAGAGCAAAACCTTCAGCCCCAGCAAGCCCACGGCTCCCGGCCACCTGCCCCCAAACAACCCCAGAGCTCCAGGCAAGCGCTTCCCCTGCCTGCCCGAGAGCCAGAAGCCGGCCGAGGAGATGAGGACACCCCTGGGCATCCCGCTCTCCAAGCTGTCCCAGTCCAAGCACCTCAAGAACAGGGTTGCGGGGGCCCAGGGCGCTTCTGTGGACTCCAAAAAGCAGCCCCCCGAGCCCACGGGCCAGAAGGACCAGTAGGGGCTGGTGACAGTGGCCTTGCAGAGCTGGTGGAGCCCGGGCACCGCCGCCTTCCTCGGGGCAGGGGGTTCTTGTTTACATTTACCTGGTCGCTGCACCAGTTCCACGTGGCCGTGGTGGACAGCCCAAAACCAGCCCTGTCCAGGGCAGATCTCCAGAGACCGGGTCTCGGAAGGGGCGCGTGGCACCTGCCCTGGCAGGTAGTGCCGGGAACAATCTTGGATGGCACAGCCTTTACGTAGGTCTCTTCCAGGCTGGGGTGGCCTCTGACCTCATTAAAAGCTGGAAAGTGTCTTTGGGGGAGCTGGTACCCAGCTGTGGGATCAGCTGGCCAAACCCAGCCAGCTCCCTGTCCCAGAATGCTGCCTGGAAAGGGAGGGATCGCCCGTGATCCTGTTTTCTTCTGGTTATTTAAGAGACTCTTCTGTTACCGTTTTGCACAGCAGGTCCCACTGCAGTCTGCCCTCCCTTTGGAGGGTGACCCGTGTCCTGGGACAAAGACTCCTCAAGGGACCCACCTCTTTTAAACTTGTACTGTAAAAAAAGCAACCTGTTCATTAAAGCTCCCTGGTCCCACGGCAGGAGAACCTCGCCTAAGACTATTAAAATGCAAAATTAGGTGGCCTTGAACTCAATAAACTGCAGCTCAAGGTGCCTTGGCACAAATGTCCAGCCAAATATTTTCTACCCCCTGAGCATTTCCCCAGCACCCTCATGTGCTCCCATCCCCAAACTTCCAGCAACCAGTAAAGGAAAAACAAGAAAAGAAGCCCCCTTTTCACTGCATTTGTCCTAGGAAAAGGGACCTGAGGTCTGAGCCTGAGCCCTGACAAGGAACATGTGCCATGAACAAGCCCTTGCAAGCAAACCCCTGAGCCCTTGGCAGCTGCCCTGTGCTCCTGCAGCGCTGCCAGCCAGCCTTGGGCTCTGCCCTGGCTCCCCACTGCCTCCCTGCTCCTGGGGGGCACGGGATGAACCCTCCTTGCAGCTCCCCCGGTACCTCCAGCAGGAGAATTTTGGAGCCAGAGGCATCACTGTTTGGAGGGAGAGAGGGATGGGAGGCACCCACCCCACGGCCACCCACGCAGCAGCCTGGGGAGTGAGCAGGGAGGGGCATTGGCACCCCCAAACCCACGGCAGCTGCTGATGCTTGGGGCAGGAGAGGAGGCTCCAGAGGCCCCGCAGAGGGAAGAGACAAAGCAAGAGCCAGGAGCATCCCTTGGTGGATTCCCCACAGCAGCAGGTCCTGCTGTCACATCCTGGATCCCTTCCATCCCTGCGGCCCAGCCCCTCCACTCTGTCCCCTCCAGTGCAGCAGGAGGAGGTGGGAATGTGTTCCTGAGGTGGGAATGTGCTCCTGAGGTGGGAATGAGCTCCTCCCTGAGCACTCTCCCTCCCACAGGACCCTGCCCACGAGTGCTGCTGTCCTTAGACCAAGTGCAAATCCCTCACACATGGGGCACTGGGATCACCATCAAGTCCACCTGGAGCAAATCCCAATTTCCAAGCATTCATCCTGCTCCACGCTCCTCTCCTGCCTGAGAGCAGCACTCCCCCTGCAGCCCTCCCATTCCCATGGCCAGCCTGCAGGCCTGTGCTCTCCCCAGCTCATCCCCCTGACCTGAGGCTTTTGGGGAGCTGGCAAAGGGGCATCACCCACCCCATTCCCCCTCCAATCCATCCCCCCGTGTTTCACAGGCAGTCAGCATTTGGGAACTCCTCCTGCTCTTGTGCAAGGAGCCCTGGCCCCCCTCCAGTGCTTGGTTTATCCAGGCGCCGGCTACTCCCAAGCTTTGCGTGGGCATTGGGCACCAACAAAGGCTCTCCAGAGGCAGAGGCCGAGTGCTGAAAGCAGAGATTTGTGCCTGGGGCTGCAGACCTGCTCCCTTCCCAAAAGCGCTCGCCAGCAAGTCACAGCACCCACGCCTGCCAAGGAGGAAGAGCAGGGAAAAGCCCTGCAGGCAGCAGGAGCTCAGCTGGCAGAGCCTGGGATGGAGCACAGGGGCTCTGCTGGGATTAAATCCCCCTGGTGACTGGCAGGGGGGTGGGACGGCCCCAGTCTGTCTCATCTGTGATGCCCCAGCTAGGCAGAGCCAGCACCAAGGTCTGTGTTCAGCAAAGGGGTGAAGAACTGACAGAGGGCAGAGTTAGATGGGAATTGGGAATTGGGAATTGTTCCCTGGGAGAGTGGGGAGGCCCTGGCACAGGTGCCCAGAGCAGCTGTGGCTGCCCCTGGATCCCTGGCAGTGCCCAAGGCCAGGCTGGACAGGGCTTGGAGCAGCCTGGGACAGTGGAAGGTGTCCCTGCCATGGCAGGGGGGGAACAAGATGAGATTTAAGGTCCCAAATCATTCTGGGATTCTACTGAGTGTCCTTTATTAGCTGAGCCTGACAGGAGCTGGAGCAAACCGAGCACCCTTGGGGCACACCCACCTCCAGGTCCTGAGGCCTCCTGAGACCTGAGGAAAAACCTGTGCAACCAGCAGCTTGTCTCCTGGCTCCCCTGGATCCTCTGCCAAGCACCCTCACCTCCCTGCAAGCACCGTGCCACGTTCGCAGGCAGCACAGCCAAAACAAACCGGGCTCTGCAGCTCCCCGATGGGATTTTCCAGGCTTTGCCCTCCTCCTCTGGCTCCTCTGCACAGCTGCACCTGGCAGAGACAATCCTCAGAGAGCCCCACGGCCAAGGACAGCTCCAAACAATGATTCCCAACATCCAGGCGCTGCGGCCACTGCTCGGATCTGCCCCGACAGGCAAAGCCCTCCTCTGCCTGGAGCAGCCCTGTGCTGCTGCTGGGGTAGTTAAATGTTATTGTCCCTTCTCCAGAAAGTCTCTGTCCTTTCATCTGACTTTTGTAAACATGCCTTGCCACGTCCAGGGCTGTGCTTTGGCACAGGGCTGGGCTGGGGCTGCTCCCACCTCCACAGCTCTGGGTCAGAGCCTTTCCCAGGAGATGGTGGAAATCATCTCAGCAGAGCCTCTAGAAACCATCCTCTGCAGTTAAACACCTGCCTTTGAAGCTGGGACCTGACTTTTTGCTTCCTGCCCCTCAGGGCCAAGAGCCCCGATGGCAGAGCCGGGCTGATGAAAGCTCCTGGCTCCCCAAGGATGCTCTGAGGCTGAAAAGGGGGAGACACAACAGTGCTGGGGGTTCAGGAAGGGCTGGTGAGGAAGCACCCTCAGCCCAACCCGGCGCAGGGCACCAGGATCCACATCCAGCCCTGCAGCAGTGCCTGGTTCTGGCACCTCCCACCTCCCTGGGCTCTGGGATCCTCTTTGGAGACCCCACCAAAACTCCCAGAGCAGAACTGGGAATTCTGCTTTGCTGTCCAACCCTTGAGCAGCCTCAGAGTGAGACACAAGCTTTGGAGCAGTGGTGTGCACAGGAATGTCACCAGGGCAGGGGACAGCCCCACACGGAGCACCCAGGGGACGTTTCACAGCATCTGCCCTGGTGGAATGGCACACAGGGGACACAGGGGGACCACAGATTTTATTAAAGTGACTGCTACAAACCGGGGTCCTGCTGGGCATCTTGGCCACCAGATTGCTCAGACTGAGTATTTATTTCCAAGAGCACCCTGCTGGGGAAAGGGGGTCCCTCTGGATGGATCTGTGCTGTCCCAGCTCTCCTGCCAGCTCTACAGTTTTATTTTTCCAGCACCTGCTGCTCAGCAGGGTCCCCTTGGGCCATCCTGTGCTTGTCCCTTTCCATCCCAAGCTCTCCCTCCGGACCTGCTGCAAACCCCAGCCAGAATCCATCACTCAGCACACCAGCAAAAGCATCCAAAAGTAGCAGAAATTTAAAAAGTGGGTCAGAAATTGCTCCACCAGTCGCTGAATCACTGCCAGGGAAGTCAGGGCTGCACCAACCCCGGCTGTCCCTGGCGTTTGAGGGATGTTCCCAGATCAGGTGACGCAATGATCACACCTGGCTGAGCTCACACCGAGGTGCCTCTCACCACAGCAGGCCTTGTGGGCAGGAAAAACCCGAGACGGGATTTGCCTGAAACCAAAGCCTTGCAAAATCCGCCGTGTTATGGATACATTTATTTTAAATTGTTTCCCGTTGGGATGGCACCAACGAGATAAGGAGGGAGGGGAGGGAGGAGGATTCGCTGGCACTGCCAGGGGAGGGAAGGTCCCAGCCAAAACAATGACCCAAAGGGCTGGCAGGGGCACACGGTCCCAGGGCTGAGAGTGGCAGCCAGGAACCCACAATTTCCAACCCCAGCTCCATCACCTCCAGGTCACAGAACACCACATGGGCTGAGCCTGCACAAAACCAGCCGGGCCCACAACAGGGAAACAGGGCCAAGAAATATTCCTGAAAGCTTTGGGAAGGGAGGGCAGCAGGCTGCACCGAGGGCAGGGCCAGAGGAAGGGAAAGGAGCCAGGTCAAGGGCTCTCAGGTCGTAGATTCCACAGTAATAATCCTGTAATAGGAGAAGCCCAGATCATTGCTGATACAAATAGGTGCACACACAGGAAAGTGCTTAAGCAGGGGTGGGGGAGGAGTTATTACAAATAAAAAGGTGCAGTGACAAAGGAGAGGTCATGGGCTGAGTCACCACCTGCTCCAGAAAGCTGATCAGGTACTGGCTGGATGGGGCAGGGACAGAACCCCACTGGTGTAACCCCCTAAAAACCCTCCAGGAGCAAAAATAACAACAATCAGATAGAGGCAGAAGGGTGAGGGGTGTGTTTCAATGAAAGAAGAAAACTGGAGGCCAGCAGATAATGAGCAACCCGCCTGCAGTGGTGCAGAGCCCCTGGCCACCAGCAGCAGGACAGGGGACAGGTAAAGGTGCCAGGCCAGGCAGAGCTGCAGGAAGAGGCCCCGAGTACAGACCTGGCTGTACAGGAAAAGGAAACAGCAGCTGGGACAGGTGACAGGTGACATCCAGCACCCAAGGGCTGCTGCAGGAGTGGCGCAGCAGGGAAACAGCCACCTCTGTGGGCGCAGTGAGGACACGGAAACCTGGGAGGGTTTGGGGTGGAAGGGACCTTCGGGACCACCACATTCACCCCTGCCATGGCAGGGACACCTTCCACTGTCCCAGGCTGCTCCAAGCCCCATCCAGCCTGGCCTTGGCACTGCCAGGGATCCAGGGGCAGCCACAGCTGCTCTGGGCACCCTGTGCCAGGGCCTGCCCACCCTCCCAGGGAAGGATTTTTTTCCTTGTAGCCAATCTAAATCTCTCCTCTTTTATTTAAAACCATTCCCCTTGTCCTATCACTATCTGCCCATATAAAAAGTGGGGCTCCCTCTTTTTTATAATCCATTTAAATACTGGAAAGCCACATTGAGGTCTCCATGGAGCCTTTTCTGAGCCCCTCTGGCACACACCAGGACAGTCCTGAACCCCAGGGTCCCAGGGGTGGCCGTGTCACAGACCACCCTGCCCCAGCCTGCAGGGAGCAGAGCAGGCAGCTCCAGCTGTCCTTGCACCCACGGGGGTTGGTCACAGCCTCGTGGAAATGAGATTTAAAGCAGAGACACAGAGCTGGGACAGCTCCTCCGTGACACCACGGGAGGACAGGAGCAGGCACAGTGACAGTGGCAGGGCCACCACCACATCTCCACGAAGAGCTGAGCTCAGCCATCCCCATCTTCACAAAAACCTTGTTTGGGGAAGGGAACGAGGCCAGAAGGGGCAGGAAGAGGCAAGAGGAGCTGAGTCCACGCCCTGGCCCCGAGCTGTGACGGGTTCCCACAGCCAAGACAGCGGCTCTGATTTGACATCTCCTCACACACCTCCCAGCAGCAGGGCTGTCTTGCCCTGTCATGTGGGAGCAGTCTCTGGGGATTAGGAAGGTGCTGGGCAGGCGTTGTTTCCCATGTCACCCCTCCTCGCCCCAGCTCTGCCCGAGCACATTCCCACACGGGGCTGGGGACCAGCAGCAGGTGATGGAGAGGGGCCATGCAGAGCTGTGAGCTGCCCAGGAGGGCTCCACCAGCCCAAAACCCAGGAGGGGAGCACACATCCAGCTTCAGCACAACACAAAAGCCATTCCCCAGCACCTGAGCCCACAGTGTTAGACACAGCCTCAGTTAAATGAGATCAAACCAGCCAGAGGAGCACTTACACCATGATCTTGAGGATCCTAATTCAGGGCCTCTTCCGTGGCATCTGGACCAGGCTTTACACCACAGTCATGCCTGGCATTCCCAAGGGAGGCACTGCGTGTCCTCAGCTGCACTTGGGATTGGCCGTGTGTCTGGGAGAGTCCCTGCCAACACCAGGAGGGAATTCAGCCCTGGAATGACCTCTTGAAGAGGCACCAACTCGTGGGCAGCCATGCCATGACCTCCACCAGTGGCTCCTCAAATATTTTCCCACTACAAACGCAATCCAAGCACAGCTTGCTAGCCCTGAGCAGCCCTGCAAGAGGACAACTGAGGCCCTCACCCAGCACAAGCTCCAGTGACAAGGCAGAAGAGCCCCAGCCAAGGGCTCTCAGCCACCCTCTCCCAACACAGCCTGAAGTGGGAACCCAGAACAGTCCAAGCTTTCCTAGCACAGTGCCAGCCAAGCATTCTTGGTGTGTTCCAGAGCTCCTCTTGTCCCTCGGAGGGATCCAGCACTTGTCACGTCAGCACCACCCAGGAATTTTTCTCCCCCTCCTGACTTCCTCTGCCTTCTCCAGCAACTCTTCCCAAAGCCCAGCTGGAAGATTCAGCCCTGGACAAGATATTTCATCATTGCTTCTCCTGGCTTTCTCAATGCTTAATCATTTTTGCAGTCGTCTGCAAGTGAGTCGAAGCCTTTGCTATGAGGAAGCAGAGGTATCTCCACCTCCCTTCCTGGTAATTCTGCAAGGGTGGGAAAAAATAAAAGCACATGTGACCGAGGCATTAATAAGACATCCCAAATACAAAAACAAGCTAATTAAAACCAGGCATGACCTATTCATAAAATAAGTCCTTTCAACCTCAAGAGGAGAGGAGAAGCCTTTGAAGTCAGGCTTCATAATCCAGAGAGATCCCTGCCTCCACCAGGTGACCTCACCTGGAAACTTGTTCTTACCCAACTGTCGCTAAAGCCTTCCCAATAAAAGCTGGCTTTGGAGACAGCTTGGGATTAACAATTGGTGAAGCCAGAACCTCGGCAGAACGAGTTCCCCAGGGTACAGAGGAGTCTGCAGGGGCTCTTTGCCAAGGCCAGGACGCCTGTGCAGCTCCTCACATGTTCCTAGCTGGGTGGGAAACCATCTCCCAGCAGGATTTTGGGCTGCCCTGCTGCACCCTGCCATGAAATGTGGAAGGTTGGGGTCCACCAAAAGGAGATTTCCAGAAGAGGAGGGTCTGTCGTCCCCATGGCCAAACAGAAGAGCTGAGGGAGCAGCACTGCTGCAGTGTCTCAGCTTGGGAGAAAGCGGAGCAAAAATCCATCTGTAAACACAACATCTGCAGGGACACGAGGCAGGAAAAGCCCAGAGAATCCTGGGCTTTGAGGCGGCCCCCAGCAAGGACCTAAGAAACCCCTGGGGACACAGCCCTGCCTAATTGCCCCGAGTTTCACACTTCCCTCCCACACTCGCCATCGGGCCACCACGGGGATGGGGACATCGGGCCAGTTTGGCAACACCCCGTGTGTCTGCAGACACTCACCCCAACCCACTGCTGGAAACAGCCATTGTCTGCAGGATTTACTGTGAATGCAGCCAGATGCCAAGATAATCCCCTTATTAGCCTGATTCCTCTGCTGTTGCATCCTGCCTGACTCAGAGATCAGAGAAAGCTCAGCAGACCAAAGAAACGACAGCACTGGCTGAGGGAAGGCTCAGGAAGAGGAGTTGGGGAGTGTCCGTGGAGCTCCCAACACAAGAGTGAGTGGAGAAGGGCCCGGAGAGGCGCAGAGGTTCCCGTTGGAGCAGGCAATGCTCAGGGGTCACCTGCAGGTTCACCTGGTGTTGGGCAAGAGGTGACAGCACAACCACCTCCCGAGCTAAGAAGGAGCTTGGAGGACATCCCTCCCTTCTGGGCAAAGGCACAGAGAGGCTGGAAAACAAAGGGACCAAGCGTGTCCCCATGGCTTAGCAGGACATCATTTGGTGACAGAAGAGGGGACGTGGGGGAACGCCTGGGGAGAGACTTGTAGACAACCTCAAGCTACCAGTGATGTCTTTCTTCAAATTCAGACCAGCAAAACCAAATTACACCAGCAGAAATCCTATACCAGCTTCCTTTCCTTTTAAATGCCAGCCAGGGACCACAGGTACACATGTGCTCCAGCATGTCCCTTGAACTCCTCCTGGATTTTTGCTGGGAGCAGGAGGGAGATGTGACACACGAGGGGAGTGAGTTTCCACACTTTACTGGATATCAGGACAATCAGTGATGAATCCAAGTGTCGCTGTCCAAACTTGCAGACCGAAATTGTGCTCCAAAAGCCACCAAGATGATTTCAGGAATAGTGCTGTAGGATTATTTCCACACCATATATGAGTGGAGTGGAAACTAATAAATATAACTAATATATCGTTATATATAATAAATATATATATAATAAATAATATATAATAAATAGAACTAATAAAGAACATTAGTTATATGGAAGAATGCCCTCCAGCAGGACAGAGCAAGGTTTTGTGGGGGGAAATACAGGGCACAGCTGCAGCACCAGAGTCACCAGGGCCACCTCTGTCACCCTGGAAGCCCTGGGGGTGTGGAAAGGGCTGCTGTGTCCCTGCAAGCTGCCTGTTAAACCCAAAGCACCGGGGAGAGAGCAGCCAGGAGGGGAGACAGGGCTCTCCTGGAGCCGGGGAGTCCCAGCAGCAGCGCTGGGCTCTGTCCCAGGAGGATGCAGCCTCGCCCTTTGCGTGAAGCACTGATGGATGTGCACAGAGAGCCCGGTTTTGGGCTGCTCCATCCCCCACATCTCTCGGAGGGACGGGCAGAGGATCCCCCGGAGCTCAGCCCAGGGCCCAGGGCTGCACAAACGCCGTGCAGGGAGCAGTGGTGCATCCAGAGACGCCGCAGCTGGCGAACACAGGGACAGAGGCTGAGCGCCTCCTGCCTCAGCCTCTGGTCGTGCAAAAGCACTTTTCTTGCAGCCAGCCACCTGCAAAAGCACATTTCTTTTAGCCCCAGCAAAGCCCAGGTGAGATCCACCTGTTCCATCAGAGCAGGAGTGCTCCCTGCGGCAGGTTTTCTCCCCAGCTTTTCTGAGCTGTTTGCTCTTGATCTCTGTCTCTGTCTCCAGCCCCTCAGGGCTGTCTGTGCCAGGCTCTCTCCTGCTTGCCCTAGACCTGGTATCACAGGCTCTTGAGCTGTTTTACCTCGGATAAACTCTTCCCGTGGTTACCAGTGCGAGCAGAGGCTGCACACAGGGAGTTGTGAATGAGGTTAAAACGAGGAGAAAACATCCCTGTGGAAAAGTGCCTGACTTCCAGGCACTATACAGGCTTGAATACCCTGTAGCTGCAGCAAGGCTTCCTTTTCTCAGAAAACCCATGAGCCCCAGAGGAACATTAACACGTTCCCAGTTCACTCCCTGGCTGTGCCAGGTCCTCTGGGAATGCTGGAAAGCATCACTGCCAGAGACTGGAGACAAACCCAGGCATTGCAGCCCAGCCTCTGAGCACATTTCACCCACAACCTCTGCTACAAGACAACTTTGGCAATCCTGACACACAGCCACACATCCGTGGGGGCCCCCTGGAAAGGACCATCCCTGCTGGATCTGTCTCTGAACTCATGGCATGTCCCAGACAGCATCTGCCCACAAATTCCCACTTCGTGTCCCGCTTCTGCCTGGAGCATCCTGCAGTAGATGCTCTCCCCCAGTTTGGCTATACAAGGTCTGAACCCAAAATAACCTTCTGGTAGCTGGAAATAAGTCCTGGATTGGTCACAGAGTTGAAGGCGGGGCTGCTCACCGAGGTTTTGGTGAAGGTGGAGAGCAGGAGCGACAGGCTGGAGAGGTAAATCCAGATCCTCTCCCCTCCAAACCTCCACTGGAGGTGCTCAGGAATTGTGACAATCTGCCAGGGAGGGAGAGCCACCACTGCCCCGTGCAGGCCCCCTCCTCCTGGGATGGTCCTGGCAGGCAAGGGGACAGCATTATTCCCAGAGCAGAACTCGGGAGTCCCACAGGATTCCTGGGAGTGGGGGACCTGTCCAAGGCCACACTCCCCACAAACGGCTCAGGGCAGCTCTACACACCCCAGGTGAGATGCAGACAGGCACAAACACCCAGGCCAGTGCCAGAAGAGTGTATTGCCTGTCAGGAAGGAGGAAAGAGACAGAAAAATACATGGCTACTGCTGCAGCTCAGTGCTGACTGCAGTCCTAGACCTGTCTCTGCTCCTGATCCAGCCCTGGTCCACCCTCAAGGGCACATTTACACCCACAAACGGCTTCATTTGATACCTTTGACACCCTTGTGGGTATGGGGACATGGTGGAGACCCCCTGGCACACCTGCCAGCAGGAACCTGCTTTCCTCAGCCCTTCAGCTCCTGACTGGGCATTTCCCCCCAACTCCTTGAACACCACAAAAGCCAAATCCTTTTTTTTTTCCCTGCAGGACCCAAGGACTTCGGATACAACATGTGGGGAAGCAGGGAATGGGTGACCTATTCAGCCACATCCCTGTCAGGACCTGCAGGGGCTAGATTAGGAACTCGGCTCCAAAATATCCTTTTCCCTGAGCGCACGGAGCTGAGCTGACTCCAGCCTCACCGTAGGACACTGGAGAAGCTGAGTTAGCAGGGTTGTGTTAATTACCCCCTGCGCGGCTCCTCCCACACCTTTCGAGACTGTGAAATGGCCCATCTGCTGCGACAGATCTCATTGTCCTAATCACACGACACATTTCTTACATTCCACTCGAAGCCGGCGACAGCGATTCCCCCGGCGGGGCAGCGCCGGTCCCGGAGCCTTCGCTGCTGGCCAAGAGCGAGGCGCCGATCTGCGGGGAGCCCGGGAGGAGCTGCAGGTGCTCACAGGTGCCCTGCCAGCTGGACCAGCTTTGGTGCTTCCCCAGGGGATAACTCAGGAAAAGGAGGTGGAAAAAATAAGGTCAGAACTGGAGCAACAGGGCACAGACGTCTCTGTTGCTTCTAGAATAAAGTGTGGTCAAAAAGCCCCCATGTGGGATGTGGGGTGGGTGTGTATTTAGCAGGAAAATCCTTTAACACATAAAATTCAGGTAGCTGAAGGTGATGCTCCCACAACTCAGCTCATCTGGACATCCCTGCTGGGTTTGGGATTGACTTTCTTGTCTCCAGGAGGATGAGGAGTCACACGTTGCTGTGTTTGCCACAGTGGCCACAAACCCTGCTGGAGGTGGCCCTGTGCAAGGAGAAGGACCAACAGCCAGTTTGTCAAGATCAGACAGAAATAAGAGGGGGAAAAAAGGAAACTTGGGACAGCCATAGCTGGTTGGAGTCAGCAGGAGCATGCAGGAATGGTGGAGATGGATGTTTGGCTCCATGGATCCCTCCCCAAGCTCAGAGCAGCCTGTGGGAAGACCCAGCAAACTCCAGCATCCCCTGTGCAATGAGAAGGGAAACACAGCTCCAAGGACATAAATTCTGGCAGGAGGAGGTGGACAGGGTGGGGGAAAGTGTGGGCAAGCAGTGGAGAAAGCAGGGGGGAATTCAGTGTGGCAGTGGTGCTGATGTCCCTGTGCCCAGGGTGTCACAAGGGGGGCACAGGTCTGTCTGTCCTTACTGGCCACCAGGCCATGTCTCTCCCAGGAAACAGCCACTGCTGGTGCTCCTGTTCACCCTGCAGGAACACTGGGAGGAGGAAAGATCAGCACAGAGCACCCTTTCCCTAAAACCCAGACAAGTCACTAGGACCCAAGTCTCCCAGACAAGAAGGCAAGAGACAGGAGACTCGATAATTAATGGGAGCTCTGCAACTCGAGCTTAATTACACGAAACGGTGGCTGCACCCCAGCTACCTGGAGCCATGAATGGCAAAAGGAAGCACCTGGAGAGGGGCAAGCAGGGAGGTTGTTCCTGTCCTAGTGCCATCCCCAGCAGACAGGCTGGCTAATAGGACACAGCTTTGGCCAGGATTTTTCTGCAAGGCAGAATAAATGCAGTTGGAGAGTCTTTATCTGAGACTGCTGTAGCTGATCGTTGTGCTGTTATCAGGGCTGTCATCAGGGCATTTGGCTCAGCACCCTGTAATAGACAAGGGGCAGAGCTGCTCACACCCAGCAGACAGAGGCTGGGGAAGAGATGGTTAATTGGTTAATTCTGTGGTTAATTCCACCTTGCTCCCAGGCTGTAGGAGCCTTTCCATAGTGGGTGAAAGGGGCAGAGGATTTATACAAAACAGAGCAAGTCACAGAATCTCAGAATGGTTTGGATTGGAAGGGATCTTAAAGCTCATCTTGTTCCAAACCCCTTCCACTATCCCAGGCTGCTCCAAGCCCCATCCAACCTGGCCTTGGACGCTCCCAGGGATCCAGGGGCAGCCACAGCTTCTCTGGGCAACCTGTGCCAGGGCCCCCCCACCCTCAGAGGCAAGAATTTCTTCCCAATATCCCATCTAACCCTGCCTCTGGCAGTGGGAAGCCATTTTCCCTTGTCCTGTCACTCCAGGCCTTGTCCAAAGTTCCTCTCCAGCTCTCCTGGAGCCCTTTTAGGCACTGGAAGGGGCTTTAGGGTGTCCCCAGACCTCTCTCTTCTCCAGATGAACACCCCCAGATCTCCCAGCCTGGCTCCACAGAGCACAACACACAAAATGCACAAATGAAAATTATAAGAAAATACTAGAAGCTTTCAAATATTCCATGCAGAAAAGCCAGCCCTGAAAAGAAAACCTATTCAAACAAGAAGGCAGAAAGGAACAAAAGGCTCTTACCCATATTCCCACATCAATGTTTAAGGAAAAACGAACGACTACAACATCAAGGTCTGAAACATTCAACTGCTGTGAGGGGGTAACAGACCCAGCAGTGGAATTGAACTCCTTCATTCCTCTTCCTCCTTCTTCATCCTGGGCCTCACAGGGTCACTGAATCAGTAACTCATTAGCAGCACAAGGGCATTTATCATTAAACAGCCCAGCAGCAGGAATTGTGCTTCCAAAGGTGCCTGGGTGGGCAGCCTGGCCTCCACTGCTTCCCACCCCTCTCCACCCCACAGGGAGCCAAAACTGTCTGATTTTGGTTTCTCACAAATGGGCAGGGTTGAAAAATGTCTGAGTGATGCTTCACGTGGTTCCCTCCCTTTTCACCACTCCAATACTACCAACAGCCAAAGGACCAGCAGCCCAGCCTTATGGATGCAGTGTGTTCCCAAAGTCCTGAGCCCTCATCAATATCATAACTGCACTCCATGAAACCAGGAAAAGTTGGGGGTTTCTGTGTTTTAAAGCAAAGATCAAACAGGAGCTGGGTGAATGCCTGAGGTGGAGCCTGGCATGGCAGCAAGGGCTGACCAGGAGAGACCCCCACAGAAGAGATCATAGAATCATGGAATCATTTGGTTTGGAAAAGTCCTCTAAGATCATTGAGTCCAACCATTAATCCAGCACCCCCACTAAACCACATCTACACTGCTTTTAAATCCCTTGTGGTTCCACCACTGCTTTGTGCAGTCTGTACCAATGCTTGACAACCCTTCCCATGAGATTTTTCCTAATATCCAACCTAACCTGTCCTGGTGCAACTTGAGATTGTTTCCTCTTGCTCTGTCACTTGTTAACTGGGAGAAAAGACCAACCCTCACCTGCATCCTTCAGTCAGGGAGCTGTGGAGAGAGGAAGACAGCAATTCCTCTGAAGGCCAACACGAAACAGGCACAGGGAACCACCTTAGAATTCCTTGTTTTGGGGTATTTAGCCATCAGTTTGCTGGATGCTTATCTGGCTCATTCCCAAGTGGCAGCACACTTCCACAAGGTCTCAGTAATAAAATAAACACGGTGCAGTTAATATGCCCACCACTGAGTCAGGTCAGCATTTCTCCTCTCTTTGAAGGAGCCGCGGCAGCACCGGGAGCAGCTCTGCACACCTGTGAGAAGAACCGACCTTCCCCTTCAGTGCTCAGCTGGAATTTGACCTGCATTAACACATCCAAAGTACCCACACGTGTCAATAAATCAGCCTAGTGTATCCATTAACATTAAGGAAAGCACCTGGTTTTATCCTTTCAAGTCAATGAATCCTCCAAAGTCCTTGGAAGTTTGTCTCCAATGTAGAAACGGTGTCAACAAAGGTTAATTTTCACTTCTGAGCACGCCAAAAGCTTTATACTCTTTTGTAGGACATGATGGAAAGATTAAACCAAACAGCCTCTCAATGCTCATCAATTCCACCACAATTTTCTCTGCAACAGGAGAGGAACTTGGAGTCTCTGGGACTGGGAGCTGCTGCCTGGCAGCCAGCCGGCCATTCCACCCACACCTGCCAAGGAGGGTTGGGAAAACAAACCTGGACAAGTTCAGCTCTGCACTATGGCGTAGTTTTTAGCTCATCCACGCACTCAGGGCAGGCAAGAAACCTCAAAAACACCCTACCAGTTTACCTGTGATGAGCTGATTTGGAGTTTACCAGCTGGAACCTACAACCCCCCACAACATTCCCAAGTCAAAGAATCACAGATTGGTTTGGGTTGGGAAGGATCATCTCATTCCAAAACCTTGCCATGGGCAAGGACACCTTCCACTATCCCAGGTGGCTCCAAGCCCCGTCCAACCTGGCCTTGGACACTTCTGAGGATCGAGGGACAGCCTCAGCTTCTCTGGGAATCTGTGCCATGATCTGAGCAAGTCCCTGTTGCTCCCTGACACCCACCTGCCATATTTAAGGACACACAGTCTAGAAGACCAGCACATGAACATTTTTAGAAAGCTCACACAAAACAAGTCTTTATTCTTTGTCGCAGAAAATAAATACAGGTGCATATTCCATATGCTTTTCTATAAAAGCACTCCTACAAAATCACTGAACTGCATACAACAGTACAACCTTTTTGGCTTTTAAAATGCAAGTATTATACAGTCACTTCATTTTATTATCATTTAAAGCACTTGTAGCAAGCAGCTTTGGAAAAGGAATGCTTAATTTAGAAGCCAAATTCTTGCCTCAAGTGTTCTGTGGGATTTTTCCATCGTGTACAGTGCAACTAACCTAAAAGCAACTAGAACAGTTTTTTTTGTAAAATGTTTATTCCCACCAACCCCCCCCTCCAAAAAAAAACCCTGCAAAGGGGAAAAAAATTGTCTTAAAAACTGTTCTACCTTGATACTTCAACCAAGAGAAAACAAGAAGTGGCTCAATGGAAATATTAAGGTAAGCACGATGCTTCACAGCTCGTTCTCTTCCAGTTTGGCCCGGGGTGTTTCTTTAGAGGAAGAAGCTTTAATCATCCACTCCTATATTCCTGAAAAGGTACGACATGGACTCCCCATTGTGGATCCTGCGAATGGCTTCTGACAGGATCATGCTGATATCCACAGTCTTGATTTTAGGGCACTGAAGTTTTTGTATTTCATGTGGAATTGTGTTTGTAACAACCACCTATGGGAACAAGAAATGGTCAGGAAGATGTAGCTCTGTTGTTTTCTACCTTTTATACTGGAAGAGCAAAAGAACGTTTTACAGATCCCACAAAAACACTCTGGCTGACAAAACATTTTACATTACTGTCAGGGTCACAATCTCAGGAAGAGCCATGTGTTGCCCTAGGTTCCATGTATCCATGGATACTAATGGCACTGTCCCTCCTTCCTTTCATTCATTCATTCTGCCACACAGATCCAGAGGAGGTACAAAAATATCCCACCCACTGAAGAGACAGGTGTGCTGATACTGACAGTCCAGCAACTCATCACTTCCCACATTTCCCACTGCTACAGTTTAAAGACATGTAGATGCTAATATTCCAGCACACAATTCCATAGTAAGAAAGCCTGAACCAGAAACCACCTCCTATCTAAATCCTTAATGCCAGCATATGTCAATAATCAGTTCAGGAGAAAATTGCTTGCTTAGAAAAGCCCCAAATCACTTGATCAGAGCTCAGACTCCACACTTACCTCGTCGATGGCAGACTCCTCGATCAGCCGGGGAGCATCTGAGGACAGCAGGCCATGGGTGGCCATGACAAAGATCTTGTAGGCCCCTCTCTCCTTGAGGGTCTCAGCTGCAGCCAGAAAGCTGTCAACATCATCTATGATGTCATCCTGCCAAAATCCCAGAGTCACCGAGGGCTCACCACATCAGACAGACCAGCACAGCACATCTGACTGACAGCACAGCTTTACCAAGTGTAACAAACCCCCAACTATCAGAAAATTGCTCTTTTCCTTGACAAACCCAGAGATTACACTCTGCTTCAGGGAAATCATGAGTGCATCAAGGAATCATACAATGGCCTGGGTTGGAAGGGACCTTAAAGATCATCTCATTCCAAGCCCTGCCAAGCCCAACCACTAGATCTGGTTGCTCAGAGTTCCACACAGCCTTGAATGCTTCCAGGGATGGGGCAGCCACAGCTGCCCTCATCAGGAGAAATTTTTTCCTTATAGCCAATCTAACCCTACTCTCCTGTAAGTTTGAAGCCATTCCCCCTTGTCCTGTCACTGCAAGCCTTTATAAATAGTCTCTCTCCATCTTTCTTGCAGGCTCTCCTCAGGAACTGGACAGCCACAATTAGGTCACCCCAGATCTTTCCCTTTTCCAGGCTGAACAATCCCAGTTCTCTCATCCTTTCCTCATAGCAGAGCTGCTCTATCCCTCTGATCATCTTGGTGGCTCATCCAGACTTGTTCCAACAAGTCCACGTCCATCACCTCAGCTTCACTGGCATTTCCACACTCACCAGTAGGAACAGGGTGATTCTCCCCTCCTGTGGTGTGCATGCAGCACCTGAACCCCTTCAGGTAAGCACTGAACAGAATTTCACCCGCTCTGCTCATGGAAACAAGGTCCCAATGCTGCTTCCAGAGTGGATCCCTCCAGAGCTCCCAGCCAGCTTTGTGAGTGTGCTCAGTGCTGCCCCATCCTATCAGAAGTCCACCAGCAACCAAAGTTTAGTGGCTGATACAGAACAGCTACTTGATTTCTGCAACTTTAACACATTCAATACCATTTATGAGAACTGATGGCATCTCACTTACCACAATGATAGCTATTCTTCCTCCTACATCTCCAACAACTGTAATGGGTGGTTTTTCCTTGGGAATCAGCACTGATTAATGGCAGATGTTTTTAGAGTGGTAGAAAGGAGAAAGAAAAGACGAATTATATAATTTACTTGAACTATGGAAATGTCTGATGGGTCACCACTATTAGAGACATGAAGCAGCAACTATTTCAACATCACTACTGAATGAAAACCAGCAGGATTCTAACATGTAAATAATTATTTAAAGCTTAATTAAAATATTAATGATATTAATTTATACACAAATTCTTTACCAATTCAATTAATTCTTAATTTCAGCACAGAAACAGAGTGGCTTGCACACACAACCAGTTCAGTGAGCCATTGACACCCACGCTGGCTTTATGCCAGCTGGTGGTGCAGCTGTAGGTCACATCCACACTCAAACAAGAAGGAATCATCTTCTCCCCACTAAGAAAGATGATTATTTTTCTCTGCAAAGAACCACTCCTTTTAGACAGTCCATCCCTGCCAAACCCAATCCCTAAACTCACAAAAACACCAGGTAACACTTTCCCCCACACACCTACTTACTGGGGATCTCCAGGCTGGGGTGGATAGCAGCTACATATTTGGCTGTAGGGGGGGAGTGCCGACCGTCCACCATGTCAGACTCGGCATCCTGAGCTTCCCCGTGGATCACGGCGATTCCCAACCGCAAGCGCTCAGCAAACGACTGTGCCCTGCAGGGAAAGGGTTAAAAGAACCCAGGAAAAGGTTAAATTTCAATTAATTCACGTGAGTACAATCCTAACCTATTTCCATTTTATTTCTAATGTTTCAGAGGGAAGTCAAACGATCCTAAAATTTTAAGAGAATTCATAGAAGAAATCAGTTGCCCCTCAGTATCTCATTTTTATCAGGTTTGTTAAAGTCAGAATAACCTTCAAAGTGCCCATATGGGCCTTAAAGCAACAGAATAAATGCTGCAAGTCACAAAATGCTGACTACTCCCTTCTGCTTTGCCCAACAGCCAAAATAACACTTCCCAGCCTTCAGTATCCTTGGGATCCCAAGCTTTAGCAGGACACATCTAACAGTAACCAAGAACAGCCTTAATCTTTGGCTGGTCAACATTTAATAGGAAAAAAAAATACTCATATAAAAAGAGAAAACAAGTGTTCAGCTATTTATTTAGGACTAAATAAAGACAACATCCCTGACCTGCTGACACATAACCTGAGATACCCTACGGAAAAGGGGATCCAGATGATCATTCTGCCTGACAAACCACTCTTGGGAGTTGAACAGCTTGGATTTTTTAATTAGCTGACATGAAGTTCCTTCACACTGCAGTATTTCTTCAACTAAAATTAGAAATTTCTGTAAAGAAGTGTAAGGTTAGTTGGGGGAGTGGAAAAAGCAGAGAGTCAGGAAAATAGCAATTTGCATCCCAGATATTGGAAGCAGCAAATACAAATCAGCACATCCATCCCACCTTACTTTGCACACCCAAGGGTTTGGGATCCTGCCTAAGCCACCCATCCAAGCCTCCTCTGGTCCAAGCAAGCCCAGCACATCCAGAGTGATTCACTCTGCTCTAACATCAGCACCTCAGACCAGTGCCTGAATCACCTCCTCTGTCCTTAAGCCTTATTTCACTATCCAAACAATACAAAGTCCAGAGGATAATGTGCCCATCGTGATACTCAGTTAATTAAAAATAAAGAATCTTCCACCCTGTGGTTATCATACAGCTGTAATATTTTTGCAAGTAGTTAATTACAGGTAATTATTATTACAAACATTAAGAGTAATGACTTAGCAGGAATAATCCTATCAATAAAACCATATTAATTACCTTAAAATACAGTATTAAACTGAATAAAGTTCAAAGTAACAGCCAAATGATTTATTAATTTTCCAGTGAGCTCAAAAACCACAGAGACATTCTGAACTTCACCACACAAGGGTTCTTTTTCACAAGCAGGCATTCATCAGAAGTATTTTCCTAGATTGTTTTCAGCCTGGATTAGGCTGAAACATCCAATTATCCCTCTCCCAATACAATGTAACTCTTCAAATGCTGTCCTTAAATACTCATAGGAATATGTGAAGAAGCTAAACAATATAGTTCTGGGATCCTCTCCTCTACAAATCACTGCATGATGTGCAACTCATCTGTCTATTTGCTGGCATTGACAATTACTGGATAAGCATTAAAATGCTGCCACAAACACTTGCCTCCACCCAAGAGGCAATACTGACACTGTGGAAAAGAAATGCTAAAGAAACAAAAGTAAAATTACCTGGCCAAAACAAAAGAAATCACAAAAAGTAGTGCTGGAGAAAAAGATGACAAAAGGTGATTTTTTACAGAAAATAAGGAAAGCACAGAGTATCACAATTTGTTGGCATGGAAGTTTAAATATCTTTTCAACAAACTCTTGGTTTGTCACCACAGCAAATACAGCATCTCTTAAACCATCATCCAGCTCTTACAGCACCTGCTGACAGCACTGTAATTCCAGAGTTTAGGAACAGTCAACTAAAAGCTTCATGGATTAAGAATAGTCATTCAACCACCAAAGACTTCACAATCACCTCAAACAGCAAACCCAGTTTCACCATCTGTATTTAGGATCTGATCAGCCATGTTCTTTGTTATGCCCATGTTAAGAAACTCATCTGGATTAATGGCATTACACTTCCATCCACATTTCCTCATTTACAGCAGAAGATTTATAATGTAAATGGACACAAACATAAGATGATTAAAAACCTTCTTAATCATAAGCACATCACTGATTTACCACATCCTTTTGTATGTTTTTTTTTTACTCTCCTTAGATTTATTATGATTACAGCAATGATGTAAAAACTACACAGCTGACAGAGGAGAACTGGGATGGGTGTGAAGGCTGCATCTTCTAATTATTGGGTATTTGTCCTTCACTTGATCCTAAGAACAAAATCCCGACAGAGATTTCCTGCTCCAAGGCAAGAGAGCAGATTTTACCCACCTCTTTGCAGACGCAGGAGATTTGGCCACAATTACAGCATTCCTGTAGTCTGGTATCTGTAGTAAATAACAGATAGCAATGTCCACTTCATATCTTTAGACAAATTTAAACTCAGTAAGAATCAGAGAACTTTATTTCGTCAGACAAATTTTAAGTATCTAACATTTTACCTAAGAAAGCAACCTCAAGAATCCATGGTACATGATCAAGGTTGACAGCTCAGTAAAAATATGTATTTAGAAAATTCAGATATTAACTTCAAACTGTACCTTTTATAAATCCCATTTTATAGCACAGATAACAGAAAAGCAACTGCTTTACAACATCAGGGTTACACCCACAAGTGTTAAAAGAAACAGGAAACCATCAAAATTAAAGTTTCCTGTTCAACCTAATTTGTCTTTAATCACTAAAATCCAGCATTTTACAACTTCCTTATAGAGTACCCCAAGAAAAGTCACACCTCTCCATCACATCACACTGACTCTTTCTCTGGACCATCAGAAGGGATAAAACTTCCACAGTAACTGCACTGGTCCTGGAGGCACAGTCTCACAGAGCTGCAAACTCTCCCACGCTGGTCAGCACCAGGAGATGCTGCTGCAAATGCTGACAGCACCAGAGGGATGAGGCCAGGACGTCTGGGTTTCCCTCTGATGCCTGACAGGTGCTTCAGTCAGGCTTCACAAGCACAGTCTGCTCCTGAGTTTGCTGCCCCTGCCCCATCCTCATCTTGGTTTTTCACTCTGGACTCCTGATCCCCATTTAACCAGCATTTTAGCCTCCATCTCTCAAAAGTTTCTGATCCTCATCTCCATTTTCCCTGCAAACAGTGGCTTCACATCAGATTCATCTGGCTTGTAACTTCCCAAGCATTCCACCATTCACACTTCCAGTTCTCCTTTCCAACAGCAACTACAACTGCACTCCCTCTGGTATCTCATTTTACCCCACTCCTTGCAAACTCAGCCTTTTCCTTCACTGTGCTGCCCTGGGATGATCCATCTCTGTGGAGAGCAGCTTAAAGAGAACCTGTCTGTCCTTCTATCCAAAAACCACAGTCCTGAGCCAAGCAAAGTCCTACAGAGCAGGTCCAGTCCTCAGAATCCCAGCATTAAGGGATGGAAGACTCTTCACTAAATATCTGCAAATTGATCTGCTAGGGATGGAATTGACAGATTTGTGGGGATGATGCCCTGTCATGCAGCTCACCACCTTGTCAGATATCAAATACCCATTCCAGAGCACAGAAATACTTGAGATTTCTGCAAACCCAGGCAAAGCAAGTTCTTCCACAATCTCATCCACAATATACAAACTGCACTGGCTGATTATTTCCAAAAGCTTTACCTGAAATGGGCATGGGAAAGAAAAAAATAAGTTCTGAATTTGGGCAAGGGCTCAATCAGTGGAAAATTAGAAATTTTCTGAGGACGTCAGGCAACATTAGTAATCCACAATGTTAGCAACTCCACCTACAAACTGGGAATTCAGCATATTCTGTCCTTTACAACATTTGAGTTATACAAGAGGCTACAAAGATTAACATGACGGAAGGTATGAACAAGGCAGGGCCTGTCACTCGACATAATAAAGGCTTTGATCTAGTACAGACACCATTGCCTCATTTTTCCTCTGCCAAATTAACAAATTTGTTCTCAGCTCTTCAAAAAATGAAGTCAGAAAGCCAGAAATGTCATCCCAAAGACACTGAGGTGTCAACATGTCCACGTAACAAAGGGCTGTGTCACTCTGGGATTAACACCTGTGCAAAGGAAAGAGAAGCCACGAAATATCCAACATTTGCCAAGCACACAGAGGAAAACACCAAATTGTTTTCATATCACAGGAATTTCACTGATTGGACTGTCTTTGTCCCAGAACACCAAGTGATTTTCTTCACATCTAGGCATAAATTTCCAACAGGGAACAACTACAAGCCCTCATCCTCCTAACTTTCAGTGGAATATTTTTTAAGTGACGTTCACTCTTATCAATCTGGACTCCATTTCATGCTCCTCAGTACATCCCATCATGATTCCCACAGCTTTGAAAGCTCTGGCATTCCCAGCACAGGATATCCAGCAAGTTGTGGCCACCAGGAACTTGAGATGAGTATTAAATTCCCCCCGAGCAGCAAAGGATCAAAGTTTTAAGCACAGATACTATAAATGATCTGGCTGGTGAAGGTACTTGCCAGTACAGATCCCATGTGATCAGATCCATTCAGCTAACTCTGGATTTAGAAAATCCCCTCATGGATGAGTAGAGGGATGAAGAACTGAAAGTGTATTTTAAAACTTCTCTACACATACTTCACATCTCTACAAATGGTCACTTTTTAGACTGCACAGCAGTGTCTGACTCAAAGCTGCAAAAATTCTGTGTAAACCATTAAAAGCTCAGGAATCAAAATGTGCTTCAAGACCAAATCAGGACCATGATCTTGGTATTGAACATAAACTACACTTTCAAGCAACACATAAAGGCAAAACTTGTCTTGTGTCTGCGTATTTGGTTTTCCACTTTTGTTCTTTTTTTTTTTTTTAAGTTAGGAAGTGCTTACAATGCACAATACTTCTCTCCTGGAACACAAGATGAATGACTGTGGCAAAGCCAGAGCTTGGAGTTTTGTTCTGCCATTCTCTTTGTCTCTATTACCAAATGAAATCATAATGAGGAATTCAAATGGTAACTGATTCCCCAAACAGATTTTAATACTGTCATAACAAAATCATGTTGGTTTGGGTTTCTTTAAAGAGGTGGGGTGGGGTGTGTTTTGTTTTTTAAATTGAGGCATTCCTATCTTTATAAAAAGAAATAGCTTGGATTCAAAAGCAAGAGTGAGCTAAACCTTTTCTCTCACCAGGAAGAAAGCATTTGCTTTATTCCAAATTACCATTAGTCAGAGGCTTAACGTGCATCTTATACCTACAATTATCATTTGCACATTTCATACAGGCGAATCTACCAGCAGCACTTCTCAAAACTCTTATAAAAATAAGATGGAGAAACGGAGGCACAGAACATCCCAAGTTAAGCTCCTCAAGTCAAGACACGCAGTCTGAACTAACAGTGAGTGAGATGTCCACCCACCAGCCTGACTTACAGAGCACAATCAATAGGCTCCCTCATAGTTTACAACTTCCAAAGTGTTTCTTATTATGTGATTTAAATTTGTACCCACACAAGCAGCCCACCCTATAAATGTCAAGCAAGCTGGAAACAGGAAAGGAAGAGGACATCAACAGCAAGAAAATGCTAATTTTTTTCAGTGTTAGGAGAATATATCTAAGAAAAAAACCAGCACTGCTGCATGGGTAAGAAAACACCAGCTCTTCAGGAAAACAAATGTTAAATGTGGGGAAGAGAAGAACCAACAGCTCCCAACACCACTCTCTGCCTAAACATGACCCTTCCCCCCTTAAAATTCAGTCTGAAGAGTTAATCTTTTCAGAGGGATTTGTTTCAGATGCCCTGAGACATGACAAAAAAAGTATTTTAAAAAAACAACTGTAACAACAGGCCTTCCTCACCTCTTCTTGGATGTACTGGAGTAAAAATGGGGATGCTCTCAAGTTATCAACTGGAATATTGAAGAAACCCTGAATTTCCTTCTGATGTAGGTCCATGGTAATAAGATGAGTTAGTCCTTAAAAACAAAATAGTAAGACATACAGAGAAGCACATCAAGAAAAGTAAGAGAGAACAGACATTTTATTTTTCTAAGTTTCAATGCAGTTTGTCCAGAAAATCTCTAAGCTGCATGAGAACACTACATGAAAGTACATAATAAATTAATTTTAATCCCTCTTAAGCATACTGGCATTAACGTGTTTTGAGGCTTCTACAGTGACTTTTTTAAAAGAACCTCAGAACACTGCACATAACTGACTCTGCAGTGCCACACTGAGGCAGGCAAGATCCTTCTCCACTGGACATGGGACAAAATGGAAGCATTGATTTGTCCTATGTCACACAGCAAGATCCTGGCACGCTCATTAGTTCTGAACTCCGGAAAAATGGGCCAAGCTCCTAATCAAAAACCACTTGTCTCAAAATAACAACCCAGATCCCACAGTTTGTTGTAACTGCTGCTTCTTCCCAGGGATGGGAGTGAAAGGAAAGAAGTAGAAAATGTGTTGAAGGCTGTGAAAATGAATAATCTCATTCTCCCACATGGTCTCAAATGTAAAGGACAAAGTGCATTCATCCAACAAGTGAAAAACAAGACAGAAATGACAAGGCACAACTGTTCCAGACTGTAAGAAAGGCAAAGGATGGTATTATGAGAGGTGGATACCACAGCCCAAAGCAGCTCAGCCCACAAGACTCATTTTGCCAGCTCAGTACAACTCAACGTAAAATGGTTGTATCAAATTTGGGTTTTTTATGAACTCATAATTTGGAAACATTTCTAATTACATTCTCCTTTTTACACAGGTTTTAAACACATTAAAAGCTTGGCAGTTATTTTTAAACAGAGTCCAAACTTGTGTACAGATCTCTCTAAACCTGGAAGCTGACAGCAGGAGCCCCCCTTGCTCTGATTATTTAAGGACAGCCACATTCTTACCAGCTTTGCACATCATGGAGGCCAACAATTTGGAGACAATGGAGCCCCTTTTCCTCATCTTGCACTGTTTGCTGTAGGGGAAGTAAGGAATCACTCCAATAATGCTTTTGGCACAGGAGGTTTTACAGGCATACACCATGATCAGGAGCTCCATGATCGTGGTGTTCACATCCCTGCAATGAGAAACATCTGCTTCTGTAGCTGGTGCATAAAAATCCTGTATTCACCCCAGTATTTACACCCAGCAGAGATGGAGAGGGCACATTTTTAGAGAACTGGTCATCAACTAAGATCTACATTTCTGCTGCCATTAAAAAGAGGTCTTAGCATTTGTAAAGTTCTTCTCAGATAAAATTAAAGAATTTCTGAATCACAGGACACATTGCCCAGGAAACGTTCCTCCTACATCTTAACTTTGTGATGGTGCTAGAGACCTGGAGCTGAGAAGAGAAGAATTTAAAGAGATTGACATAAGCAAATGAATACACTTAGGGAAGGAATGCAGAGACCAAGGGGAAGGTTTTATTGATACAGTCCCTAAGAATTAAAATTTTTGTAGAAGCTACCTTATGCCAAAGCTGCCTTTGTGTACATATAAAAAATCCAACAAAACCAATAACAAAAGTCCTCCACAAGGAAAAGTCTCTATCTTGTTAATATAAGCTTATTACACTGCATCATAAACACAAAAGGTGATTACAAATGAAAACCAGAAGCATTGCTATGGACAGCCCACATCAAATGCTAGCACAGGGTCTTTAAACAGTTACTCACTTTGAAACCGTTTGGATGATAAATACATCCTTTCCTCTCACAGACTCCTGAATCTGCACTCGTGTTTCTGCCAAAAAGAGAAATGTGACATATTTGCAAGAGCAAAACTCCTTCTAGAGTCTAAGAAAAGGAGAACTAATACATTCAAATTAGTGTCAAGTGCATTTCCAGTTTTGCTAATTAAATGCTCACCTCTATTTGGCTCTTGATAAACCTGAACCTTCCCCATCTCAACTCCCAAGCGCCTGCAGGAACAGGAACAAGGCAGAAGTCAACAAGGGGAGAGGAAGGGCAAACCAAATGTAAATCCCATATAATGCAACAGTTACTGAAAAGGCTGCATTCCATGGGAGAAAACCAAGGAAAGAAAATCCCAAACCATAAAACCAGTAATTACAGTGAACATCTCTTTAAAAAGCACTTACAATTTCCAAAAGCTGCACTGCAGACTATGCTAAACTTATTTTCCAGTCAAGCTCAGAAGAAGCAGCAGGAAAAAAAATGCTGGAATACTAAATCATGCAACATTTTGTAATTTTTAATATATTTCTTGCCCTATATATATACACACACATGTGGCAACATACATGTGCACGATAGTTAAAAATACTGCTTTTAAATCACTCCTCTCTATAGAAAAAAGTCAATGTGGAATGAAGAGAAAAGAGTACCAAGCACTATTTTATGGATAATGGAAGAATAATATCTGCTGTATTCATTCCTTGTCAGCATTACCTAGACCCCATCACTACAAAGAGACCAGAGTATGCTCTGCACCCAGGCCCAAATTCTTTCTACACATAACCTGAGTTCCTTTGCATTCCCTTTTCTCCTCCTGTCACACCTAAATTTTGGTAGATAAGCCTCTGGAAGAAATCCATCCTCTCTAATATTCCCAGCAATGTTATGCATCCTAATTAGCACAGTAAGAATGTATTTAAGTCCTAAAAGTTCTGCTACAGCTATTCATGGATTTAAGCTAAATAAATGTTCCCATCCAAAATATACAGAGCAGGAAGGAAGTAGCTTTCCTGCCTAAAAATACCTCACTACAAGGAGTAAAAACTTCTGCCATGATGATTTAACACTATGCAAACATTAATTATCCCATGTGTTTCCTATAAAATGCTGCAGCCAGTCACAGCCTGCCACAGAACAATTCAAACACAAGTTATTCTCTCTGTTATTGAGCTGTTGAAATACACTCTCTAATAGAAGACACTCCATATTCTTGCAAATCATGGCAGTTTTCCTTAAATAGGGAAATCAAGTGTCCAGTAAAACAAATCCCATCAGAATAACCCAAGATGGCAAGATTCCCTGCAGACTGTACTTACTCAGCAATCCTCTTGGACAGTTCCATGCATGAGGAATTGGAATTAGCTGAGAACAGCACCAGCCCACCCTTGGTGATATTCATGATGGCCCCAATTTCTGTTGATGGCACACAAAACATCAACCCTAAGTTGTTTTGCCGCTTCTAAAGGACTGCAAGAGATCAAAGGTCATTTAAATCCATGTTAAAAATCAAAACAAAACAAGACACACATTTTCTCTGTTTAGAAAGTGTAGTCTCCCAGAACCCCGGATATTCCAGTATCCTTAAAATCTGTTATCCTCACTTTAATAGCTTCCCTGCAGCTCTCCAAAGATCCCCCAAGACAACCTTCTAGCACCAAGATTACTTTTCCTTTTTAACTGTTTTCCTCAGGCTATCATCCTGTAACACTGATACTTTTTTCCATCAGCTTGTCCAGTTCATTTTCCAGAACTGAGCAACATTTATTGACTTTTCCAAAATCACAACGACAGTCAGAGGTAGAACTGAGCTAAAAAGAGTTCCTGGGCCCTGGCTAGAAGACTCTATTTCCATAGCTGAGTCTCTTCCCATTACTTTGCAGTAACTTATAAACTTACAAAGAAGGATGAAATGTAAGGAAGAATTCAATAAAGCTGGCAGCTGTAAATAATGACCTCTTGCACAGCAAATCCACTTGCTGAAGCAGCTGTTGTCATTCTTTGAAAGCAATATTTCTCCTATGAAAACATGAGAAAAATATCAGGAGGAAATCAGTGGATTTTTTTTGTTTGTTTCAAATAAAGGCACAAACCACCACTAATCTCACCCAGGATTTGATGGGATTCCATGTTTTTATTATTCTTTGTAAATCACATTTTCATGGTTACTTCTACTATAACATTTTAGTCAAATAAAAGCCAAAAAAAGATCCCATTGACCAGCAGCCCTGGACAGATCGAAGCAGCATTCAACTCAAAATCCTGCTGCACTTCACTTCTGCTGCTTAAATAATCCAATCCTTCATCATCAATTTCAGCATGATGCAGGAGACTGGAAATATGAAATACAAGTGGCTATTTTAAGCTAAAGTAAACAGAAGTTACAGCTAAATCAGTAACTTCTTTCCTGGTAAACATCTCCCTGCTGTGAAACAGAATTATCTAATAGTCACACATAATCAGTTAGAAAAAACCTGATGATGTATGAACTATTAAGTACTCCAAAACAAAAACCAAAAGAAAGAGTTTTGTATTTACAGGAACAGCTGGCTAGGTCTGTAATGAAACTCCTTCACACCTGCTTTACAACCAGACAGTCTGGCTCAGTTTAACTTTGTCAGAGGAACCCGAGTAGCACAGGGTCTCCAGTAACTTATAAACTTACAAAGCCTAACAAAGTGACAGCCAAAGTCAAGTCAGGAATTTCCTAACAACAAATCTGCCGGTGCTAAGGCTGAGCTGTGCTCAGCTGCCATGAATGAAAACCTACCTATCATCAGAACTTCCAAACTGTGCACAGAACGAGCACAAACAGCAACAGCTTCAGCCCCCAGAACGTCTGAATGTTTCACTGCACTAAAACCAGAGAGGCCCCCCACATCCCCAAAGCAAGACCTGTATCCCTCTCAAATTAAATACCTAAAACCCCCCCATTTCTTAGCTAGTGTTTCTCTGCTCTGCTGCTCACTCACTCCCTGCAACTCCAGCTGTCAACTAAAGGCCATCACCTATCAAATATTCATGACGCTGCTCAAGATCCATCTCAGCTTCACCAGAGCAGTACAGACCTGAAATGTTTTTAGGTCTGAGAACAGCACCTGAGAGCACCCTGCTTGTGTGCCTGGATGGGAACAGCGTGGAGGCAACTTTCCATGTTACTAAAAGCATTCATAGAGTGTTTAGAAGGTGTATTTTTATCCAGTTGTGTGTCTTCTTTGTTCCATAGATTAGGGAAATGAGTAGCCTTAAGAGATCTGACAAGATGAGTTGTTGGTTCCCAACTATTGCTGAGGGTGCACTTTACACCACAAGACACTGATGTATTTGCAAGGAACAGTGAACACTGCTCTTCACGTTACTATAGGTCAAGGACTTGCTTGTGGATGTACTTCAGCAGCTACAAGTGGGCTATGGTGTGTGTGGGCAGGGAAGTTGCAGTTCAAGAGTAACATGAATATATCAATCTTCAAACAGGTGTTGGGATGAAAGCAAGCTCACAAAACTTTATTAGATGTGCAAAGGCATGACTCCACAGGGACACACAGGACCATAACCCTCCGGTTTGAGGTGGGCCAACCTTCCAAGGTTGAACACAAGCACCACAGAATAGGCTGCAGCACGAACACCTGCCCTTCCTTTTGGTATGCACACAAATTACATCATGATGAGCACAACAATTACTGGGCACACATGGCTTTATGCCTCCATCAACTCAGCATGTCCACACAGAAAGCAACAGAGGCAGGAATAACTGGATGGGATAACCATGGTACTAAGGAATGGACCACATGGGATGGAGGGAATCTGCACCCTCTCACCAATCTCCCCACAGGGAATTTTCCCGTCCTCCACACTCACCGATGCTCCTGGGCTAACAGACCCTTTCAGCCCACACCTCCATCCGGTCCTTCAGATGCTCCAGGTGGGTTACACAGGCCCCGTGGTGCCCATGGATCCCATCCCTCCGCCCCGAGAGCGGCCCGGGCACGCCGCAGCCCCACGCCGCTGCCCCTCACCTGGGGGACTTGCGGGCAGCCCGAGCAAGCCCGAAAAGGGGCCGTCCAGGAGAGGGTCTCTATCCCCTGAGGGAAGGGCGACGCAGCCCACTCCTCAGGATTCGGAAACCCTTGTGGGAAAGGGGGATGTCCTGCCCTCACACAGCCGGCTGAACTGGGCTGAGCGGGCGGGAGTGCCCCTCTCTGAAGGCCTTACCTGCCGGCTCCGGCCCCCCGGCCCCGGGAGAAGGCGGCCCGGCCGGAGGGGAAGGAGGGGGAGAGGCAGAGGCGGCGGCGGAGCTCAGCCCCTCCGGTGCTCCGCGGGCAAGATGGCGGCGNCCGAGGCGACGCCCCCCGCCCCCTTCCCCCGCCGCGCTGAGGGACCCGGCGCCATCTTCCCCCTTACCCCGCCGCGCTCATGGGGATCGGGACGGGGTCTTGGAGTCACAGACTCTAAGGATTTTAAGATCGTCAGTGTTGGAAGAGATCTTCAGGATCATCCACTCCGACCGTCAACCCAGCAGTACCACGAAACCACATCGCCCATCGCCAGATGCGGGTGACTCTTCCAACACCTCCAGGCGTGGTGACTCCATCACCTCCCTGGGTACCTATTCCAGTACCTGACCACGCGGACAATGAAAAGAATTTTTTAAAATATCTAATCTGGATATCCCATGTCTCAGCTTAAGGCCATTTCCAGGACCAAGCCCCTCCTCACTACAACATCCTTTCGGGGAGTTGAAGACAATTCCAAGGGCCCTTGAGCATCCTCCAGAGTAAACAAACCCACCTCAGCCATTCGTTATAAAATACATTTTCTAGACCCGTCATGAGCCTTGTTGTCCTTCACTGAAAAAGAGAAGTACAGATCTGAGTCCCCAACTGGCATGATGGGGGGGACCCCAACACCACAATTCAGCTGTCCCCCCACCCAAAATTACCCACGGTGCAAAATCCGTGTGGAATAACGCAGTGATGTCCACAGAATGCCATTATTTTGGAGTTCCCACATCTGCATCCCCACCAGAGAGGGACTGTAGGGTGGCTGCCACACTGCTCTGGGCGTTTCCATCGCTGCCAGACACCAAGCTATCATGTGGCCTTTGCCATCAGCAGTGTTTATAGAAAAAGAGGCAGTTTCTGTTCTTAATTTACTTTGCAGAAATATCAGTGGCTTCTCAGTTCCTTGTCAAAAGCACACACGATTTATCCAGCGTCGTCTCAGGACTCTCCTTGCCACATGCATCGGTTGAACTTCACAAAGATTCTTTTGACATCTGAAATGAGACTCTTATTTCAGTCACTCTGTTTAAAAAAGGAAAAAGAAAAAAGCTTTATCCCAAGACACCCATGACAAAACTGCTTTGAGGAAGTTACAGTCATCCCACACAGACACACATCCCTCCTTTAAATACAAAACCCAAACACCATGTTTTTTCCCCAGACTGCGCAGTTAGAACCTGATTTAAATTACACTTCTCAGTACGCCCAAGTTGAACAGCACTTTATGGATCAGAATTTTAGCATTTAGCATAAAGCTACAAATCAGGTACTTTCCAGTGCAGCTTTTCTCACAAAAAGCAATTAAATTTGATTATTCCTGGACTGCAGGGTACACTGGAGCAAGGCTGATAATCCCAGATATTTCTGCCCACGCTGGCCTTAACATAAAAGAGGAGGAAAAGCCACAGGCCAGCTCACCAAACCTGCAAAGGGACAACATTAAATTCATCATTTGAAACTGTGTTTCTGCCACTACAGGCTGCATTTTCCACTTTAAATAGTCACAGGTCAGTGTTTTCCCCAAATTTCGCATTTGCTTCTTGCTTCATGCATTCCAAGACATGGTCGTCTCCTTTTTTGATTTTTTTTTTTTTCCAGCAGAGCGGGAGCCGGGGAAGGAGAAGGCACTTAACGTGGAGCTGTGGAGCAGATGTTGAGCACTCTACTTTCAGGCTTGCAAAGCCAGGACATCTGTTAGAAATATGTGAGCAGAGAGGCCATCAAGCCTCTTGGATGCTGCAGTGATCCTCTGCCTTTCCTACCTCCTCTTCCAAACTACACGGAGGTGTAAGGGGACAGTCCCGTCCCTCGCCACCCCCACCATTCCCAGCCCATGTTTTTCTGCTTCCAGGCTGGTGCTTCCACACAGTTGATTCAGGATCATTGACCCAAGCAGGTTCTTTTTTTGTTTTGGGGTTTTCAGGACAAAAAGGAAAGGGGGTGAGCTTTTTGTTGGCCTCTTCACAGAGCATCAGAGATTTCTCTTAGCATCGGTCTCCCTCGCAGCATCCCGCTACAGGCTGGTGTGGCAGAGCACTTTAATGCAGAACAACCAGAAACAACACATGGTGAAGCACTGACCCATAATGCAATTAGCAGCTTTCCCCAGAAGCATTTTTCAATACCCCAGGGCACTCAGAATTTGCTGACTGTTTGATTTGTGCTGCCCCAAATTCCTGACATTGCTTAAGCAAACCACAGGACCAGGAACTGTGATCCTGTCTTCCGATCCTTTTTTTATAAGGCTACTGCCTTTGTTTTCTTAGAGAAAAAAAAAAAAATCAATTTCTTTCCCACCCCTGTCTTCCTGATCAGAGGAACCCCAGTTTAAATCTCAGCTCCCAAGGGAGAGGGATTTGTTAATTTGACAATACTCTATTCAAACTCTAAGAGTTCAACAAACACTTGCTCCAAGACGAGCACACGGATTTTATTTCATTTACAATGATTCAATTAGCAGTCATCTAAGGAATTCTGAAAATTTGCTGGGAATGAACACACTGGCTCACAGAGGTTTGTTGTTCTTAATCCAGATGCCACCCTGGCAAGCAGAGATGTGCCAGAAAACTCCCCCATACCACACCTGGTCCAGCCAAGGTGAAGGGCACTGCTCATCCTGCACTGGGCTGGGCGACAGCCTGCATCCATCACCTGAGAGAAGATAAATGCTGCTGTCACCTCAGCTCCTGAGCTCCATCCATCACTGCTCAACCAGGCTGGCTTTTGTTTGTTTGTTTGTAGTTGTTTTTGTTAAAAAAAAAGAGTGGATATTAAAGCTCACCTGCCAAACCAGCTGACAGTGAGAACTATCAGACATGGTGCACCAAAGAAACACTCTGATTTCTTCCTGACAGAGCCCTGTGGATAGGTTTGGTCTCTCCCAGAAAATAAAGGCATCCTAAAAACATCCTCTACCCTACACAGCCCCTGTGAACCCACAGGGAGGTTTTGCAGCACACAGACAGCTCCACACTGAGCACAGACCAAAAGCCATCACCTGCCTGCTCCCCTGCCTTCAGCTTCATTGCCTGGGGGACAATGTGTCCAATTTCCAGAAGATTCTGCCCAGGATACTACCCAGTGAGGGAGGCAGAACTCAAAACAAGTATAAATGCATTTTGGGATTGATGGAGGGAGGTGTAATTTTATCATATCTTGGGAGTGATCTAGAAATAGCATTCCCCATGTCTGGGAAGCAAAGTGCTTTAATAAAGGTCTTGGAGCAGGGAACACATCTCTGTGTGAAGGGCTGTGGCAGTAGACAGCACTCATTGCTTTATCAAATATTACTGCTTGGCTATCTGTGGGAAACAGGCACAGACTCATTTGTCACTGTTCCCCCTGAGTCACAAAGCTCTGACTGAAGGACTCCCCAAGTTCAGTTTTTTTTCCTGTTTCCAGCTGCGCTCCCAGTTCCAGATCAGTCTGTAATGTTTAACAGATCTGCTGCACCAGCTCCAGCACAGACGTGGGGTTATCTCCAGCCAGCCTCCCAACAAGGAGACAAGGGGTTTGTGGGAATACCTGGGGTGTGACAAGTCCTGCACAGACAGCTCGAGGTGGATATCAGGGTGAAGGTTTGGGCAAACACAAAGTCAGCAGTGGTGCCTCTTGTTTGGTTCACAGATTTCCTCTGGGCAGCTCTGTCCTGCAAAGTCTGTGTAACATCCTGTTCATGTCCATCACCTGATGTTTACGGGTGTGGTTTGCCCTTTGATTGGCCTTTAGGCAAAATTGGTTGGACTGCACAGTGAAATAATGTCATTTTAGGGAATTTGAACAGCTATGCAGTCCATGACAAGCACTAATTAGTGCTCTGTTCCTCTTTGTCCTACTGACTGGGTCCCAGCATGATTTGCCATTTGCCTCACTAAGCTGCAGTTCCTCTCCAAAGGGCACACAGGCACCGTGCCCTGTGCAGGCATTTAATGAGCACACCAAGGGCTTGACTTGGTCACTGCAGAGCAGCTTTGCACATTAAAGCAGAATTCAGCATATGAGAGCAGGTCCTACGCTTTGCATGCACAACTGCAGGGTGCAAAGAAAGATTTGGTACCAGCCTTGGCCCATACACTAAAAAGGAGCTGGAAGAGGTGTAGGGAAGCAGCAAAGTGCAACCAAAGAGTATCCTGTGTCCTCCCCAGTTTGGTTCTGACCAGGACCAGCGAGGGCAGATTCATGCTCATACCGGGAGTGCGACCTTCACCCAGCTGCTACACCAAAAAAAGGCTGAGCCTCACTCAGGCCTCCTCAGCCTAACCCATTTACTGACACTATTACCAGCATCTCCTTCCCAGAGAAGCTTTCTACCAGTACCTCTTCTCTAACTCACTGTGTTATTTCCTGTCTGATTTCAGTAAGCTGTGGAAGAGGTTCTGCTCTTAGACCCCTGTGCACTATCTTTGACCTTATCAAACAAGTCAATTCCCCAAGTTCAAGTGGGACACTTAAAAATTATACTCACCAGGAACGTCTCACCAGAGGAGAGGCGTGGGGACTGTGAGGCTTCCCAGAGGCTTTTATTGTCTCATTAAGCTCTTCTTAATGAGAATTTCCTCACCTGCTGCAATGCCCCTCCCATTCATTTGCATTCACTATCCTGCTGCTGGTACTTTCGAGGCTGTCTTAACTCCCACTCCTTCCTCTTTCCTCGTAACTATTCTGAGCCCAGTTTTTATCTTCCTGCTGCCATCCAGGTCCCAGGGAGAAAATACTTTCTCCTCTTTTGTTACCACTTGCCACGTCCTCCTTGGCTGGTTTCCTCCCTGAGATCTCTGCAGCTTCTCCCGGCTCCACAGTCACCTGCAATAGTCTCTCCTCCAAACCAAGGCAGCAACAGCTGCTCATGGTGAGATCCCTGACTTAAATGCTTGCTAAAAACTTGCTTGTTCTCTCAGCTAAGGCTCCCCATGCACAGCCTGGATCACGCACACCTCAATGCCTGGACCCCGAACTCCCCAGTGGCTCTGCCCATCCCAGCCCGCTGTTTGCAGGGGCGGGGCTGTCGGATCGGCCCCTCTGCAGGGCCAATGAGGCCTCGCACCAGCAGGGCAGCGGGTTCAGCACCTTTCACAATGACTGCAAATACTGGGGAGTTCAGGCTGTTCCGCTCACCCCATGGCATCTGAAAGAGCCTTGACAGCAAAGCTGCGTCAGACGGGAGCACAGCTGCCAAAGCAGCCATTCAGCCTCCTCTGATTGCCTGTTGGAACGTATTTCCCCTTTTTTTTTTTCATTCAAGCTTTTCTAGATAAGCATATGGCAAATGGAAATATCAGAGAGAATGAACTGCCTTTGAGTTGGGAATGAGGGACTGACAATTATCCCTGTGATAATGAGATGATCTGAACATGAGGGAACTCGATACAATGGGAGATTTATCTTGGAAGCAGGCCCTTGGCAGCCTGGCCTGTCTTGCTGTCAGCACGGTTTCCCATTGCACAAAGGACAGGGATCAAACCCAGGATGACAAATCCATCTCTATCTCAGGCTCATCCTGCTCTGTTACTTACAGCTTTTCCAGTGGTAATTCCTTAGATCATCCAGATGCTCTGCCTCACCTAAATCATGTCCCATGGGAATCTGTACCCACCTTGGAACTCCAAATGACCCAGAAGACTGCTTTCTTTCCTACCACAAACCAGATCAACACTTCAAATCCTGACCTTCAAGGCTGCCAGGGTTGAGGAGAGAGGCAAGACAGGAGTCCAAGGCCTTGGTCCAACACTCACGGAGACTCTTGTCACAAGGAATTATGTGGACTCTGCAAACAGATAAGGAAATCCAGAAAGAGCAAAGGTGGTTCTGCAAAACCTTGACATGGCTATCGATGGTGCAGTTTACCACCAGGAGCAAGTAAATAGCCCCAGAGTTACGTGCTGCATAGCAAACATTGCAGTTTTATCTGCACGACAGGCAGCAATTTGTGGCAAAGGTTAAATCTGTCTGTTCACTCAAGCTTGACATATGATGGTCGTGTTATATTCCCCGTTCTCAGCGGATTTGTGCACGAATGTGAGGTTGAGTGCATGTGTGCCTTTAGGATCACGACCTTCATTCAATACTGCATGGCCCAGCAGACCCGTAATTAATTCCCAATGTGTTCAAGTGACAGCTCTCATTCGTAACCTCATCCATGCAGAACAGTGAGGTACGTGTAAATTCCGATGTTCCGGCTGGGAGTCAGAGATTTTCCAGCCACCAGAGCAGGGAGGCTCCAAGGCAGGTTTCTGACAGGATGAACAGGACAATTGGTAGGTTGGACTGATCTACAGGTACATTGGGTAGGGCAGGAGAGGGAGGTGTGATACAGTCACTGCTCATTCGGCTGCTGAGGATGGGCTGGGAATGACAACACCTCAGCGCTGTCATTCCCTGTTACGTGACCAACATTTTCTACTCACAAAAATGTCAGAGTTCCAGAGGCTCATGAAGCCTGTAAGAAAGTCCCCACCTTCTGCATCCTGGACAGCTTGCAAACATGAAGCTTGGCCAAACTCAGCTCAGCCAATTGTTCTTTCTCCTCCCAATCACTGGTTTTCAAATGTACCCAAAGGTCTGAAACCCAACAATAAACCATAACCATGGTCTGGCAATTAGGTCCATGTGCCCCAGGCAAGTCCTCACACCCAGGTCATGTCCTATCTGCCTCACTCATAGAGCTGCTGCTAATACCAGTGGTTTGTTTCCAAATTCTAGACATTTAATCTTTTTATCTACTTGTCTGTTAACAAAGATGAACCTGCTCGGTCAGGTTGGATCAAGTGTTTTGTCCCACAGGCAAGACAACAGGCTTGGGTATGTTTTACACAAGTTTATTGGGGGTTAATATTCATTCACCAACAGCACAAAGTATCATATCTCCACTATTTGAGGGCTGGAAACATGTCAAACGCAGAGACAAGCATTGCTCAGAAATAGTAGTGCTGTACATCAAATCTGAGTAAGTGCAGCACAACCACTGATCTGTCCTGTCTGAGGAGAGAAAAGATGAGTGTCTTACTCACTATTCCATTCCCTACAAAAATACATACAGCCATTGTATTAACCCTCTTTCTATAAAGGCTCCATACACAAGAGTCAAAAGGCACAAGGAGTAAAATCCTGCTACTCTGACCCACCTTGCTGCAGCTCCAGAGAGTTCTTCCATCCCCATTGTGTGGTAAATCATAGCATATTTGAGACATCTCCGAAACATGAAATCACACTCATTAGCAAGTGCAGCCTTTCGCAGTCCCCAGTCCCATGATGTGAGCTCTGAAATGAGGGAAATTGCAGAGAAAAGAACGGCTCCTTCCACACCAACACCTGCTCAGACCCTCGGGACCTCCACTTCGGAAGCAGACCTGGACTTGCGGCGGCTGGTCAGGCTGCCCAGGAGCGACTCCTCGCTGAAGGCCCCTTCGAAGGTGGACAAGATGGACTGGCGAAACTTCTCCTTGAAATCCGGCCCCACAAAGACGTACAGGATGGGGTTGATGCAGCTGTTGAAGAAAGCAAGGCTGGAAACCAAGGGGATCCCTATGTAAAGGGCCAGTTTCATCTCATGGCTGGTGGAGTTTTTGGATATTTCCAGCAAGGAGAAGACATGATAGGGGAAATAACAGAGGAAAAACGAGACTGTGACAGCAATGATGATTCTGTAGGGCTTTGCAGAGTTGGCCAACTGCCTTCTTTTCAGCTTGACAGCCACGACGCTGTAGCAGATGAGAATCACCATGAAGGGGATGAGGAACCCACATAAGAACCGCGTGACGATCATCGCTTTGTGCCGCGTCCTCCACAGCCTGCGCGTTGCCTCCGACGTGTAGTCATCGGAGAGCGCGAAATTATTGTAACAGCTGGTGACGTTCCTGGAACTGACCACAGTGTCCCGAAAGACGAGGTACGGGGAGCTGAGCAGGACAGCCAGGACCCACGTGCCCAGCGCGATCCTGGCCGCCAGCTCCGGGCTCCTGCGGTTGTGAGACCAGACGGGAAAGGCCACAGAGACGCAGCGGTCGATGCTGATGACCGTCAGGAGGAAGACGCTGGCAAACATGTTGAGGAAGGCGATGGTGCTGTTCAGCTTGCACAGGAGCTTCCCGAACGGCCAGTGGAAACCCAGGGCGGTGTAGGCGATGCTGAGGGGCAGGAAAAAGGTAAAGATGAAGTCAGCTATGGCCAGGTTGAGGAACCAGATGGAATTCACCGTCTTCTTCATCTTGAAGCCCGCAATCCAAATGACGAGGCCGTTCCCTGTCACCCCCAGCAAACAGGCAATGCTGTACACCACCATGGAGAGGATGTGCATGGTCTTCTGGAGGCCAGAGTAGTAGTCGTGGTCAGTGGTGTTCTCAGGCTGCTCCGTGGGGCAGCTGGCAGAGAAGGGGGAAGGGGAAGAAGAGGTGCTGTCCATCATTAGCAAGCCAAGACCTGAAATCACAACAGAGCTGTTATCTGCAGCTCAAGAGAGGTGAAAATCTTTCCGAGCAACTGTGCACAAAATGTGTATGAAAAGCCAGATTAGATTAATTAATTTATAATTAATATAAAGTCCTTCTCTATAGCAGCTGCACCTCACACAAACCACCTCGACCAGAGAAACCAACCCCAATTCTGCTGTTGGTGTCAGTGTGTCAGAACAACACCTTCATCAACAGCCCACAGCAGCTATCCAGCATGGGCCAGCAGCACAACCATGGAAACCCAGATCCTCCCACTGTGAGGAGTCCTCTTTGGATGATCAGTAACAAATTATGACAGCAAAAATTATCTAGAATGGTAACAATTATGTTAACAGATATTTCTTTTGAAGAACAATATTTCTTCTGAAGAACAATGTTCCTTCACCAAGCCCCTTTCAGAGGGGCAGCACAACGCCTGAGCTGTATCCAAGTGTAACCACAGACCTTTTACCCACCCACTACCCTCTGGTGAGCCCACCCTGCTCCTCATCTCTCTCCTGCTCATCCTGGCACTTGCCTTGGCAGATCCTGGCAGGACTCACCGTGCTGTTCCGTGGCTGCTCTGCCCACAGCGGGTGGTCTCGCCCTCCTGACTGACTCCCCTTGTGCTGCTCCTCTCCAGAGTGACTCAAGCTGCCTCACCCCATTTTCCCATGGCTTGGGATCACGAGGAATTTACTAGGATCACTTATTCCCTAATCTTCTTCCTCAATTTGTGGTGTGTTGATTTAACCCCTGAAGCCCCAGAGGGTGCAGGTTCCCTGGAGCCGGTTGGCCAAGCCCACCCACTAACTCAGATTTGATGAATGAAGAAAACACTGCCCCTCTCCTGCTTGTTCCATTCATCTCTCTGCCAGCTCTCCCTCCCGAGCACCCCGAAATCCCTCCGGGCACCGGGGTGCCCTGCTGCAAGGGGGGACAGGGCCAGCTCTGCTCCCCACAGCAGCGGCAGCATGTCCAGCCTGTGCCAGGGCCTGGCACACCAGCTGTCCTGGAGACACGGTCTGGGCTGGGGGGTTTTGGGGGTGCCTGGAATGCTCCCTGCCCGGTGCAGGGTGTTGGGGTGTCCCGTCCTTTGGCCCATGGGGGAAGTGACGGGACACTGGAACACCGCAGGGCTGGGGAAGAAGCACCTGGGGGTACAGGGCAGGCAGTGCTGGAGCTGTGGGTGACGGCAGAGGAGGGGTGACGGCAGAGGGGTGACAGCAGAGGGGTGACACCAGCGGGCCCTCGCCCCTCCCGGCCCGGCCAAGGTCACCCGCGCCCCGGGCGCCTCGTGCGGGCCGCGCCGCCAGCCCCGCCCCAGCGCGGGCCAATGGGAGGCGGGGAGGGAGCAGAGCGCGGCGCTGATTGGCCCAGGCGCTTCCCGAGTGTATTCCCCGCCGCCGGGCCCGGGACGGAGCGCGGCGCTGATTGGTCGCGGCGCGGAGGGGCGGGGCCACACCGGGCTATGGTAGCGCGCGGGCTTCCGCGTGGTAGCGGAATCAGGATCGGGTAAGGACCGAGCGGGACCGGGACCGGGGCCAGGGCTGGGGCTGGGATCGGGGCCCGCGGTGTGGGGAGAGCAGGGCCGGGGCACGGCATCCCGCTGAGGGTGACAGCGGCCAGGCAGCGCCGGTGCCGCCACCCGGGGCAGGGCAGAGGGGCGCGTCACCAGGCTCTCGGGTTGTGGGAGGTGATGGAGTCGGGATACAGGGGTGCAGAACTGGGTGGAGATGGAGCTTCCGGGACGGGGTTCCCCAGGTGAGGTATCAGGTGTCCACCCTCAGAGGGGACATGGTGGGGAGGTCTCATCCTGACTGGGAATGGCAGCTGTGCCCCCCCTGAGCCAGAAGCAGAGACTGTGAGTGCTGCAGCAGCCTGTGCTGGGGGGACATGGAGGGCCTGCGTCCTGCTCAGAGCCAGAGCACTTCCCCTCGCAGCCCTTTGCTCAGCCCAGCCGCTCTGGCCGTGAGAATTCCCACTCTGCCAGTGAGGCCTGGGCTTGGGCCAGAGCATGGCTGAGCATCCCTGCCCAGCAAGGGCAGCATGAATGGACTTTGGCAGCTTGGCACAAGGAAACCACGGGAGATTGCTTAATAACCTGCTCACGGACCTTCACCCGTCCTTGGGGGGTTAATGAGTAAAAAGATCCATTGTTTTCTGCCAAGGCAGCAGCTGGGCTGTTACTCCTTCCCCAAGAGCAGCAGTGGCATCAACTGGGCCAGAGGGCTCCTGCCAGGCCTGGGCATCACCCATGCCATGGAAGCAGGCAGAGGCAGAGCTGCTGCCTCTCAGGGCCTCTCAGCTTCACAAGATGCTTCATTCAGGGTTTGGGGCAGGGACTCTGACCTGCTGGGGTTTTTCCCAAGGGAAAGCAGCCAAGAGGTTTAAGCGTGCTGGGCATCACAGATTCTGTTAAAATTGAGGTCTGTGGGTATGAGCACCTCACTGCACTTGAAATTAAACATCAGGCACTGCCGAGCTGGGCAGGGAGAGCTCAGGGAGGGGCAGTGATGGGAGAGTATCAGACATTATCAAAGCACAGTAATTAACAACCTCACCTTAAACGAGCAGGGGAAGCCTGAGTGTTGTGTGTGTTTTCCTCACCAACAGCCCGTGGCTGTTCTCAGGGAATACGTGGGATGGCAGCAGGCAGCACACAGGGAGATGTGGAGGCACCCGGCCCTGCTGCCATCCCACAGACTCCCTGCTCCCCTGGCAGGTGACTCAGACCCAGCAGCAGCACCATGGCGAGCTCAACACAGGGCCTCCCCAGCGCCGAGCTCTGGGCCTCCCATAACAAGATGGTGATGGAGCCGCTGGACACCAACGACCCGGAGGTGAGAGCCCCTGCCTGGCTCCTGCCCAGCTGCTTCATTCATCCCCCCAGCCAGCCCTGGGGATGCTGACCTCATCAAACCAGGGACATGGCAGGGTCCAAGGCTGAGCTGCTGGAAGCCATCCATCCTCTGTGCCCTCTCTGTGACTGGTTGGGATCAGCTGCACCAAGAAGGGATCATGTCTCCGTTCCAGGCCCCTCTCCAAGCGCTGTCCCTGTGGTGGAGCATCCACATCTCTGTGCAGAGCCAGCATGGCTGAAGCCATTTCTCTCCTCTCCCAAAGGTGCACAGCATCATCAAGAAGGAGAAGCAGCGGCAGAGGCTGGGGCTGGAGTTAATTGCATCGGAGAACTTTGCAAGCCGAGCAGTCCTGGAGGCCCTGGGGTCCTGCATGAACAACAAATACTCCGAGGGTTACCCTGGACAGAGGTATGGGGCTGGGGCCAAGGCCACCAACCCAAACCCTTGCAGGGTGGGAGAGGAGCCCCGCATCCTGCCAGGCCTCACCTCAGGGAAGGAAGCAATGTCCTTATGCTCTTCCAGGACTGGCTCTGACCTTCTCGGCCTCTGTCCTTGGCCACACGTGGGACAGTCTCAGCAGGGTCACATCTGCTGTGGCTGCACAAACGGGGCATCACCCCAGTTTCTCCCCAGCTTGGTCACAGGGGCTGTTCTGAGTAATGAGTTTGGTTTTACCCCCTGCCCTGTCCTTTACTGCAGGTACTACGGTGGGACGGAGTTTGTGGACGAGCTGGAAAGGCTGTGCCAGAAGCGAGCCCTGCAGGCTTACCAGCTCGACCCTCAGAAGTGGGGAGTCAACGTCCAGCCCTACTCAGGTATTGGGGTGCTCAGGACAGCCAGGACAGTTGCCCAGGGCTCTGTGTGCCCCAGCATTCATAACCAGCCAGTGTGCTCTTGCTGCAGGGTCACCCGCAAACTTTGCGGTGTACACGGCCCTGGTGGAGCCCCACGGCAGGATCATGGGGCTGGACCTGCCTGATGGCGGCCACCTCACCCACGGCTTCATGACAGAGAAGAAGAAGATCTCTGCCACCTCTGTCTTCTTCGAGTCAATGCCCTACAAGGTAGAGAGCTGCTCCAGCCAGAGCCAGGATGCAGTTATCATAAGTGTTGGAGCCTCTTAAAGTACCAGCATCAGGCTGCCAGCACCCCCTCCTGCAGGACAGCACTGCAGCTGATCTTCACCACAGTGAGGTGGCTGAACCCTCCTCTTCCTCTCCCAGGTCAACCCCAAGACCGGTTACATTGACTATGACAAGCTGGAGGAGAATGCCCGGCTCTTCCACCCTAAGCTGATCATAGCAGGTAAGGATCACACCTGTACCCACCTCCCTGGTGGCACAGCCTGGGTGGGGGTGGCTCCCTGAAGCCAGCAGCACCCCTGTAAGCCCACGGATGCTGCAGTGCCAGGAGGAAACCTCGAGCACAACCACCCTGGAAGGAGCTCGTGTCCTGTCCCCAGCTGGGCTGTCCGCACTGCAGGCCTGGTCCTGGGGCTGTGCCAGGGTGCTGCACATCTGCTCCTGTCCCCTCCTCGTGGCAGGCGTCAGCTGCTACTCGCGGAACCTGGACTACGCCCGCATGCGGAAGATCGCCGACGACAACGGGGCCTATCTCATGGCCGACATGGCCCACATCAGCGGGCTGGTGGCCGCCGGCGTGGTGCCCTCGCCCTTCGACCACTGCGACATCGTCTCCACCACCACCCACAAGACCCTGCGGGGCTGCAGGGCCGGCATGATCTTCTACCGCAAAGGTGCCCGGAGAAACGCTGCCAGTTAACGCTCCTTCCTGCTCTGACTGGGAAGGACGGAGGGCAGCAAGATCCTGGGAGCTTCCCAGGGCTAACCCTGGCTCAGATTTGAAGAGGAACAAGCACTGTGCCTGCTCTGAGCAGTCAGAGGGTGAAAGCAGCTCGTGGGAGAAAGGTGGCTGTGCTGCCTTGTGACCATGTCCTCCTGTCTCACAGGCACCCGCAGTGTGGATCCCAAGACAGGCAAGGAGACCCTCTACAACCTGGAGAGCCTTATCAACCAGGCGGTGTTCCCAGGGCTGCAGGGAGGCCCACACAACCACGCCATTGCAGGTATGCAGCCAGGCTGGCTGCCAGCTCCAGCATGGCAGAGGGAGCTGGCAAAGGTGTCCTGGCAGGGCTCTGACTCCCAGCAGCAGCGTGGGAGCCTCCAGCTGCCCTACAGGGCTCACAGCCTGGGGACACTGTGACAAAAGGCAGCTGGTTGATCCAGCATTGCCCAAGGAATGACCAAACCTGTCCTATCCTGTGTTTTGGCTCACGGCAATGCCATCAGCCTGGTTAGGGGAAAAGAAGGATCAGTCCATTAGTTTGTTCAGTTCCAGTATGGCTTCTGCTGGCAGTGCCATTGCTGGTGGGAGCCCCCCAGATCTGATCCTGGCCTGCCTCTCTCCGCAGGGATCGCCGTGGCGCTGCATCAGGCCATGACACCCGAATTCAAAGCTTACCAGCAGCAGGTGGTGGCCAACTGCAAGGCACTCTCATCAGCACTGATGGAGCTGGGCTATGACATTGTCACAGGTGAGGACACCTCTTGGCAGTGGGATGGGGCTGACCCTGGGGTCTGACCAGGGCAGCACTTCAAGGACACCATGGGCAGGGCTCTGTTAGCACAATCCATCACTCCTTGTTAAATCTCAAGCCTTCTTTGGCTGAAGTTTCCTGTGGGAGCAGCATTTCCCCAGTCCCACATGCCCACCAAACCCTTCTCTTTGCAGGGGGCTCTGACAACCACCTGATCCTCGTGGACCTGCGCAGCAAAGGCACAGACGGTGGCCGGGCCGAGCGGGTGCTGGAGCTCTGCTCCATCGCCTGCAACAAGAACACGTGCCCTGGTGAGGGATCCTGCAGGCTCTGCCAGCCCCTGGTGCGCTCCGGGAGCCCACCAGCGGCGGTTTCGGTGCCAGGTTTGGTCACGTGTGTCTCGTTGTGGTGCAGGTGATGTCAGCGCCCTGCGGCCCAGCGGCCTCCGCTTCGGGACGCCGGCTCTCACCTCGCGCGGCTTCCGGCAGGACGATTTCCGCAGGGTGGCCCAGTACATCCACAAAGGTGAGCCGGGGGCCTGTGGGGCCGGGCCTCAGCCCCAGCACTGGCCTGGAACAGGGCAGCTCCCCCGGGTGAGGAGGCACCAGCTGAGCCATGCTGGAGCCACCCCGACAGCTGGCAAGGGAGCGCACCCACAGATGAGGAATAACCAGCTTACCTCCACAGCTGGATGTGGGGGAGGACATCTGGCCACAGCTGGGACCAGCCAAACTCTCCCCACTGCACAGGCAGCCTGTCCCTCTTGCAGTTTTCTCCTAGCTGTCCTCAGGAGTTCCAACTTGTTTCCCTGGGCAGCAAGTCCCTCAGATGGGAAGGAGCAGGGCTGTGTCCCAGGGAGCAGCAAGGCTGGGAGAGCCGTGGGATGCAGCAGCTCTGAGGGCTGACCAAGACATCTCCCATCCTGGCAGGGATTGACCTGGCTCTGCGCGTGCAGAAGGACATGAACCCCAAGGCCACACTGAAGGAATTCAAGGAAAAATTGGAGGACCCAAAATACCGTGGGGAGCTGAAGGCACTGAAGGAAGAGGTAGAAGCCTTTGCAGCCACGTTCCCGCTCCCGGGGCTGCCTGTCCTGTAAGGGGACACAGCCATGCCCGCTCCTGGAGCCACGGGAGTACCCGGGACCGTGGCACGCTCACAGTCCCCAGCCTGACACCAACACCCCAGTGCCTTCTCCCAGCACTTCCCTGTGGAACTGCAGCAGCAGCTCCTCCTTTGGCTCTTACTCCCCTTTCCCCTCCCACATGGGCCACAGGGACCCCACAAGTACAACCCCTGTGGGGACACCAGCCCTTCACCACTGTGTCACCACGGAGACCAAGTACCAGGTCACCCTTACCTCATGGCCAAGTGCCATCCAGCTCCTGCTGGCTGTGGAGCAGCAGATGAGATTTAGGCTGGTCTGTCCACATTCCCTGGACACCCTGCCCATGGCAGTGTGAGGGACGGGGGCTCCAGCTGCACAAGAAACCTCACGACCACTAAAAATCCCCCTGGTTTCAGCCTCGAGGATTCCCCTTCATCCTATGTGCCTTGCCGCCTCCACAGGCTATGACAAGGCCAAGCCTTGTCCTGAACATGCCTCCTGGGATCACCATCCCATCCTAACCAGATCCTCCAGTATCTTCTCAGACCCCTTGGCACAAAGCTTAGGTTGAACCATTTTTTAATAAGCACAGTAAAATTAAGAATTTAACCACAATGTATGACAAGAATTATAAGCTTTAAAAAATACGACCAATTTTTTTTTTCTTTTTTTTTTGTATTTCAAAAATATCTGAACCCAAATAAATATTTTTTTTTAAAAGTACATTTCTCAGACTAGTCATTTGGTGTTAACATCTGTTAAACTCTTGTGCAGTAACACTTACAGCACGACACTAAGACATGCTTCTTGGATTTCTCCTGGTCACACTCGCCCTAACTACTGACGCAAGCATTCGGCACGCACAGGCACACACACGGAACTCGACATGCAGGAATAGGATACAGTGCTTTTAAAATAAGATGAGAATTCATCACAGCCTCCTGGCAGCCTTCAGAGGCAGCTCTGAGCCCAGCCCCATCCCCATGCCAGCAGCCGTGCCACCGGCAGGACCGGGTACCCTGCTTCTGCCTTCCAGTTAAATCCGTCTCGGGGAGCAGTGGGTGGGGGTTTGTCACCCCTCCAGGATCGGGGTGCAGTTTGGTGCTCTGACATTGTGCTCTGGGGCAGGTGTTCTCCTGCAGCCTGGGCAGCTCCCTGAATTCCCTCAGACCCTGTTACAGGAGCCTTCTCACTGTGCTGCTACAAGCCCCGGGTCCTGCCCAGCTCCTGGAATCTGCAGCATGGGCTGGTCCCCACCACCAGAGCAGGGGGCTCAGGACCCTCACACGCAATAAAACCAAAAGAACTGGCCTGGGGACACAGAGCCATCAGCTCCCACCCCTGGAGTGCCTCTCCCACCACGGTGAATATTGCTAGAGTATAGGCAGCTCCTTCCTGCCGAGGCAAGGCAGCTGGGGAGCCGCTCAGAAGTGATTGCTATCAGATGAAAGGAAATCTGAGCACTGTTCTCTGAGAAATGAAACCTTTGTAGGGTTAAGATCACCTACAGCTATGGCTGAGCCTCCTGGGGTGGGAGCTGGAAGCAGCGGGTGAGTGGAGAGCAGAGCAGGGGCTGGCAGCTGGGAAGAGCAGGAGTGGGAAACGGGAGCCCTCCCTCCTGGCCAGGGGAGGCTTCTGCTCTGATAAATTCTCGGTCGGGTGGAACATCTCCCCTCCCTGGCAGCGTGGGGGAGCCAGCGTGGCCGTGCGGGAGCGGGGACATGCTGGGCTGGCAGCGCTCAGGGGAGCAGGGGACAGCCATGCAGGGCACCGCTGGCTCTGGCAGCTGAGAGGCTGGTAAGGATGGCACTGCCACTGCCAGGAACTCGCCCTGCTCCTCGTGGAAGGATGGCTCAGGCAATTCAGGTGCCAGAATTCATGGCAGGAGCTCTCAGTGCAAAGGTTGTGGCTTGTGGTTAGTCTGTGAATATCAGAAACTGGTGAGGTGCCACACCAGAGATGGGGGCAAGTCCTAAAGTGCCAAGACAGGGGTCTGTACTGTACAGCAGCAGAAGAACAGAGACTGAGAAATTACAGAGGAAAGAGGAATTCAGCTCCCAAACACCAGCTGTGCTCAGAATCCCCCCAGTTTCTGCCACCATAAGCAGAGAGGGCTCCAAATGCACCGAGGTGCCACAGCCCAGTGTTAACTTCTCCTTTCTAGTCCAAGTTCAGAGGTTACACTGCTGAGAGGAGGACAAGTACTCCAGGGCATGTTTCTCCACAGCTCCCAGTTGCAGATAATCCCAGAGCTCCCGTTGGGAATGGGTGATGCTCCAGCCAAGCCCGCGGGGCATCCTCCCAGTCAGAGCTGCTTTGTGGCAGAGAGGTGAAGCAGGTCAGACAGGTGGTAGTGCAAGTATTGCTCAACACGGCCTTGAATATCAGATACTACAGGCTGGACAGAGGGAGCAAGTGAGTTATTTATCAATTTATGAGCACAGCTGAACACCACAGGTCGAGACCACTGTGACTAAGATGAGCCACCACAAATCATCTCTCCCACTCTGCGCTGGAGGAAGACATGAGTGAGTCAGCAGGAAAAAAGTCTGTCCCTCCCTCCCTCCCTCCCTCCTTAAACCCAAACAGCACTAGGCTGTTTCTCAGCAGGAAACAAGCTCCTGTTTTGAGCACTGCTCCACAGCAGGGTGCTGGGAGCTTTCATCTGCCTGCTGTCACCTGCATTACTCATCTTCCTCCCGGGAATCTCACTCCAGTTTTCGTGTGGAAGTCTGGGTGTACATGAACCAATCAGGGCACTTGAGTCACTTCAGGAAGCGGCCAACTGGAGGGACACTGGGGGAGGCCTTTCACCAGCAGCCTCAGCTCACATGAGACAGGCAGGACAGGAAAAGGCTTTGAACATGCTACAAAGGTGAGAAGCTCACCTTCAGCAAAGGCCACACCACACTGCTTCCAACCACGACCTCAAAACACCATCACAAGCAACCTCTGACCCAGGAAATCCCTCTGGAGAGAACCACGAGGCCAACTTGGCTGAGCCAAATAGCAAGAACCTTAAAAAGAACTTTTCTGCCCTGTTGGTCTACACCCCAGAGAGCCCTTTCCAGGGGAGAGGAGGAGGTGGCACTATCCTGAGGCACTGATGCTGGCACAAAATGACAGCCTCCCCAAAGAGCCTCCCTACCTCCAGAACATGGTTTTGGAGGAGTGCAGGTCTCACAGCAAGTCTCACTGGGATCTAAGCCACACTGGGGAACCCCAGGCTGTACACAGAAACTTCCCAAGCTCAGAAGGAAGATCACATTCATCTCCAAAGGTGCCTCGCATTATCACCATAAACAGAAGTTTAAAAAAAACCCAACAAACCAAAGAACAGATCAGCTCTTGTATGATCTCAACTGCTGTCACCCCATAATCAGCATTAAAAAGAATTAAAACCAAGATTAGCTTTCCTAGAAAGACTTTTCTTACTTGTAAGTACCTTAGGAGCTGCTACTGCCACATGGCACTGGGCAGAGCAGCCCGGGCCCAGCATCACCTATGAGACTCCAGAGGGAAGCTCTGTGCCCAGGCACAAAGCTTTGGGCACTGACGGGAACGATCTGGGAGTGTCACCACATTGGTGGTACCTCCTCTATGGCACAGAAGCTTTGAAAGGAAAAGTTCTCAGTACCCAGGCTCAGAGAGCAGCAGTTTTGCCCCATCCAAAGCCACCCAGGAGCCCCAGGAGAGGTAGTCAGGACGTGACAACGGCTCAGCCAGGAGCAGCACACAGCAACGACAGCCCTGTTTTACCACAAAGCACAAATGCCAACTCCCCAACAAAAAAAAAAAAAAAATATGGATAGAACATAGAATCCAGTACATTCATCCCCGATCGCTCCTGAGCACTCGTACCTTGTACCTGTGGTAACAGCCTGCTGTCTCACAGCGTGGCTCCAGCTGAATCACATCATTTCTCCACCACAAAAAGCACCTAAAAAGAGAGCCCTCACCCTCTTTCAGTTCCCTTCTGTCTTTAAAAAGCCACCCCTGACCTCACACGCTCGGAGGATTCCCAGTCTGCCTCCAGCCTGCTCGGAGGCTGCCCAGCAAATCGGACGTGACAAATGAAGAAGGCACAGTGCTCTACATTCACAGCGGCCGCCGCCTCGGGGCTCACCAGCCTTAGGGACTGCTTCCACCCTCCTGGTTCTAACAAAGCTGGGAGAGACTGGGAATCCCTTTCTGGAGAGAAGCACATGTGCCTCCACTGTGCTCCCACTCACCCAGGGACAACCTATCCTAGGAAGTGCCCAGAAACTCAGTGCAGGAAGGGACAGCACCCACTGTGGCTGTGCACAGACCTGTGAGCTGCTGCCCTGCCAGGGGGCTCTGGGCTACACTCCCATGACAGTCACATCAGTGGATACTAAACTTCACATGGCCTTTACACCTCTGGTCACAGCCCTGGCTCCATGGAAGGGACTGACAGTGCTCAGGGCTCTGGCAGAAGCATGCAGGACACTGTGCTGTATAGGGGGGCAGCACACTAGTCAGTATTGATCCCCGAGATAGCTCACCTCCCCTCATGCCATAACCCCCCGGGATGCTGCCATGATCCACTTTAACAGCGCCCCTTCTAACATTTACAGAGTGCCTGATGGTTTATGTGATGGAACATCTACGCTTTTGGCTACAGGGAACACCCAGAAATCTGCTCCTGCAGACCCGGATTTCTGCGGGGCAGAGACACCAACACCTCGGCCCCTTCCCGACGTGTGAGAGCTACTGCAGACAGCGGCAATGTCAAGCAGGGATGAGCTCTGTCAGACTCCGAGCACGCGGGCACACAGCCTGTGCAAGGCTAGATTTTGTACAAAAAGCTGGGAACATAGTCAAATCTGAGCAGGGGGTTCCCCCCCTGCCCCGGTTCCTGAATGTAGTGCAGCTTCAGCAGCTCGGCCAAGTACTGCACGATTTTGATATCTTCATTGGCAAGGCCCAGTTGAAGCTTTAGGAAGTTCATCCTGCGACTCACAACGGATTCCTCCGGTTCCCTTTCGCTGATGGGAAGGTGCAAATGATGGCAGAAGGTGAAGAGGAAGGCTTTAGAACAGAGCTGGGTGAGGATGCTTTGGACGTGCATGTAGTAGGTGCTGCCACGCTTGATCTGCGTGCGGTGGTCGGCCAGCCGGGCCACCACGGTGCCCTTGTAGAGGGGGCAGCGCAGGGTCTTGCTGTCGGCGTCCAGGATGCTCAGGTAGCGGCTGTAGCGGCTCAGGGCGTGCAGCGCGTTCACCCCGGCAGGGGACACTGCCCTGCAACAGCAACAGACAGGTCAGGGCTGCAGGGGAGACAGAATTAAGCAGCATGGTGTGTCCATTTCCCTCTAGTGGGGTTTCCCTCTAGATGACAAGCAAGACCTCTGTGGGTGAATAAAGCCTAGGGAGGGACAAATAGGTTCTCCAGCCTGCTGGATCCCAAAGAAACCTCGATTCCCTGGATCCCCACATGCCCTGATCTGTACTGTGCATGCTACAGCATAAACCATCACACTCCAGGTCAGCTTCCTCCTTCAGTGACATGGAGAGGGAGTGATAGGACATCTTTGGTGAACAGACACATCTTACAGCAGCTGGGAGTCTCTCACTGTGACTCAGAAACCCAAAGCAGCCCCCCCCTTTCCAAGTGCTCCATGTTCACCCCAAATCACTTTGTGAGGGAGCTGCTCTGAATTGGTCAAAGCCCTGAGTGGAGCAGAACCTTCTGAATTTCCTAAAAGAGAGAATCATCCTTAACCCATAACAATCCGTGGCTGAGCCTGGCTATTTGTCACTCAGATGCAAGCCCACAGCATGCTCAGAAGGATACAATTACCCACCAAGCTTTACCTAATGTTATTGAAATGCAAATTACAAGCCTACGCAAACCCTTCAGCTCCTCCATTCTTTGTGGTGACAGTTGCTGGGCTGAGATACAGCTCCCAGCCTCAAACTGGGAGCCCCAACTGGTGTAGGGGCTGCCCCTGTGCCCAGGCAGCACCTGGCTACAGGAGACACAGGATCCTTACTAGAATAAATAGTTCAGACTCTAAATTCCTCCCCAGAGCCTTCCCTACAAATGGTTTGTGGAGAGCACCCACATTAAACTGAACACTTAATTAACATTCCATGGAGGAGAGCTGAAATGACTGACATGTTACAGGCAGCTCTTAAATAAAGATTTTTCTGTTTACAAAAATGGCATCTAACCACAAACATTGAGCAACGACAAACACTTAGGGTTTTTAAAAACCTCACTGACAGACATAGAGAGCTTGTGAGCAGCTGTTGGCAGAGCTGTCATCCTGCCTCACAAGCATAAAAATGAGAGCAAACTCACAGTTTTGGATAATACCACCATCCACATCCCCCAGCAATACAATACCCTGCAGCTCAGAAAGCAGGTTTCTGTGTTTTAATTTTCCTGCTGTTTACAAACACTCCTGTAGGAGCTGTTCCAGCCTGGCTCTGAGCACTGTCTGCCACTCTGACTCATGTTTTCCACACTGGTGACAGCAATGGCCATTCCCTGCCATACCTGCACCCAAAGCACAGAACACATCCTGGAACACACAAAAAATTCCTTTTCATAACATCAACAAGGGCAGGGCCCTTGAGCTGAGCAAACATTCTTTGCAAACATGAGCTCTGAAGCCACAGTTCAGGACTGGGTGTTGGGAAGAGGCACTTGTTTTTGGGACAGTTCTCACCCTAAGCAGAGGTTTCCTACAATCCCAACACTGCTCCTGCACAGCTCCAGGGACCTTCCTTCCTCACCAGCACAGACTGAGGTGCTGCATTCCAATTCTGACCTACAGATCTCATCACCTTTTCAATAGGCTCCAGAAGAGAAAAACACTCCTCTCCAGCACAGCACCATTTACCCTAAAATTCCAGCTAGAAAGGTGAGAAGAGTTCCAGTAGGAGACGGCAAAGCAGAGCACACAAGGGACTTCAGGAACATTTGTATCAGATCAACCAGGAACCCAGCAGGACTCAGGTGTTTGCTCTCTGCTTTGCCAGGCAAAAAACTCCTGGCCAAGTAACTCACCTGAGACAGGCAGTGAGGGTGGATACAGAGATAAGCCTATTTCTTTTCCAAAATAAGTCCCACCAGCAGAAATTCGTGGCAGCTACGTTGGTAATTAAGAGACCTCCCCTGCACACCCATTGCCCTCTGAGATGAAGTTCTCACCACACACATCAACCCTATTAAAGCAAACAGATCCTTCCATTTACCTCTGGAGTCCAATCAACTTCCACTTCTGGAAATCCACCAAGTGCAGAGGGGAGGTGACCCAGTGCTTCACGGGCTTGGCATACACACCACAGCTGGGCACGAAGATGGAGAGCGCCGTCACCAGCCTCTTGACCATGGCCTCGTCCTCGCCCAGCACGACCAGGGTCCTGCCGCTGAGCAGGGAGTAGATGGCGGGGTGGGCGAAGGGGTACTGCCGGATGAAGCGCAGCGCGTTCTGCCCCGCCCTCTTTCTGTGCCTCTCCCCGGCCGCCGCGCAGGCCAGGTGGGCGGGAGACGGGGTCCTGTCGGAGCACGTGGAGGCGGCGCTGCTGATGTAGCTCGTGGAGTCCGAGCACTCGTCCAGGCTGCTCTTACTCACCTCCCTGCTCCCTGACAGGTAGCGTGAGTCGAGCTCGTAGGGCAGGAGCCCCCCCGAGAGGCCCTCGTGGGAGGGGAAGCCCCCGCGCAGCCCCTGCTCGGCCGGCCGGTATGGCTGCGGGGGGATCCGCACCACCCCGTCCTCCTCGCACGGCTTCTGCCCCAGCTCGGCCAGGGGCTCCAGGAAGTTGGGACTCTCCTTCCCGATACAACAGGCAGCATCCACCTGCACTAAGCTTTCCTGCTTCGAGACGTCGTCCTGCCCGTCGTCGACGCCCGGGTTCGCTCTGGGGGTGAAGCGAAGGCCTCCCTCGTCGTCATCCGCGTAGGGCTCCTCGTTAATGGCACTTGGGTAGCTCGCTTTGAAATCCTCTGGGATGAGGGACTCGGAGGGACACGTGCTGAGCACCTCGATGCTGTCCTCGCTGACCGTGCGCCGGCTGCCCACCTTGCTGCGGCCCGCCTGGGGGCTGGGCATGACGGGCAGGCTGGCCTGGCTCTCCGATTTTGTCAGCCCCGAGCCCGACTTCTCTGTGCCCAGCACCTCGATGCTCTCCCCGCTGCTGATGCTGCCTTTGATATCTGCATCCAGATAGTCCAGGTTCTCCTGGTGCTCAGACATCACGGACTCTGACATTTTGGGTTCTTCGGAGTCCTCCATTTCCTGCTCCATCTTGATGGGCACACACTCCACACTGGACTTGTAGGAGCCCAGGCTGATGACCACTTTAGGAGGGAGGGACTCTTCTGAACACTTTTCATCTATGGCATCTTGGCTGAGCCCCTGGCAGCCTCTGTACTGTTTTTCAGGAGGTTTTTCATGCAGGAAAGACACATCCTCGAAGAGGAAGTTGGTGACACTCTGTTGCTTTAGGAGAGCCCGGCTGATCTGCTCTGTCAGGAGGTAACACACATCCCCTCGAAAAGTCCTCTCGATATGGTGCAACTGGTCAAGGGTCTGGGTGAAAAAATAAACATCACAGAGCTCCTCCAGCGTCTTCAGCTTCTTGTCAAAGCACTTGGCAGACTTGGCTTTGATGAGTTTGGGGGTGTAGGATGGCACGTGGGTGTAAAGGTGAGTTTCACCGGGCTCAGCGGGGTCGGAGGCAGTCGGGTCCTGATCACTGCCCACGTCAGCCCGCTCCAGGGCACACTCTGGCTCGTAGGGGTGGAATTCAGAGTCCTTCAGCTTCCTGTAGGGATAGGACCGGATTTGCCTCAGCAGGTCTTGGTGCTCGATGATTGATTTTTCCACACTGGCCAGCTCGTTGGCCTTCTCAATGGCCTGGGTTGTGTAATACCCCTTGTCGTTGGCTTTCTTCTGCTGCTCAGTCTCGTTGTGCAGGACGGTCCTGGTGTAGTCAAGATCTTTCAGTTTCTTTTCCAGTTCATTGGCAAAAGCTTTCCGGTTCCCCGTCTTCAGGCATTCAGAAGCTTTGGAGAACTCGGTGGAGAGTTCCTGAAACTGCTGCATGATTTTGTGCTCGTCAGCAGAAATATAGGCCATGCAGAAGGGCCTCACAAAGCCCCTGGCTTCCAGGTCATACAGGGTCAAGTGGTGCACGTAGGCAAAGGCCCCTTCCTTGGAGTCCCCCAGCACCACCTTGGAATCCTCCACAAAGTTCAGCTTTGGGTAGGCAGAGCCGGGAGGGTGTCCCACGAAGGATGCCTGGTAATCCACAGACATGATCCGCAGGGAAAAATAATTGAGATCGAAGGTGCCCGACACTTTGGCGTCATCGGGAATGGTCAGGAGGGGCTGGGGCCCCACTTGCTCCGAGAACTCGGAGATGAGGATAAAGTCCCGGGTGAACTTGGAGCCGGCGACCTTGGCCCAGGGGTTGGCGCCCTGGCCGGCGAAGGGGAACAGCGGCACCGAGTACTCCTCGGGCAGGGGTGGCTCGCGGTACAGATCATCCTCCAGCTCCTCCTCCCTGGTGAAGGCCACCACGTCAGGGGCGCTGATCATATTTCCCGCAGGACGGGACCGACATGGAGCAGCGACGCGCCCCCGATCCCCCCGCCACCGCCAGGCCTCGCGGGAGGCACCGGCGCAGCTCCGGCCCGGCCCCGCCGCAGCCGCAGCCCCGTGTCCCCCTCACGCCGCCGCCATGGCCGGAGCCGCCGCCTCCTCACGGTCCCGCAGCCATCTTGGAGTCACATGACGCGCGGCCTCTGACCCCGCCGGCAGGAAGCGACGCCACCGCCTCCTCTTCCTCAGCTAGACTTGTTTATTTTTACCGTCGTCGCTTTTTATCGTTACCGACCCTGGGACGGGCCCAGCGGAGGCTGGAAAGGGGGAAAACCGAGGCGGAGCGGCGGCGGGAGGGGACACTCCAGGGGCGCCGCAGGGTATCTCGGGAGTTGTAGTTTCTTGCCGCCGCCGCGGCTGTGCTTTACGGCAGGACGTGACGGTGAGGGGGAGCGACAGCGGAGCGCGGGAGGTCTGGGAGGTGAGGGGAGAACGGGGGGAGAAAAGGACGAAAGGGAAGGGAAATGACTGTCCCGGGTAAGGGACAGCCCGAGGGGGATCTGGGGCGGCGAGGGTAAGGGGCAGCCCGAGGGGGGTCTGGGGCGGCGGGGGGAAGGGACAGCCCGGG
>VWZV01010117.1:69088-104244 GCA_013397155.1 Irena cyanogastra | reverse complement strand
GAGGGGACTGCGCTGCCCCGGGTAAGGGACAGCCCGAGGGGGATCTAGGGCGGCGAGGGGACTGCGCTGCCCCGGGTAAGGGACAGCCCGAGGGGGATCTGGGGCGGCGAGGGGACTGCGCTGCCCCGGGTAAGGGACAGCCCGAGGGGGATCTGGGGCGGCGAGCGGGCTGCGCTGCCCCGGCCGTGGGGGAGAGGGCAGCCCCAGCCGCAGCAGGGCAGGAGGACATCTTGGGACAGGCTGCGGGACAGGCTGCGGTACCTGTGCCCGGAGCGGGGTGTCGCCTCTCCATCCCCGAGGGGCTGCCCTGAGCCTCCCACGGGGGTGGCCGAGCGGTGACACCGGCGATCTCTCCGTGCCGGCAGCATCCGGCCCCGGGACGCGGAGCAGCAGCATGCCCTGGCCTCGCCTCCTGTGATGAACCTCAACGTGCGGCTGCTCAGCGGGGCCAGGATGCTGCCCCAGCCCTGGCGCTGCTTCTCGCGGGCCGCGGAGGACTTGGCGCTGCAGAGGATCCGCAAGGTGCTGTGCGTGGCGGAGAAGAACGATGCTGCCCGAGGCATCGCAGAGCTGCTCTCCAACAGCAGGATGCGGCGGGTAGGAACGCCCCACGGCGTGCTGCTCCCCTGGGGCACGGAGACAGGGGTGGGGCGGGTCCGTGCCGCGTGTGGCAGCCCCGGCGCTCTCGGCAGAGCTTGGCACGGACGCTTCATGTCAGCACTGCTTTTGTCTCTGAACACACGAGGGTATTAGAATGTTTTGTGGACAAACACTTGCCCAAATGTATTTGGGAGTTTCAGGTCCCTGTGGGTTAAGTCCGGTGGGAACTCAGCTCCCTCTGCCCAGGCTGCCTTCCCATGGTAAGGGCACCCTGGTTTGTTCCTGGATTAGCAGTGTATGACAAGAAACTGACAGCATCCATTGGCATGCATTTCCCTGTCTAAAAGCACCACTTCTGCAGCATCAGCAAGTGTCAGGGGTTCACTGGAGGTCACCAAATATAGCAAAAACGGGCTGTGGTTTGGAGAGGAAAAATTCAAAGATTTCTACTCTCTGCTGCTCTGGTAACAGTTTGCATAATCACTCGCTGTTTCGAAACTAAGGAATTTCCGAACTAAGGTCCTACTAGACCAGAATCAGAGAATCACTGAGGTTGAAAAAGACCTCTGAGATTATTGAGTCCAACCCACGATCTCCACCTTGGCACTCAGACCAGAGCACTGAGTGCCACATTTAGTTGTTCCTTGAACACCTCCAGGGGTGTTGACTCCACCACTTCCCTGGGCACTTCCAATGCTTGATAACCCTTTCCATGAAGAAATTCTTCCTGATGTCCAACCTAAACCTTCCCTGGGACAGCCTGAGGCTGTTCCCTCTCATCTTGTCACCTGGGAAAAGAGGCTGACCCCCCCACATGGCTCCAACCTCGTCTTTTTGAATAAAAGGTGTTATTGAGAACCTGGGTGCTGACAGTCCCAATCAAGACATCATCCTGCTTCTGTAAAACAAGCAGTAAATACACAATATAGAAACTTCCATGAGTCTCATTTAGGTGGGAGGTAGCCTTGGGGACACTACTTGTCACTTGGAACAAGATAGGAGTTTGTCAGGAGTTTCTGAACACTGGCCAGCCTCATTAAATAAATCAGTTCCTCGTTATTAATGGGGAGATAACCCTGGAACCACCTTCAGGAATGGTTTAAAATCCTCTTACCTTGGAAATCACCATTTCAATGTCTGCATAAATGATACAGGAGATTTCCGTCCCATTGCTGCAATTCCCATTAGCTCCAGTAGCTGATTTTCCTTTGCCATGTGCCTCTTGTGCTCCATCCCAGTGTGGACAAAGCAAGGCAGGATGGCTTTGTTCCCTGTTAAAAAAACTTAATTAAAAAAAAAAAAAGAATTTGTGTCCTGTCAAAAGCCAGAAACTCAGGAATTCTCCTTTTCCTTCCAGAGAGAAGGGTTTTCCAAGTTCAACAAAATCTATGAATATGACTACCAGATGTTTGGCCAGGTAAGAGTTTTCTCTCAGTCTGCTGCTGGATTAATGAAGTACATATACTAATTAATAAAAGCCATTTGTCAGGAGTTACAAAACATGGCTGCAGCCATGGGGATATTTTGCCCAAAGATGATAAAAAGTCAGATGTTGTTTTCTTGGTTCAACCACCTGTTTTGTTGCTCTAAATCTTTGAACTTTCTGGTTTTATGTCAGTCAAAAATACGTTGCTGCTTAGAATTGGGAGCTTCCTACAAAAATTGAGGATAAGGCCATGGATAGAGCTTGTTACTATGTTTAGTTTTGGTTGCTCCATCCCTGGAAGTGTTCTAGGCCAGGTTTGATGGGGCTTGGACCAACCTGGGGCAGTGGAAGGGTGTCCCTGCCCTTGGCAGGGGGTGGCACTGAATGGGCTTTAAGGTCCCTCCCAACCCAGACCATTCTGGGATTAACAGCAGAAAGGTGTCACTAACCATGTAAGTTGAGAGCTAAAGGGAGATTTTGGGGCTGTGGGTGGTTTTTGGTGAGTGATGGGCACTGATTTCCTTGCTGTGTCTCTTGCAGAACGTTACCATGGTGATGACATCTGTGTCAGGACATTTACTGGCCCACGATTTTATCATGCCATTTCGCAAATGGTTGGTACCTCATGCCCCTGGCAGGGAGGGGAAGGGCTCTGTCACCTCCTGGCCCTCACAGGAGGGGCCTGTCACCTCCTGTTCTCATCCTTGACACTGCAAGCATCTCCCTGACACATCCTTGGGACACTGCAATCTCAAAGACAAAGGAGCAAGGAGAGGCTCTGACTCAGGGCAGGTTGATGAGTTCCAAATTTTATAGAAAATAGCCAAAATACTGGTTCAAATTCCTGTCTTCTGAGTGCTAAAACCCCCTGAATATGTAGTACTGGTTAAAATACATCAAGGCAGACACAGGGAATTAAACTGATGCCAAAATGGGATGGTTTTGTGCTCTTTGTTCAGCTAGGAGCTATTCTGGGGAGCAAGGTGCTTTCTCTGCCTTACCTCCTTTTGTACTCTGGGCTTCAGATAGGAGAAGCTGCTTGTTGCCTTCAAGATTTGCTGTTTTCTCTGGCTGGTTTTCCATTCTGTTGCTTTTAAATGTTACTCAGCATTTCATGTGACCTCTCTGTTGTCTGAAACAAGGCCTGTAATAAAATACATAAATTCCAGTACTTAGAGAGCACCAGGTAGTGTCTCACAAATGGTAGTTTAGTTTATGTGATGCACGTATGTTTCTTCTCTGTTTTGCAGGCATAGCTGCAACCCTTTAGCTCTTTTTGATGCTGAAATTGAGAAGTATTGCCCTGAAAATTACCTGGATATCAAGGTACATCATGGTTAAGACTTTGAAATTGGGCTCAGGGGTTGGTTCAACAAATCTTGTCCCACACAGAAGGATGATCTTACCTTTGTCCTTGACATCCAAATTTCTGCAGTTTAGCAGATTCCTCCTACGTTTCCTAGGACTGTATATGCTGTTCATTTGTGACACTGAAACTCTTGTTCATGTACAAGTAGTGCACTGAAGGAACAGCTAAAAATAGAAATGCTTTTCTCCAGCAAGGTGGAATTGATGATTATGTCTCGGTTTTACAGAAAAAGACATTTTTAGAAAACAGATTGTGGTACAACCTGCTCCAAGCCAAACTTTTTAACAGAATTAGATGTAAATAAATGACTCAATTCTTTTGAAAGCTGCCTGATCTCCAGAGACACACAATTACAAAATGTTATTGCAACAACCCATCTCCATGGATACATATTGCATTTTGTGTTCAGTGAGTCATTCTGAAATGAAATGACAGAGCAAGTGGCCTGGAATGTTCTCCCTGTGCTGTTTTTCTCCTCTCAGAGAACCCTTGAACGAGAAATCCAGCAGTGCCAAGCCCTGGTGATCTGGACTGACTGTGATCGAGAAGGAGAGAACATTGGCTTTGAGATCATCCACGTGTGCAAAGCTGGTGTGTAGAGCATCTTCGTCAGTCTGAGTTCCATTAATGGTTTAACAACTCCTTTAGCAGAGGCAAATTCTCAGTTTTATTGTGTCCAGCTTAAGTGCTGGCTAATTCTAATAAATATGTTGCTGTGATGCACCAGAAATGCATCCAGCTGTTGGGAAGCTGTAGAATCAGTTGACAGCACGCTCTCTCAATAGCTGTTTATTAGCTGCTCCTTTCCATTGGTGTTTTGAGTCCCTCTGATTTCTCTTCTTTGTGTACCTGGCAGTGAAGCCAAACCTGCAGGTTTTCCGAGCCCGGTTCTCCGAGATCACACCTCATGCTGTCAGAGCAGCCTGTGAGAACCTCACCCAGCCCGACCGAAAAACCAGCGACGCCGTCGATGTCAGGCAGGAGCTGGACCTCAGGATAGGCACGTAAACATCTGTTACTGGAACCTGAACACAAGGCAGAAATGCCCTTTGCAGTCTCATAAACGTGATTTTTAGATCAGATATGACTAAATGACATCTTATGTTTTACTGGAAGTGTGCTCTTTGAGTCAGAGAATCATCAACTCCCAAGATTGAGTCCAACCTGTGACTGATCTTCTCCTTGTAAACGAGACCAGAGCACTGAATGCGACATTCAGTTGTTTCTTGAACATCTCCAGGGATGGTGACTCCACCACCTCCCTGGGCAGTCCATTCCAATGTTTAAAAGCCTCTTCTGTGAAGAAATTCCTCCTGAAAATTTCTCCTTGAAGCAAATATTAAGTTTATAGCTCATGCAGCACTGACAAGTTTCTTCAACTGATTATTAAACAGAGTAAAATTAATGCTCAGAATATTAAAAAGATCTGAAGTGCTGTCATTATCATTCAGCATTGTTGTATTCAGTTGTGGTGCCCATTTTGTTCCCTCAGGTGCTGCCTTCACCAGATTCCAGACTCTGAGGCTGCGGAAGATCTTCCCTGATATTTTAGCAGATCAGCTGATCAGCTATGGCAGCTGCCAGTTCCCAACACTGGGATTTGTAGTTGAACGCTTTAAAGCTATCCAGGCCTTTGTTCCTGAAGCCTTCTACAAAATTAAAGGTACGTTTGGGGAAACACAGTCCTGGGCTCCGTCTTCAAGGGTTTAATGTGGATAAAAAGGAAAAACGTTGGAGCAACTGACATAAAACACTGCAGACATGGTTTCCTCTTCCTCTGCCATGACCACTGAGCAGAGCTGGAAGGTTTCCAAGTTCCTTTGCGGTATTTCCATTTTGTGGCTCCTCTATCAGCCAGCTCTGTTGTCCATCACAGTGACCCATGACCATGAAGACGGCAGCGTGGTCTTCAACTGGAAGAGGAACCGACTCTTCAATCACACAGCGTGCCTGGTCCTTTACCAGATGTGTATGGAGGTAGGAGAGCTTGTAAATAGTTGCATAATACAGATTCAGCCATTCCCTATATCTGTCTTGTTCAAGTCTTTTAAAGAACAGTTTGTGTAAACTCCTAAAGGATATGTGGGCTTTGCTTACCCTGTTTAGGATCCAGTAGCGACTGTTGTTGATGTTGTGAGCAAGCCAAAGAGCAAATGGAGGCCCCTGCCCCTAGACACTGTGGTATGTTTGAACTCTGGGAAGGGTTTCTCTGAAAAGAGCTTTGAACAGATGTTTTACTCACTGCTTTGAATTATCCACTAATACTTTTGGGTTTTCTGGCTCTTCCCTATGCAGGAACTGGAAAAATTGGCTTCCCGCAAACTGAAAATAAATGCAAAGGAAACAATGACAATAGCAGAAAAACTCTATACTAAAGGGTAAGAAAGCAAGACTTGGCTTGGTAAACTTAATTATTTTAAAACTAAATGGCCTTTTGTTCGAAATGGGAAGCATCTTGGAGCAACTCTCAGAGTGCTCTCCTGTCCTTCTTCCTAAGGTTCATTAGTTACCCTCGAACTGAGACCAACATTTTCCCCAAGGAGCTGAACCTCTCTGCCTTGGTAGAACACCAAACACAGGACCCAAACTGGGGAGGGTTTGCACAGAGGATTTTGGATCAGGGTGGGCCAACCCCTCGGAGTGGAACCAAATCTGATCAGGCTCACCCTCCCATTCACCCCACAAAATATGCCAGCAACCTGCAGGTGGGTGTAACCAGAGGGAACTAGATGGGTTGTATTGCTTGATAAATAAAGATAAAAGTCTTAACGTGGTCATTAGCCCAAAATCCTCACCCGAGATCCCACTGATTTTGTGGTGTCTTGTTAAGCTGGGAGGACGCTCACCCTTCTCACTCTTTGATCTCAGGGCAATGAGCAGAGACTCTACGAATTCATCGTGCGCCACTTCTTGGCTTGCTGCTCTCAAGATGCCAAAGGACAGGAAACAACTGTGGAGATCGACATTGCCAAGGAGCAATTCATTGCTCAAGGACTCATGATCCTGGCCCGGAATTACCTGGAAGTGTATCCTTATGACAAGTGGAGTGATAAGGTAATCCCCTTGAGTAACACAAGTGGGAGAGGCTAAAGTAGCACTTTGCTGCCAACTTCAGATCTCTCTGCACAACATCTTCCGAGCATTTCTGGCTGTTTGACTCAGAGCCTTTGTCCTGAGTGAATGGACCAGGAAGCAGTTTCAAAGAGATTCTCCTTCCCTTCAGGTTATCCCATTGTATCACAAAGGGTCTCGCTTTCAGCCCACCACAGTGGAGATGGTGGATGGGGAAACCAGTCCTCCCTTGCTCCTCACAGAAGCAGATCTCATTGCTCTCATGGAAAAACACGGCATTGGTCAGTATTGGGCAGCGTCACCTCTTGCTCTTGGCAGAGAGAATTCTCCCCAGAGAATTCTCCAAATACTGCTGCAGATGAGAAATTACTCATATGTGCAGAAAAAAGAGATATAAAGGGCAAAGTCCAAACATCCTCAGGAGCCTGCAGAGCGCCTCCAGTACCCAGGGAGGTGGGAAGTTTTGGGTTGAGGGTGTGCCGCCAGCACCTTGCTGGCCTCAGTGCCACTGAGGCACGAGGGCAGTGCTGCTCCTCACCATAAGTTGTGTCCTTGTCCCTGGGCATAGGAGAAATCACTTCTTGGCTCCTGGTTTGACTGACATCTCTGTGCTTCCAGGGACTGACGCCACCCACGCCGAGCACATCGAGACGATCAAGACGCGGATGTACGTGGGGCTTACGGCAGATCAGCGCTTCCTGCCCGGCCAGCTGGGCATGGGGCTGGTGGAAGGTGAGGAGAGAGCCCTTACAAAGATGGCAGAGTCTTTACCTGCTCCTTCCTTTTGCTTACCATTCCACCTCTTCCTCTAGGCTATGATTCCATGGGCTACGAGATGTCCAAGCCTGACCTTCGAGCTGAGCTGGAGGCTGATCTAAAACTGATCTGTGAGGGGAAGAAAGACAAATCTGTAGTGTTGCAGCAGCAGGTCCAAAAGTACAAGCAAGTCTTCATTGAAGCTGTAGCCAGAGCCAACAAGTGAGTACTGTCTTTGCTCTCTTCCATTTGTTTTTCTCTGCTGGGAGGTGCAGGCTGTTCTTCTAGGGCTCAGCCTGGAGTGGGGGATCCTGTCACACTGTTTCCCTGGAGCTCTGCCCCATGTATGTTGGTATTTGCATGGGAAAGGATGACTCAACGCCTGGCACACTGTCAGGAGTTGCTCCCAGCTAAGGGTTTAAACCAGGATGAGCAGTTAAAATTAAATTTGGGGATGGAAACATGCACTGACCTCTGATGTTGTACCCACACCTTTCCTGTTGCAGAAATGTGGTGCTGAGTCAATGTCCTTGTGGAGAAGCTCAGAGGGGCTGTGTGGGGGGCAGCAGGCTCTAAGTCACTGCAGCACCTGACTGCTCTTTGCAGAGATGCTCTGCTCATTTCTTTACAGGTTGGACCAGGCCCTGGCTCAGTATTTGGGAGAAGCTGCAGAAGTTCCAGAGCAGGATGAGGTGTACCCAGCAATGCCTGTTTCTGTTCGGAAATGCCCCCAGTGCAACAGTGACATGGTCCTGAAGACCAGGAAGAATGGCGGGTTGGTGGCCTTCCCTCTTGTAGCCTCCTGTGTTGGTTGGTGTTTCTCCAGGCTTTCATTTACCTCCTTTGGTAAAAGCTTGGAAACCTTGGGCTGCAGCTTGCTGACTCCACCAGCTACATAAGCTGTGTGGACTCAGCTGGATCTCTTCTCAAGTAGGTATTTCCCCTGTAAAAGTGCAGCTTTGACAGTTTCTGGTGGCTGACAAGACACGAGAATGGATCCCCAACTGTCTTGAGTTTGCCTCTTCCTCATCCAGTGCCTTTGTCCTCGGCAGGTTCTACCTCAGCTGCATGGGCTATCCAGCCTGTAAAACTGCAGTCTGGTTCCCTGATTTTGTGCTGGATGTGACCAGGGATGAGAGCATCTGTGATGTGTGTAAACCCCATCCAGTTCACAGGTAGGTCATGACAGTTATCCCTTGTTAGGCACTGGGGCAGAGACTTCCATGAGCTAGGCTGGGCAGCCGTTTTCCATTCCAGTCTTGGAAAGCTGGAGTAGCACTTGGCTTGGGGATGGAAAAAAGAGGGGTTGGGGCAACTGACCTTCATATAGCAGAATCAAAACAATAAATGAAAGTTCAAGTATAAATTGAGATCTGTTGATGAGAAACTGAGAGACTTTGACTTTTCCTTTCCTTGCAGACTGAAGTTTAAATTTAAGAAAGGCAGCGTTCCCCCTGTGATGCCCCTGGAGTTTGTTGGCTGCATTGGAGGCTGTGATGAGATGCTGAAAGAGCTTTTGGACCTCAAGTACTTGCACAGATCATCCCAACCTGCATCGTCCACCAGCCAGCCAGAGCATCACCTGCAGGCCAACCACTCAATGAACAGAGCCAGCAGTGAGCCCAGGCCAGCCAGGGGGACCTCAAACCTGGCACGAGGACACCTCCTCTCCGTCAACTCCTCCAGGACCCCCAGGGCTGCTCCTCCAGCTGCTCCAGACGATGGGAATGCTGTGGTGTGCAACTGTGGGAGCGAGGCGCTGCTGCTGACCGTGCGCAAGGACGGCCCCAACAAGGGCCGCCAGTTCTACAAGTGCAGCTCCAGCACCTGCAACTTCTTCCTCTGGGCAGACGAGCAGCCACAGGACAGAGGCAGCTCCACGCTGCCCCAGCCCTCTGCTGGAAGAGCCCCGGCGGGATTCCAGCGCCCAGGAGGAGGGAGAGAGCCCTTGGGAAGCAGCAGCTCGGATGCTGGAGGTGGCACAGTGTGCCGGTGTGACCAGCCTGCCGTGACACGCACCGTGCAGAAGGACGGGCCCAACAAGGGGCGGCAGTTCCACACCTGCCCCAAGCCCCGGGAGCAGCAGTGCGGCTTCTTCCAGTGGGCAGATGAGAACGTGGCACCAGGTACGGCCGGGCTGGGGGCAGACACCAGGCCTGCAGGCTGCTCTTAAGCTGAACTAAACAAGCAGCTGCTGGACAGGGGCCGGTGGAGGGTTACAGAGATGGTGAGGGGTCTGAAGCATCTCTCTGGTGAGGAAAGGCTGAGGGAGCTGGGCCTGTTTAGTCTAGAGAACAGAAGAGTGAGAAGGGATCTCATTAATGCATGTAAATGTCGCAGAGGTGGGTGCCAGAAGGATGGTGCCAGACTTTTTTTGGTGGTGCTCAGCGACAGGATGAGGAGCAATGGCCAGAAACTAAAATACAAGAAGTTTGACCTCAACGTGAGGAAGAATTTCTTTACATTAAAGGTGGCAGAGCTCTGGAACAGCTGCCCAGGGAGGTGATAGTGTGTCCCTCTCTGGGGACATTCAAACTCACCTGGCATGCCAGGGAAACTGTGCTGCTCTCTCTGCCCCAGTTTAGGGGCACAGGAAAAAGGCAAGTCATTCTGGAGCTTTGATCATAGATGAAACTGTGTGGAAAGATGCTGAAAACAAAAATAATGACAAAACAAGGATGCAAAAGAGAGAGAACTGACAAAAAGGGACATAACCAGTTACAGAGGGGGAGATGTGGTCTGTGAGAGGTCCTCCTCCTCCTCAGACATTCGGGCCTGAAGGGGTAAAATCAAGTTTTCAAAACTACTTAAACCCCAAGTTCTTCCCTGCCATGTTTTGTTTCTGCTTCAGCTGCAGACCAGAGCATGCAAGCAGGCAGATCAGCCTCCCCTGTGCTGTCTCTAATGCTGCAAGACAATAGGGTAGCATTTCACTGTTCAGACAAGTCTGAAGCAAATGCAGATTCAGGAATAATCTGAGAATCTTTGATCTGCTATTTTGAACTTACCTTGTGTTTCTCACCTATTTATGTTTTCAAAGATCCTTAAATTCAAGTTGTTTATCTCTAGGCCCTTCTGGAGATGACTCTTTGAACCACTTTGGCAGCAATGGATACTCCAGAGGGTTGGGAAGCAAGGCCAAGCGACCAGGCAATCTCTCCTCAGCATCTGCTGCCAAGAAGCCACGGACCTGCAGCATTTGCCACCAGCCTGGGCACACGAGGAAAACCTGCCCTCAGAACCACTGAGCTGGGATGGACCAGGGCTGGCAACCTCTGCCACAAGGAACTGCACTTTGGGAACAAGTCCCTTGAGTGTTTTTTGGAGGGGCTGGTTGCAGGCTGCTCCTGCCTGTCATTTGTTTCAGCAAGGGTTCAACCAGCTTGGAAAAGTGGTTCCACTACCAGCTTTTGTTTCCAGCTGCTCTTCTGCTGAGCAGATTGGGAGAGTCTGAACATTTCAAGGAAGCACTTGGAAGCTGAGTCTGTAGAGAAAACTCTGCTGGATCATCCCCCTGTACCATCCTGGTGGTTGTTCCTGGCCTTTCCATGCAGGGAAGAGCTGGATCAGGGCCACCAGGACAGACACCAGGGCTGCTGAGCTCTGCTCAGTCCCTGGCTTTCCACAGTGTGGAATTTAAGTTCCCTTCTAAGTTGATGTTACCTGAGCAACATTCCCCTTTTTTGTCACCCTTACCTGGGTTGTCCCTGCCAGCGAAGGAGGATCAGGTGCAGAGGAGCTGGATCTGGTGTTTGCCCTGGGAGGAGCTCAGTTGCAGTGCTCAGGAAAAGCCTTCATTTTAGATGGTTCCTGAATTTGAAGGCAAGTTCTTCCTCAAACTTTGAGACATGCCTTTGTGATGCTGCTAGCTGATGAAAGTTATTTTTGTCAAACTAATGAGTTTCTTATTAAAATATTATTTAAATTTTAAATTTGATGCAGTGACACCTTAACTCTGCCTAATTTTCTTCCTACATAAAATAGTGAAGCTTTTACTGTCAAAGCGTCCAGCCAAATCTTGCTCTTTCCAATCACTGGAACAATAGAGGAGCTTTCTTGGCAGAAACTCCCCACAGCAATTTAGAAGTGAGCTACAAAGAGATGGGAAAAGTGGTTTTTATTTCACCAGCTGCTGGCCTGGGACAGACAGACAGAACTGGCTGAGCTGAAGAGAAGCTCTGTTTTCCTGTTCACAGTTCAGTCTGAACTCCCTGGGAAGCCAGGCTGCCTCTTCCCTCTCTGTTGGGGCTTCCTCTGTCCCTGAAAGGAGGGAGATGTGCAGGATTCCTGTCTGCTCTGCTGCCAGGACCTCCCGTGCTGCTCAGGATCCTGCTCCTGGGCACGGAGCAGTTCCTGGGGTCAGCACTGAGGGCAGGAGGCTGGAGCACTTGCAGGGCAGCTGGAAGCAGAGCCCACAGCAGCACAGGCCTGAAAGAGAGCCTGAAACCCTGCAGCAATCCATGGCTCTCAGGCCTAAATCCATGCAGAAAGTCAGGAGAATTTGGGTTGCATTTCCCTGTAGCCCTCACTCCCACTATCAACAGCCGTGGCCTAAAAATACACACCCTGGACTAAAATAACAGGGTTCCAAGGCTTTGGAATGCAGTCACTGAGCCAAGGCAGGGCAGCAGCCTGGCCAGCCACCTTGGAATGGCACCAGCAATGGGAAGCAGCTGTGGAGGACACAGAGAGCAGGTTAAACCTTGCTGGTGGATCAGCCAGGACCAGCTTTAGGAGTTTCATCCTGGTCAATGCTCAGCTGAGCCCTGTGAGTGGTACAAGCTCAGTGTCCAAACAGCTCCCACACTGCAGCCAGGCACTCTGTGGGTCAGGGCTTTGGAAGAGGAGGAGGAAGGATGGGATCTGACCATCACCAAGCTCTCCAGGCAGCAGGGACACGCCCTGGGGGGTTCCCAGGAAGGCCACCACAGCTGAGGAGTCACTTCAGCACTGAGCAGGAGAAAGGAGACAAAAGAGAGCTGACACCAGAGAACCAGTGTGCACAGGGAAGGTTTATTCTCATCACTAACACCTGGGAAGTGGTTTGGAGGAACAAAGGAATTGTCAGACTGGGAGGAAAAGCAGGTTTTTTTCCTCCCATAAACAAGATGATAGCTGTAAAGAAAACTAAACCACAACAGCTGCTCACAGTGAAGTCCACAGGATCTCTCCAGCTCCACCCACGTGCAAAACCAGCTCTTCCCATTAAATATAAGAATAAATTCCTTCTCTCTGGGACTAGAGCCAGACCAAACCCTACTAGCAGCCACTCAAATGAAAAGAAAAAAAAAAACCAACAAAATACCCAAACAAAATATATCTTCTTAATAAAAAGCATAAACCACTTCAGTTCTTGCAAGCACTCTGCTCACAACATCATTCCTGCCCTGCTTCCCCACCCCATTCCGTGGGGCTCCAGGGAAAAAGGACCTCAAGACAGCAGCAATACATGTGTGAAAAGGTGACCAGACAGACTGGGAGGGGACAGCTACCTGCAGACAGACACTGGCAGCCACCCACCCACTGGGGAGGGGAAACAGCCCTGCTGCAGCCTGCAGCTGAAACCAGGAGCTTCCCCAGAGCCAGCAGCTCTTTTTCAGGACATCTTTCAGCAAAACACTGCATGGGACAAGGGCCCCTTCTTCGAGGCAGCATCAACACTGTCAGAACAAAGAGGTAGGGCTGAGCTCACCCCTTCTGAAAGGGTTTCCAAGGAACAAACCCCCAGCCCCCATTTGCTATGGCTGTACCATCCAGCACCCAGACAGCCACCCAGACCATCCACAGGGCTTATTTTGGATTGGCAAAATCCTACAGGTGGGTGAGGCTGTCCCCTGTCCCGAGTGCTGGCACCGTGAGGCCACGCGGGGTGCTGGTGACAAGACCAACCCAGGACGTGGCACCTGAGGGGTCTGCAGGACACAGCAGCAGGAAGGGGCTGCTCCCCTCCAGCTCCAGCTGGTCTCAGAGCCTGAGGGGAACCTGACAGCTGGGACAGGCAGAGGACACTGGGAGCCAGAGACCAAACATGCTTCACTGGGCTCCCAGCAGACAGAACTCCCCTGTGTGGTGTGGGCTGCCCTCACCCAGGTTCAGCACAGCCTCTGAGCCAAAGGCTCCTTCTGCCAGCACCCACCTCTGCTCAGGCACGTTTTATTCACACAGGAAATGGGTTTTTTTCCCTCATAAAGTGCAAGAACTTCGCCTCTTACTGACTAGTCAACTAGAAGCATCACAGCCCTCACAGCGGGGAGCAGCAGGCAGGGGAGCAACACCCCACGTTCAGGAGCTCCCGACACAGTGGTCACTTCAGCAGGACCTCTGGCTCAGATATGGCCCTGTAGAGCACAAAGCCCATCTCATCAATTTCCTCTTCCAACAGCCCGGAGAACAGGTTGATTTTGGGGTTGAAATAGGAAGGCAGGATTCCTTTCTCCAGGGAGGCCACCAGCTCCTCAAGCACCTGCTGGAACCTGTCAGCAAGGCTTTCCTCTGCCCAGTCCGAAGTGGTGTCACTGAGGTGCAGGATGACGTGGGTCACGGGGCTGCCACCCAGTTTGTGCAGGCTGGGCTGGCTCCTGCAGACGCCGTTGAGGATGCGGAGGCAGAGCTGCCGAGCCCCGGAGTCACCAGCATCCAGCTCCTTCACCCTCGAGACCTCCGCCCTGGAAAAGCTCTCCAGCCAGAGGTTTTCCACCAGTCCTTCAGGAGGAACAGCCAGAAGAACCTTGTCCTCCATTTCCACCACTGGGAAGAGGGTGATGCTCAGATCAACCTGATCGTGTTTGACTTCCAGCTTCAGCTCCCGGGAGGCCACGACGGGGTGGATGGCACAGCCCAGCAGGCCACCGATGGCAGGCCAGTTGATGGAGGCCACCAGCAGCTTGTGGAGGGTCTCGTTGAGCACGCTGGAGGAGAGGTACCGGCCCACAATGAACCTGTCCCAGGGGCTGCACCCACGAGGGAAATAGCCCAGATCGATCCTCTTGATCATCCAGTACTGGGGGTTCCTCACCACGGTGTCCTCTCCCGAGATGAGGCTCCAGAGCCCGGCGTCAAGCACCACCGGGAGCATGAGGTGGATGTGGTCAGCTGCCAGGACCTCGAGGCCATCGAGCAGGGCTCCGCTGAGGAAGAGGCGGCCGAAGGGCAGCTCCGGGCACTTGCTGCGCAGGAAGTTCTGCAGCTGGGTGCTGATGCTCCTGGCCAGCTGCGGGACGAGGGACACTTGGATCTCGGGCACGGCCAGCTGCCTGCTGTGTGACAGGAGCTTCTCCTGCAGCGTGAGGCAGCGCAAGGGGCTGGACTGGACCTGAGGAGCCCCCAGAGGGGCAGAGGAGCCTCTGAGATCTGTGAGAAGGGAAAGGAGAAGTCACAGTTCTGAGCACATCATCTGAAACCTTCAGCAGTGCAAGCTGGGTGCCCAGCTCTCAGCCCACCCCTCTGGAGGTGGCACTGACCTCACCAAGGGCCCCCGTCAAGCCCACTGATGTTAACAGCACTTCTCAGCCATGCAGAGCTCAAACCAACCCCAAAACCTGACTGTTCCCAGCCTCACTCCTCAGCCAGAGATGGGACCCAGGCAAGGGACTTGCTGCCAGGGTCAGAGAATCACAGAATATGCTGAGTTGGAAAGGACCCACAAAAATCATCCAATTCAACTCCTGGCCCTGCACAGACACCCCAACAATCCCACCCTGTCCCTGAGAGCAGTGTCCAAACACTCCTGGAGCTCTGGCAGCCTTGGGGCCATGCCCATGCCTTGGAGAGCCTGATCAGTGCCCCACTGCCCTCTGGGGGAAGAACCTTTTCCTAATATCCAACCTAACCCTCCCTGACACAGCTCCTGCTGTTCCCTCATGTCCTGTCACTGGTCATCAGAGAGATCAGTGCCTGCCCCTCCACCTCCCCACACTAGGATCCTACAGACAATCCTGCTCTGGGTCCATTATCTCAGGACATGCCCTGGACTGAGCTGGGCCAGTTTCCCACTTGGAAAAACGCCATCTCCACGGGCAGCCGGACAAGGCAGCCTTTGTCTGCAGCAGCTCCCGAGCGCACCTTCCCCCAGGCAGAGCTGACCCAGAAAACGAGCGCAGCCAACGCTGCTCCAGAGGAAACAAACCCCAACAGCCCCTGCCAGGATACCCCGGCTGTCACCAGAGGTCCTGTCTCTACAGGCATTGCCTAAAAAGGGGCCATGGCTCAGGAGCCTCCCAGGAGGGCAGGCTCAGCCGGGTCGGCTTTCCGGACACCGAGCTAAAAATAACGCGGAGCTCCCGGCACGGCCACCCGAGCACGCCAAGGTGATCTTCCTGGCTGGGCACTCGGAGCCTCACCTGGCACCAGGGGCCGAGCTGGAGAGAGCAGAGGCTCGCTGAGGTCTTCCCTTCTCTGCTTCTTGGGGGGTTTTGGTGTTGTCTTGATCAAAGCCAAGTCCTGCCAGCTCTCCTCCAGGGATTTCTGCTCAGCTTTGGGATCACCCTCATCCCGAGGGCTGGTGGCTCGGTCGATCAGCTGCAGGGAAGGAAAACCCAAGGGGACAAGAGGTTCTCTTTGCTTTCCATGAATTATGGGTGGCAACAGCCCCTCTGGAGCACACACATGGGGGGGGACAGCCCCTCTCAAGGCTTCTGCTCAGAAAAACACCCAGTGTGGGGGGGCCACAAATGTGCACATCGTGTTCCTGCAGGTTTTACATGGAAAACAGATATCCAAATACAACTTTAGTCCCAGGTGCCTTTTGGGGTGGGATACCGTATCCCAAATGCTCCAGGCAAACGGAACATGGACACATGGTCCCACAGGGTGGGCGCGAGCAGCTCCATGCCCATGGCGCTGCTGCCAGCACCCGTGGGATTGTGCCATATGCAAGGAACCAGCTCAGGAGCACACATCGAGGTTTGGGGCACATTTTGCCCCACCACGCTGGGGCCAAGCCAGCTCTCCCGTGCATCTTCTGGTGCTCTGATCCCCTCCCCAGCCTTACCCTCTTGACAGCCAGCGTGGCGATGGCCAGCACGGCCGCGCCGCTGACGCCCAGCACCAGCCTGGCGTTGGCCAAGAGCACATCGAACACGCTGCCCAGCCCGTCGATGACACTGCCCAGCCCGCCGTTCTCCTGCCGCCTGCCCCGCTGCTGCCAAAACGCCGCCATGGTCGCCCTGCGGAGAACAGGAGTGCCACCCCGGGGCAGGCACAGCCGCACGGCGGGAAGGGAACGAGGGGTTCCGCTGGCCCGCTTTCCTCCGGGACAAAGGCTCCCGCCGCCGCCGGGACGCCTGGGTGCGGCGAGGGAGCAAGGGTCACCCGGGGAAGCGACAGGCCGGGGGAGGGACGCACCAGGGAAGGGACACCCCAGGGAAGGAAGGAAGGGACATCCCAGCGAACGGGCATCACCGGGAAGGGACACTCCAGGAAAGGAAGGGGCATCCCGGGGAAAGAATGGACACGCCGGGGAAGGGTCACCCGCTCCTCACCCAGCCCTACCGCAAAGCCTCGCGGGGCACCGGGGCGATACCGCGGCCCGCGGGAAGGGAGTCCCCCCGACGCCACTGACCGAGGGGAGGCGGCACCGGGAGCGGCACCGAGACCGGGACCGGCCCGGGCCCGGCGCTGCCCGCGCGCGCCCCCNCGGAAGTAGCGCCCGGCCCCGCCCACTCCCCGTGTGCGTCACGGCCGGGGCGTCCCCGGGGCGGGGCCCGGAGGGGGCGGGGCCTGCCGGGGCGCGGTGCCGCCGCAGGGTCCTCCCGCCCTTCCGCCATGGCGGCCACCGGCGTCCTGCCCTTCGTCCGCGGCGTCGATCTCAGCGGCAACGACTTCAAGGTGCGGGGAAGCGGGAGCGGGGGACAGCCCGGCCCACAGGGCCCCACAGGGCCTGGGCCCCGCGGGGTTGTCAGGCCCGGCTCGGCCCGCGGGGCGGGGGAATCCCGGTCCCGGCCCCGGCCGGGGTGGGTGATCTGGGGCAGTCCCGGTCCCGACGCCGCGGGCACCGCGGGGCTGGGCGATCCCTGATCCCCATCAAGCCGCTATGGTTGAGCAGCCCGCCCCTCAGCCCACGGGGTCCCGGACAGACCGGTGGTCCCCGAGCCTCCAGCTCCCGGTCCCATAGGACTGGGCGATCCCAGCTCCCAATCCCTAGGACCGGGGCTCCATGGCCCCCAGCTCCCAGTCCCCTAAGAATGATCGATCCCCGTCTGCCAGGACTGGGTGATCCCAGCCCTCTAGTTCTCTATTTTATGGCACTGGGAGATCCCAATCCCCAGAGCTCCCATCCCTTAGGACTGGGTCATCACCACCCCACACTTCCCAGTCCCGTAGGACTGCTCGATCCCAAACCTCCCGTGACAACAGAGCCTCAATCAGGCTGAGGTGCCCAGATCCTCATCCCATGGCACAGGTTGTTTTCTCACCTTCCTCCTCCTCCTCCTCTGCAGGGCGGGTACTTCCCGGAGCATGTGAAGGCGATGACGAGCCTGCGCTGGCTGAAGCTGAACCGCACGGGGCTCTGTTACCTGCCCGAGGAGCTCGCTGCCCTCCAGAAGCTGGTGAGCCCCCTGTTTTGGGATGGAATGGGGCTCTCCTGTCCCGCCGGGGCCGTGGGATCCGAGGGAGCCTGTTCCCTGCCAGCCTCGTGGCTCAGCAGCAGATGCTCCTGTGTCTAATAATAGCACTGAGCTACAGTGGGTGGTTGAAATGGGACGCAGGAGCTGCCAGCAGTGGGGTTGGGATGGACTTGCACTCGGTTTCACCTTGTCATCCTAGAAAACCAGGTTAAAAACCATGCTTAGATCCTCTGCCCCGTAGCAGAAGGGAAAAGTGATAGGCACAATGGAGACATCAAGATTTTTGGGGCTTTTTTCATTCTCCTTTGCTAAAGTATATAAAGAGCAGGAGCTGGCAGCTGCCTGCTTTGGTTTTTGGGCGGTTCATCCAAGCCCTTGGTAGAGTTGTGGCTCAGCTTGGCTTTGGTGGTGTCCACAGCACATCAAGGACCTCGTGCTGTCACTGTCAGACAAAGTCAGTGCTTTAAATGCTGCCAGAAGTCCCTGTCCCTGTGCCAGGTGCAGGGAATCCCTCCGTGCTGCTCCCACCAGCCCTGCCAGGTGCCCGGGGGCCACTGAAATCCTGGCATCCCTCCCACTGCCTTGTGTTGCTGAGCAGGCAGCAGCCGGGGCTGGTGATGCTCCGAGGAAAACATTTCCCCAGGGAAATTCGTCCTCCCCCTGCAGTGCCCGCTCTGCCGGTTCCCAGATCACCCAGAGAGAGGCATTTCCAAGGACTGGGATCTGTGCACAGGGGGGCCAGCTCGGTGGCATCCCAGAGCACCCCAAAGCCCACAGGAGGGCTGAGGTGTCCAGCCAGGGCTGCCCCAGGGAATGAGGGATGTGGAGGCAGTGCAGGCACGCTGAGCCAACCAAGCAGTTTGAGACTGGGAGTGTCCCAGCAGCCCTGTGTGTGACAAGTCCCCAACTCTCCTGGGATGGAGGAGCTTCCACATCAATGTGGGGGTTCAGCCCTTGCCCTGCACCTCTGTCTGCTCACTTGGGCCTGTCTGGGGCTTCCCTGCAGGAGCACCTCTCCGTGAGTCACAACAGCCTCACCACGCTCCATGGAGAGCTCTCCGGCCTGCCCTGCCTCCGGGTGAGTGTCCCCCTCCTGCCTCAGGGGTCCCCAGGCACCTCTGGGATCTGAAGGCACATGAAGATCGTACCTGGGCACCCTGGGGGCTCAGCAGGCAGCTGCATTCCTGCCTCTCTCCACTTTGCAGGCAATTGTGGCTCGTGCAAACAGCCTGAAGAACTCGGGAGTCCCTGATGACATCTTCCAGCTAGATGACCTCTCAGTGCTGGTGGGTGCACTGTCTCCTCAGCTGATGCAGGAGCCAGCTCAGACTCTTGGGTCCCATTCCTGCACCTTGGTGGCTCCTTGTGCCCCTTGGGAGCACCAGTCCCCAGCCCATGGCTGAGCTCCAGGGAAGCTGGCTGTTGGCAGGATGACCCTCTGGCAATGCCTCCTTTAAAGGCTGATGCCATGGATGGGTTCCCTGGGTTCTCTGTGTGCTGGTCCAGCTCCTGCTGTGCCTCTGGAGATACCCCCAGTGCTCAGGTTTGGGTGGTGGTGGCTGTCGTGGGGCAGAGGGTGACTGCTGCTTTGTGCTCCCATTTTCCCAGGACCTGAGCTACAACCAGCTCACAGAGTGTCCCAGGGAGCTGGAGAATGCCAAGAACATGCTGGTCCTTAACCTTGGCCACAACAGGTGGGTCCAGGCTAGGGTGACCATCTCCCCCTCCTCCCATGGCCACCTCTGTTGGTCACACTTTGCTCTGGGTCCTGCTCTCTGCCCTCCTCAAGGGAGACCCGGGGCTGCTGCAGGTCCTGAATTCCCCCATGTCCCTGCAGCATCGACACCATCCCCAACCAGCTCTTCATCAACCTGACGGACCTGCTCTACCTGGACCTGAGTGACAACAAGCTGGAGAGTCTCCCACCACAGATGAGGCGCCTGGTGCACCTGCAGACTCTCATCCTCAACAACAACCCCCTCCTGCACGCGCAGCTCCGGTACAGCCCTGCTCCCCCAGCTGCCTCCTGCCCTGGCAGGGCTGGCACAGAGGCTCCTGCTCCATCCTGACCCTCTCTCTGCCCCCTGGCTCTCCCTGCTCCTCAGGCAGCTCCCAGCCATGACAGCCCTGCAGACCCTGCACCTCCGCAACACCCAGCGCACGCAGAGCAACCTGCCCACCAGCCTCGAAGGCCTGGTGAACCTGGCAGGTAGGGCCGGGGTGTCCAGCCCCACAGAGCCCTCCGGGGGCTCTCCCAGCCCCAGTGTTGGTCTGGCTGGTGGTGTCACCCCGTTGTTTCTTTCCCCAGATGTGGACCTGTCCTGCAACGACCTCAGCCGTGTCCCCGAGTGTCTCTACACCCTGGGCAGCCTGCGGCGCCTCAACCTCAGCAGCAACCAGATCACAGAGCTGTCCCTCTGCATCGACCAGTGGACCCAGCTGGAGACCCTCAACCTGTCCCGCAACCAGCTCACCTCCTTACCTGTACGTCCCTGCCCTTACATGCCATCCCTGCTCGTGTTTCCATGGTTCTCCCTCACCCCACCATCTCCCCCTTCCCCAGTCGGCCATCTGTAAGCTGACCAAGCTGAAGAAGATGTACCTGAACTCCAACAAGCTGGACTTTGACGGGATTCCCTCGGGCATTGGCAAGCTCACCAACCTTGAGGAGTTCATGGCAGCCAACAACAACCTGGAGCTCATCCCTGAGAGCCTGTGCAGGTAAGGAACACACAACTGGATCTGCTGTGTCCTCAAGAGGGAACACAGAGATTGTGTGGTCACCGGTCACCCTGGGCCAGCCTGTCACCAGCATCACTATCCCACAGGTGCACCAAGCTGAGGAAGTTGGTGCTGAACAAGAACCGCCTGGTGACGCTGCCGGAGGCCATCCACTTCCTGACAGATGTGGAGGTGGGCACCCAGAACCTCTCTGCCTTGGGCTGGCTCCACCACAGCCCCAGCACCTCCCTGGGATCCCAGGGCTGTAGGGTGGGCTGGATGAGGTGAGGGCAGGGGAGCTCAGGGCCAGTATCTGCAATCTGCCACATGGTTCAGCCCAGGCAGGCCGTGGAGCTCCTCTCCTCTCACTGACACCTGGAGTGCTCTGGAGATCTCCATCCCATGGCACACTCTCAAACGTCCCTGTGAGCACGTACTTCACCGAGGTGTCTGTGCCCTCCTTGGCAGATCCTGGACGTGCGGGAGAACCCCAACCTGGTGATGCCCCCGAAGCCGGCGGATCGCTCCTCGGAGTGGTACAACATCGACTTCTCCCTGCAGAACCAGCTCCGCCTGGCCGGAGCCTCCCCCGCCACCGTCGCCGCCGCCGCCGCGGGTGCGTCTGCAGGGATGGGGACACGCAGCCCCTGCCTTGGCACGGCCCTGGGAGGGGCTGGGAAGTGAGCCCTGCTCCATAGGGTGCCCCACAGGTAACGTGGCTGCCTCTTACCCCGTCCCCGTGTCCCCAGGGAGCAGCACCAAGGACCCGCTGGCCCGCAAGATGCGGCTCCGGCGGCGCAAGGACTCCGCCCAGGATGACCAGGCCAAGCAGGTGCTGAAGGGGATGTCGGACGTGGCCCAGGAGAAGAATAAGAAGATAGAGGTAGGGTCTGGCGTGGGAAAGGGGCCCTGAGGGCATTACAATGTCCCTGGCCTACCTCGGGTGCCAGCAGGGTTCTGGTTGTCCCTAATTTGACCTGTTCCCATCCCACAGGAGAGTGGGGAGGCGAAGGCTCCAGACCTGAAGACACGGCGCTGGGACCAGGGCCTGGAGAAGCCACAGCTGGACTACTCAGAGTTCTTCAGCGAGGACGTGGGGCAGCTGCCTGGCCTCTGTGTCTGGCAGATTGAGAACTTCGTGCCCACACTGGTGGACGAGGCTTTCCACGGCAAGTTCTACGAAGCCGACTGCTACATTGTGCTCAAGGTACCTCGGGAGGACCAAGGGTCCCCCACATCCCCTGCCCGGAGCTGCAGCCATCCCATCTCACACCAGACCTTCCTTCCCAGACCTTCCTGGACGAGAACGGTTCCCTGAACTGGGAGATCTACTACTGGATCGGGCAGGAGGCCACGCTGGACAAGAAGGCCTGTTCTGCCATCCACGCCGTCAACCTCCGCAACTACCTGGGGGCTGAGTGCCGCAGCATCCGGGAGGAGATGGGGGATGAAAGTGAAGAGTTCCTTCAGGTGAAGCCAACCCCCAGCTCCTCTGTAGCCCCCGACCCCTCCTGTCCCACCCTCACCCCCTCTCTGCCCCCAGGTCTTCGACAATGACATCTCCTACATCGAGGGTGGCACCGCCAGCGGTTTCTTCACCGTTGAGGACACGCAGTATGTCACCAGGTACAGCTGGGGACAGGGGCTGGGGGGATGTGTGGGGCAGGCAGTGTCCCATGTCCCACCATGGCTGTCCCTTCCCCAGGCTCTACCGTGTCTATGGGAAGAAGAATGTCAAGCTGGAGCCGGTGGCACTGAAAGGGACATCGCTGGACCCCCGGTGAGTGGCCAGGGGACAGAGGGTCCTTGCAGAAAGTGCAGCAGGGTCCACCTGAGACATTATAGCTGCAGCTCTGTGGTGCAAATGGGCTGTGCCAGCACCTTTCTACAAGAATATGAGTTCAAACCCCCCTTGGTGCCCTGCAGGGAACCCCAGGATGTGGAAGATGCTCAGCACACCCCATTCTCTCCTGACTCCTCTCACCTCTCTCCACCAGGTTTGTTTTCCTCCTGGACCATGGCCTCGACCTCCTGGTGTGGCGTGGGAGCCAGGCCACGCTGAGCAGCACCACCAAGGCCAGGTAGGGCTGGTGAGGGTGCTGGGGTGTGGGGAGCCCAGCTGCCATCTCACCTGTTCCCACTGCAGGCTCTTCGCCGAGAAGATCAACAAGAACGAGCGGAAGGGCAAGGCTGAGATCACGCTGCTCACCCAGGGCCAGGAGACCCCCGAGTTCTGGGAGGTGCTGGGGGGCCAGCCCGAGGAGATCCGACCCTGTGTCCCCGATGACTTCCAGCCCCACAAACCCAAGCTGTACAAGGTGGGGAGCTGCATCCATAGGGCCAGCAGCCCTGCTGGGGTCCTGCAGGCCCCACTCATCTTTGTGCCCATCCCTTCTTCAGGTGGGCCTTGGTCTGGGCTACCTGGAGCTTCCCCAGATCAACTACAAGCTCTCTGTGGAGCACAAGAAGAGGCTGAAGGCTGATCTGATGCCAGAGATGCGCCTGGTAGGATGGGGCAGGGAGGTTCTCCCAGTCTGACCAGTGAGACTGGTTTCATGCCCCTTCTGCCTCCAGCTGTGCCCTGGGAGAGGGAGGTTCAGCCAGCAGCGCCTGGCTGGGGGATGCTCTGCTCTGTCGGGAGCAGGCAGGGTGTTTTCCAGCTGGGAAGGCCTGCAGGTGCCTGACCCCCTCTTCGCTGCGGTGCCCTCAGCTGCAGAGCCTGCTGGACACCAAGAGTGTGTACATCCTGGACTGCTGGTCCGACGTCTTCATCTGGATCGGGAGGAAGTCCTCGCGGCTGGTGCGGGCGGCGGCGCTGAAGCTGAGCCAGGAGCTCTGCACCATGCTGCACCGGCCCAAGCACGCCATGGTCACCAGGAACCTGGAGGGCACTGAGTGCCAGGTAGGGCATGGACCCCTCAGATGGGTGCTGGGTGCCTGGGAGGGGGCTGTGGCTGAGGGTGTGTTACCTGCTCGCCAATTTATACCTTGAACACCTCCAGGAATGACTGGACGTGGCACCCGGTGCTCTGGTCTGGTTGATGAGGTGGGGATCGATCACAGGTTGGACTCGATGATCTTGGAGGTCTTTTCCAGCTGTAATGGTTCTGTGCTGTAGGTGTTCAAGTCCAAGTTCAAGAACTGGGATGACGTCCTGCGCGTGGATTACACCCGGAACGCCGAGACAGTGCTGCAGGACGGCGGCCTGGCCGGCAAGGTCCGCAAGGACGCCGAGAAGAAGGACCAGATGAAGGCCGACCTCACTGCGCTCTTCCTGCCCCGCCAGCCCCCCATGCCCCTCAGCGAGGTAGGGCTGGGGACCCCCATGAATCCCCCGTGGCGTGGGGCCGGTGCTGATGGAGGAGCTGGGGGCTGACGGAGCACATGGGGCCACAGGCGGAGCAGCTGATGGAGGAATGGAACGAGGACCTGGATGGCATGGAGGGCTTTGTGCTGGAGGGCAAGAAATTCACTCGCCTGCCCGAGGAGGAGTTTGGCCACTTTCACACCCACGACTGCTACGTCTTCCTGTGCAGGTGACACCTGGGTTGTCCCCTCTCAGGGGCTGCTGGACCACCTTGTCCCCAGCATCCCCGCCCAGTCCTCCCGACTGTCCCATCCCTCATATCACTCCCTGTTCCTGCCCTCAGGTACTGGGTGCCAGTGGAGTACGAGGAGGATGAGGAGAAAAAGAAGAAGGGTGAAGGCAAAGGGGAAGAGGAGGGTGAGGAAGAAGAGGAGGAGAAGCAGCCCGAGGAAGACTCCCAGTGCATCGTCTACTTCTGGCAGGGCCGGGAGGCCTCCAACATGGGCTGGCTCACCTTCACCTTCAGCCTCCAGAAGAAGTTTGAGAGTCACTTCCGTGGCAAGCTGGAGGTGACACAGTTTGGGGGTGACACAGGGGTGCCCCAGCTTTGCCTCTCTTCTTCCCCATCCCCTCTCTGCCCTTCAGGCTGAGGCAGGGGACAGCAGCAGAGATGGGAGCTGGCAGGAGGGTGCAGCTGGCGCTTGGAGCTGTGTTTGGGAAGTCCCTACGCCCCTCCTGACAGCCCCCCCTGTGCAGGTGGTGCGCATGACCCAGCAGCAGGAGAACCCCAAGTTCCTGTCGCACTTCAAGAGGAGGTTTGTGATCCACCGGGGCAAGCGCAAGGACCGGGTCAGCGCTCCCCAGCCCAGCCTGTACCACATCCGCACCAACGGCGGGGCCCTCTGCACCAGGTCAGTGCCCCGGGGCTGCTCCGTGCCAGGCAGCACCCACGGGTGCCACATCCAGGTGGGATACCTGCTGGTGGGCACAGCTGCCGGGTCTCCCTCTGATTTGTGCTCTGTCTCCAGGTGCATCCAGATCAACACGGACGCTGCTCTGCTCAACTCCGAGTTCTGCTTCATCCTCAAGGTACTGCTCGTGGCTGAGCATCCTCAGGGCTGCCTGGGTGCCCTCCTGCCCCTCTGGGCAGTCCTGACTCCACTGTTCCCCAGGTGCCCTTTGAGAGCACGGACAACCAGGGCATTGTGTACACCTGGGTGGGCCGGGCAGCTGACCCTGACGAGGCCAAGCTGGCTGAGGACATCATGAACCACATGTTTGATGACTCCTACAGCAAACAGGTGAGCAGGGCTCAGTGCCACCTTACCTGGGTGACAGTGACCACTCAGGCCACACTCAGCCCTGTTCCTGCCCTTTCAGGTCATCAACGAGGGAGAAGAACCCGAAAACTTCTTCTGGGTGGGCATTGGGGGCCAGAAGCCCTACGATGAAGATGCCGACTACATGAAGCACTCACGGCTCTTCAGGTGGGCACTGGCCTGGAGGGGTTGCTCCAGTCTGTGCTGCTTCCCTTCCTCCCACAGAGCCCATCCCCCTTGGGAACCAACCAGCCAAAACAGCTGCTCCATCACATCCCTGCCCTCTACATGAGCCGAGTCCTAACAAACTCATGCCTGATGCTCTCCCTGTCCATCCCCCTGCAGATGCTCCAATGAGAAAGGTTATTTCTCCGTGTCAGAGAAGTGCTCAGATTTCTGCCAGGATGACCTGGCTGATGATGACATCATGCTGCTGGACAACGGGCGGGAGGTGAGCTGGGGACATGAGGCTGTCCTGGGCCCCGATCTTCCAGTGGCTCTGTGGGCTGAGCCCGGCTATTGATCCTTTCTGCAGGTCTACATGTGGGTGGGCACCCAGACCAGCCAGGTGGAGATCAAGCTGAGCCTCAAGGCGTGCCAGGTAAGACCTCCCTCCATCCTGGGACTCTGTGGGGGAGGATTTGGGCACTTCCATCTCCCCTCAGGGCCCTGATCTGGGTAGTGCAGAGCTCTGGGCTGGGGAATACCAACCCCGGAGGTGGGTGAGGGCCAGGACCCCCACACAATGCTCTACCCCAGGTCTACATCCAGCACATGCGCTCCAAGGACCCCACACACCCCCGCAAGCTCCGGCTGGTGCGGAAAGGCAACGAGCCCTGGCCCTTCACCCGCTGCTTCCACGCCTGGAGCGTGTTCCGCAAGCCGCCCACCTAAGGGTGGGGGGCACCCGGTGCTCCAGCCATGGCCCCCTGGCATGGCAGGACCCCGGCACCCCGCGCTGCCAACGCCAGGCTCAGCCTGGAGCCGCTTCCCTCCGAGCCAGGGCCAGTGGGGATCACTGGGGCTGTCCCTCTGTCCCCTCTTCTCCCAGCACAGCGCCCAGCTCAGCCCCTTCCCTTCCCAGGGGGCATGCCGGGCGGTGTGGGCCCCTGCCACCACACCCTGCTTGGGCATGCTGCTGCCCCAAAGCGGTGCCGAGCTCCCCCGTGACTGGGGGACAGGAGTGACCCAGTTTGGGTGGGAGGATGCTTTGCTAAGTGGAACTGGGGGGAGTGAGGGGCTCTCAGCCCTGAGCCTTACAGCTGGTCCCTGCTGTCCTGGGGGGTGGACCCCCAGCAGGGATCAGCCCATCTGGATCATATCAATAAAGGCTGTACTTCTCACCTCAATGCTGCCCCAAGCTCTGACTCACTCCCAAATGGGGTCACCCCCAACCCTGATCGTGCCCCTCTGCAGCTCAGGGGAATCCCAGCACTCACCTGGCTCCAAGGCTCAGCAAACACCTGCAGCCCAGGCAGCTGATATTAAATGCTTTATTTTCAATATTAAAAACCAGTATTTTTAATAACTAAACAATGCTAAATTCATCTTACCAAAAAAAAAAAAAAAAGATGAGGTTGGGGGGGGTTCTACCAGGGACGCTACAGCCCCAGCCTCGGCCGGCAGCGACAGAGCCCGAACCCCCCCAGCCACACACGTACCAAGAGAGAGCCCGGGGGGGCCACAGGTCCCCAAAAGGAGAGGGGCAGGGGCCAGCAGAGCCCCGTGGGAACAGCCACCATGGGCCAGGGGACAGAGCCGGCGTCACCACAGCCCCCCAGGAGGACGAGGCCAGGCTCGGAGCCCAAGGGGGATTTGGCACAGTGAGACCCCCAGGGTGGGGCAGCCCAGCCTGGGGCAGGAGGGGGCTGGGGCAGCCCCATCTGCCCCCTCCCAGCACCAACATGGACCAGGACCAGGAGCCCGTGTGTAATTCCACAGCGTGATCCCATCCCAAACCCACCCCGTGGCAGGAATTTGTGTCAGAAAGGAGCAGCAGGCACAGAGCCCAACCTGGAGAATAGCCCTTGGAGAAGCCACTAAGAGAAAAAGGCCACCTGTGACCCCCCGCCGTGCCCCTCCTCGGGCTGCTCAAGGCCTCTGCTGCCCACCTGGGAGCCAGGGGATGCCCACTGGGCTCCCCTGGGGACAGTCCCTGTGTGGCAGCCAGAGCCTCCTGGCAGGCAGGGAACAGGGCTGTAAACTGCAGGGAGCCGGGCATGTAAACACAGACCAGGGTATGGGGGGGCTGTGCCCAGGGGCTTCTGCCCCCCCACTGTCCCAAGGGACCAAAACCAGGGGACAAGGGGGGATCCACAAGCCCCAGCCCTCCCCGTGGAGCCGGGGAAGCAGCAGCATCCCCCAGGAAGGGGGCTCTGGAGCAGGGGACGGTGACACTCGACCGTGTATAAAAAAAGAACTTTTCTTCCCCGGGAAGAGTTTGTGGCCCACGGCCCTGGCTCGGGGGCCTGGGGGGGCCGGGGCCGGGCGGGGAGGTGCGTGGGGAGTGCCGGAGCCGGGGCGGCGCCGGCGCGGTGTTAGAGAGGAGGCGAGCCTACGTTACATGGGGAGGGGGCGGGGGTCCAGTCGAGTCGCGCATCCCGGGAATCCGAGCACTGAGATGGGTCAGGGAGGCCGGCGACGCCTGTGGGTGAGGCAGCTCCTCAGAAGGAGTTGGTGGGGATCACGACAGGCATTCCCCCTGCTCCCCCTCCTCTGCAAGCCCCAGGGATCACAACTCCATCCTCTCATGATGGAAGGCAGGGCACTGCGCTGGAGGTCCCAGCTCCAAATCCCATTCCCACCCCAGGGACCACCAGCCCCTCAGACCCCCCACAGACCTCACTTGATGAGGATCCCCGTGGGCCGGGCCTCGTCCTCGCTGGCGTTCCTCAGGTTCTGCTCTGCTTCCTCCGAGGACCTGGGGCAGAGCAGGGTGAGAGGCACTGCCAAGGCCCCTCAGCACCGTTTACCCCATTCCCACCCCACTCACGCCAGGAAATCCTTCACTTCCTCCACGGTGATGTCCCCGGTGGTGTCCAGCGGGTTCTCCATGCTGCTGTTCGGGGAGTCGATGGGGCCGGGCGAGAAGGCGGCCGGGTGCTCCTCAGGGGACCCTGGGGAGTCACGGGACAGGAGGGATTGGGGACAGCCAGGACACAGAGCCAGGCTTGGAGCAGGGCTGTTGGACATAGCATGTGTGCAGGGACAGGGTGGTCACTCACGGTCGCTGTCCGAGGGGGAGTGCTGGCCCTCGGAGCTGCGTGGGACGTGGGTGCCATTCGCCTGTGGCAGCTTCGGTGTCACCGTTGAGCTGTTGCTGCAAGGAAACAGGGAGAAGTTACGGCCAGAACCAGTGTCACGGGATGGGTGTACAGGGGTTCCACCACAGCAAAGATCCCCACGCCCCCAAGACAGCCCACCTGAGGCAGGAGGTGTCCTGGAGCCGGGCGACCTCCAGCCGGCACAGTGGCTCCGTCACGTTCCTGGCGCTCAGCGAGAAGCGCTCGAACTCAGATGGTGAAATTAGGTAGAAACCTACAGGGGGAACAACAATGAGCCTCAAGGATCCCCCACAGGGCTGCAGGTGAGGTCGACATCCCATCGACACAGATCCACAGATTCACAGAATGTCACCTGGTGTCCTCACCTTGGCCGTGCTTGGTGAAGACACAGGAGGCGATGCCACTGATGTCCTCCTTACGGATGCAGCTGTAGTGGACCTGGGGCCGCAGGCTGGGCACGGTGAAGATGTGGATGTCCCCCAGGTTGGTGAGACAGGCCAGGCAGTTTTCCAGCCGCTCCTCGGAGCCAGCGCTGGCCAGGCTCACCAGGGCCACCTTCCGCACCCGGCAGCCCTCGTGTGCTGTCAGCTTGAACTTGGTCTTGGCACTCACTTTGGGCAGCGTGAACACCTGGAGGGGCAAGAGGAGCCAGGCTCAGGGGAGAACAAGAACCTGCAGGGTTTAGGGGAGCACCTTCCCCTTGGATTCACCACCCTAAGAGCAGGCATAGGAGTGTCCCCAAAACCAGTCCCTGTGTGATGAGGGCATCCATCACACGGTCCCATCTCTACCACAGTGGGACACTGAGCCCCGCACTCACCTTGAACTGTTCCTCAGAGGAGATGAGCATGGAGTGGCTGCCCTGCATGTCGGGGGCCTTGGCCAGGTCCCGAGACACCTCGTAGGGCTCGGGCAGGGGGTTCCCCCGCCCGTCCAGCACCGCAATGGCCACCACGGGCGCCCGGTGCATCAGCTGGATCTCCTTCCCCAGCACCGCCTCCACCGCCCGCTCCGAGAACTTCTCCTGCGACGGCACCTCCAGGGCGTAGGCGAACACCGACCCAGAGTTGGTCCCTGCCCACATTGTGGGGCCATGGTGGGCAGCTGTGGGGGTGGAGCAGTGTCAGAGCCCCCTCCCCACAGACCCAGCCTGGGGGTTTTTCCCAGGAAGGGAGCGGGGTCTCACCGTCACGGAGGAAGGTGTCGGCAAAGTAGAGGCACCGCACGACCCCTGAAAGAGAATCATCGGCCGAGCGAGGCTCGATCCGCCGCTGCACCGGCGTCATCTCCACCTCGGGGGGGCCCGCCTGCTCCGCCAGCTGCGCGTTGGCCTCCTGCACCTGGGGAGGGGACACGGGGTCAGTCCCCGCTTGGTGGGCACGGGGAGCTGCCGTGGTGGCCCCCAGTCCCTGCCCACCTTGCTGGAGGGGCTGCTGGCGTTGAGCCTCTTCTTGCCCGACACGCGGCTCTTGCGGATGCGGCGGAAGGACTGACGCAGGGACTTCTTGAGGGACTTCACACGAGACAGGGGCCCCTCCATGGCCAGCGAGTCGTTGGGGTGCAGCGTACACCTGCGGGCACCGACGCTGCTCAGCACCCACCACGCCACTCCAGGGGGTCCCCAGCACCGAGGTCCCCTCATACCTGGCCAGCACGGGGTTGCGCCGGTAGTAGTCGAAGAGTCCAAAGCCGTGGCTTGTGCCGAAGGCCACGAGGTTCCACTCGGAGTGGAGGGTGACGGCGGTGACGGCGGCGGGGGGCACGCACTGCACCAGCACGCTGGGCTGGAAGCCGGGGGGGAAGTGGAGGGGCCCATTCCGGGGGGCCAGCCTGTCGTGGCCCTTCCAGGTGAAGCCCTCACGGTCCTGCAGCAGGTCCACGGTGGCCACGCTGACCGCGTGCTCCGACTTCTCGTCACTCAGCTCCATCACCAGCACCTGCAGGGACAAGCACAGACAGGGGGACACACTGGACCCTCCCCAGACAGCCAGCCTGCTGCACACCAGGGGCTAAACCCAGGGTAGGAGCCCTTCAAGGACAACCATGGGGGTCTGCAGGGTCGGTAGCCCCCTCATGCTGCGGGTCCCCCACGAGGTGCTCGGCAGCCCCTGCTCTGTCCTTGCCACCTTACCTGCCCCGCCGTGCCAGCCACCACCATCTTGGCCGTGTACTTGCAGAGCGCGATCTTCTGCACGCCCAGGCGTGGGTCATCGCTGTAGGGATCAAAGCAGCCCACCTGCGGGAGGGGACAGCTGAAGGGACAGCCACACACAGCTGTGGGACAGCCCCCCTGCACCCCCACCAGCTGCGGCACATGGGCCACTCTGGGCATCACGCCCAAGAAAAGTCTGTCCCCACGCACTCCCTGGCTCTGTCCCCCATGCTGGGGTAGACCCGCGGGACGGGGCCCACGGAACAAGTGTCCCTTGTGTCCCCACAGTGCGTCACACAGCAGCTGTGCCCTGAGCCGGGGGACACGTCCCCGGGGCACAGCCGGGATGGCTCCGGCAGGTGCATCCCCCGTGCCCGGCTCTGGGTTTGTCCCCTCCACTGCCGGGAGGGTGCCAAGGTCCACGGTAGTGTCACCCCGCCCAGGGGACCTCACCTTGCGGAATGGAGGCCACTCCTCCTCGCCCGCCTGGTTGAGGCTGTCGTTGTGCTCACAGTCTGTCTGGAAGATGTTGGCGGTGCCCAGCTTGTAGAGGGGCTTCAGGGAGACCCCCGAGGCGTCCCAGAACCGCACCGTGCCGTCCTCGTGCCTGGGCGGGGGGGTCCTGTCAGCGCGGGGCCCCAACATCTGCCCGGCTAACAAGAGCTGCCTGTGTGCTGGCAGCCACTGTGCCAGAGGGGGGGACAACGGGGGACAGCGCAGCGGGTGACACACTCATGCCCAGCCAGGACAAGAAGGGACAGCCCACCCGAAAAGAGGGAGTGGATGCCACCACCATCCCATCCCACTCTCCCACCAAAGGAACAGGTGTGGATGTGTCCCCCCCCCCCCTTTTGGGTTTCCCAGGCCCCCTCCCTGCTGCCAGCCCACTCACCCAGTGAGGAGAAGCCCCCTCTGTGTGGGCTCCTGGGCCAGGTTCTTTCCCCCATCAATGGGCCAAGCCTGAAGGGAGGGATGGAGAGGGATGCAGGAAGGGATGAAGCCCGCTGGGCCATGCTGGAAGGGGCTCAGCAGGACCCCTCCCCACCATCCCCATCACTGACCACAGAGGACTGCCGGGGGCTCTGCTGCTCGCCCACGCTGACGATCCTCTCCCAGAGCTTGAGGGGCACGTTGGAGACGTGGCAGGAGCAGGTGATGGCAGAGGAGTGGAGAGGCGCCAGGTATGGGGCAGGGATGGTGGGCCAGCCCGGCGTCTGCAGGTCGATGGCCACCAGCTCCTCCTCCACCAGCACCACGAGGGCTCGGGGGTTCTCAAAGCCTGGGGAGAGGGGAGATGGCTGCTGCACGTGGAGACCCCCACACCATCACCTGCTCCCCCGAGTGGCCTTGGCAGGACGTACCTCCCTCGGGCACCTCTGCACTTTGCACGGTGAAGAAGTCAATGACACGGGAGGTGAAGTCGAGTGTGGCCAGGGTCTGGCCCTGCACCACACTCACACAGTGCCTGTCACCGTAGCTGGCCCGTGGCATCCCCCCACTGAAGATGATGAAGGGGTTCCTGGTGGGATGAAGCAGCTGCCATCAGACTCTGGACCCCCAAGTGCCCCATGTGCCCACATCCAGCCCACCCACCTACCCTGACTCGCAGGTTCGCCAGAGGATTTTGCTGATGGCTTTGCAAGGGAACGGCCCTGAAACGAAGACACCAGCACTGGTTGTAGCACTGGGATGGGGAGGGATCACCTCCCAACCCCAGACCCCTCCCAGACCCCCGTCCTGTACCATAGGGGATGGTGGACATGACGGGCTGCTGGCTCCTCTGGCCGGTGCCGCTCACTGCCCACACCATGTAGCCGCCGTCGCTGTGGGAGCTGACGATGCTCTTCCCACTCTGCTCCCAGGCCAGGCTCTCCAGCTGCTGCAGGGCCACACGGGGGCTCAGCACTCAGATGGGGACACACACACAGGGCCACAACCCCACCGGCCCCACACAGGGCTCAGCACTCAGACGGGGACACACACACAGGGCCACAACCCCACCGGCCCCACGCAGGGCTCAGCATTCAGATGGGGACACACACACAGGGCCACAACCCCACCGGCCCCACGCCAGCCCCGGTACCTGGTTCCCCAGGAAAACATGCTGGACAAGACGAGTGCTCTGCTCCCACAGGGCCACCAGCCCCCGGCTGTACCCGATGAGGAGCCGGCCGCCGCTGCGTGGGTGCTCCTGGATGGACTCGACGGGCCCCAGCGCCTTGCCACAGCGGTAGTCATCGGGGACACTGCAGGGGGACATGCACAGGGGGTCAGAGGGGGGCTGGGAGTGCTGGGGATGGGACATGGGGCCTGCAGGGCTCTCACCTCTGCAGGATCTCATCCGGGAAGAGGGTTTTGTCCTCCAGCAGCGTCAGGGTGGGCAGGGTGACAAAGTACACAGCACCGCCCTCAGTGCCCAGGCAGACCATGGCACCAGCAGCCAGCGGCAGGACCACCGTCACCCGTGTGATGCCAGGGGAGCAGCTGGGGGGCAACAGAGGCTGCCTCAGCACGGTGTTGGGTCTGGGGAAGCGTCAAAGAGACCCCAGATGTCCCCTGCTCCATCCCTACATTCCCATCTCCCTGAGTGCAGGAGGACAAGGACAGGGACAGCCTCAGTGCCGCAGCAATTAGAGCCATTAATCACCCCGGGGCCCTGCCAGCATCATAAAAAGTCCATAGCTGCTCCCTGCACCCAGCACCTCAGCTGAGATCAGAGGAGCATCCCAGTGGGGAAAACACCTTCAGGGAGAGGACCTTGGCCACCATCCCGGCTGCTCCCACACACCATTCCCAGCCGGCAGCGGCACCGCCGCGGCCGCAGCCCCGCGGGGGAGCGGCTCCGACCCCCCAGGCAAGTACTTAGCGCTGCCGGACCCTGGGCGTCCCGGGAGGCCGAAGCTGCGGGTCTCTTCCAGGTGGGAGCAGCCCTCCTTCTGGCACACCTCCCACAGGTGCAGCGTGTTGTCGTCCAGCAGCGAGAGGAGCCAGCCCTGGGGATGGGGGGATGACAGCAGGGTGTGTGAGGTGCTGGGGGGCTGCTGCCAGGCTCCCCCCGGGACACCCACATACCTGGCCGGGAAGGAAGTGCAGCTGGGTGACAGTGGCCGTCTCCTTGTGCAGGCCTGTCAGCTCCACGCCCGGTGCGCCATATCTGGGGGGGCCGTCAAAGAAACAACGAGGGCAGAGCCCCCCTACCCCTTCCCCAGCAAACATCAGGACTCTCCCAATTCCCTCAGGTCACAGTTCTGCCTGCAAACACCAGTTTAGCCCGCTGTCCCCAGGAGAGCCAGGGCAGAGCATCCCTGGCTGTACCCCGAGGCAGAGCTGGCCTTGGCACCACCATCCCCATCAGGGATCCACCGAGCACCTCCAACTCCAACCAGGACGCTGTGAATCACCCCGGAATCCACCGAGCACCTCCAGCTGGGACACTGCAGGTCAGGCTGGGATCCACCAAGCACGTCCTGCCGGGATGTCCCAGGTCAGGCTGCGGCCAGCACACACAGCTGGGGTGGGAGAGGCGCCGGGAGCCCCGGCACGCACCGGCAGCGGGGCGGGGTTCGGCATGCGCCGGCACAGCCGCACTCACCCGACTGGTCCCGGCTCCTGCGGCGACGCCGCTCGGCAGGAACAGCGGCAGGAACAGCGGCAGGACCCGGAGCAGCCCGGCCTGGCACCCCCAGCACCCCCAGACCCGGCCAGCTGCTGCCCCCAGCCCGGTGTCACCAGAGCACTGTGCAGACACACCTGGGCATGCCGTGTGCCGGGGATCCTCGCCCCTGGCCGCCTCCTGGTGCCCTCGGCAGGCAGAACCAGCCCGGCGGCTCTGCCCGGCTGGACAGGCAGGAGCTGTCTGGCGGTGCTGGGCACAGCTGAGCCAGGCGACAGCCACCGAGTTTTGGGGAGAGCAGGCAACAGGGCATGGGAATGAAGCAGGGAGCACGCAGAGGGCTCTCGGTGCCACATGCACGGGGGATGCCACCCATCCTTGCTCATTCTGGGGTCTTTCCCCATGCAAAATAGCGCCACAAGCTGAGAGCCCTCAGGGCGAGTGGCTCGGGCACAGCAGCATGTGGGATGGGGGTCCAGGCGCAGGGACCCCCAGCTGCCCCAGGAGCCCCCCCAGGCGCTGGCTGCCCCTCAGTGCCGGGCTGTCTGCAACCGGATCCGCCCAGCCGGGCCGGGGAGCACCCAGGGGTGCCCCCACTAACCAGTAACGCCAGTCAGGCCAGCTCCGGCTGCTGCCTCGCCCGGCCCCGGCTTCCCGGGCACCGCCAACCTCCAGAAGCATCATTTTGGAGGGGCCGTGTAGGCACGGGGCACCACGCTGGGCACCACCCCAAAACCATCTCCGCCGAGGATGCTCAGGGCACCGCAGCCTCCCGCAACCGCATCCCCGCGGTGCCGGGGGGGCTCAGCTGGGACCGGCACCGCGGGCCAGGCGGGCGAGTGGGGCGGCCGGCGACGTCGCGGCCGGGCTGGCACCCGGGCGGCCCCGGCAGAACAAAACACGCCATCTTTGTGCTCGGGAGGCAGCGAGCCGCCGGCCTGGGGGAGGGGGAGCGCGGCCGCCCCCCACACC
>VWZV01010117.1:47438-69080 GCA_013397155.1 Irena cyanogastra | reverse complement strand
CCGCTGCGGGCGCAGCCGCCCCCGCGCCCCCACCCCGCATTCCTGCGGCGCGGGGCCCCCCGAGCATGGGCCGCATCCAGCCCTGGCCGCTCGCCAGCAGCCCTCTGAAGTCTCCCTGCACGCTGCCGCCAACAAAGCCCGGCCGGCCCCGCTCGGCGTCCCCCGCTTCGGCCCCCCACCCGGGAGCGGGCTCCGCGCCCACCGCAGCCCCTCTCCCCGGCGCTGGGCCGGCCTGAGCCCCCGCTGCCGCCCCCGAGGGCTGCGTGGATGAGGTCAGGATGGACAGGAGCGCCCCGGGACAAGCGGGGTAACAGCAGCAAGGACCCCCACGTGGGATGCCGCCCGGGACGGCCGAGCCCCTTTTCCCCCGCGGCGTTTTGGGCGAGGTGGGGGTTTCCTCCAGCCGCCCCCTCGCCGCCCGGCCCAGCTGCAGCACAGCTGGACGGAGGGATGGACGTCAGCCGAGTGGGGGCTGCCGGATGGGCCAGGAGCAGCACAGCCACGTCTCCAAGCATTCTCCGGGATGGGGAGAGCCGGAGGAGTGAGTGCAGGAGGGTCCGGGAGGTCCTTACCTCCTGCTCGTGTGGGAGGAAAAGGATACAGCTTGACGGCTCCCGCCTTGGTGCCGATGGCCATCACACGCAGGACAGGGTCGTAGGCCAGGGCGCTGGGCTGGCTGGGGAAGCCGTGCTCCACCGTCTGCCATGGGGACAGGCAGGTCAGAGGGGGACCCCTCACCTCTGACACCCCCAAGCCTCCCACAGCCCCCCTCAGCCCCCCAGCTCCGATCCCGCACCAGCCTGAGCGTCACCCCTGCGATGGGGGATGACAAAGATGCTGCTCTGTCCCCCAGTGCCACCAAGGAGGGCCTTGGGGAGGGGGGACATCACTCCTCACCCAATTTCCATCCAGCACCTCAAAACCCAGCCCAACAGCCACACCACGGGCCGGGGTAGGCCTGAGCTTGAGCGAGCTGTGCCACCACCCGCCAGCACTTTGGGGATGGGACCCCCTGCTCTGAACCCCCGAGGTGAGGACATCCCGGGAGAGCTCAGCGGGACCCCCACTGCGACATCACCGGGCGTCCCCAAAGCCGGGCGGCAGAACCAGGCGAGCGGGACCCACCAGCGCCAGGGACGTCCCCGCCGGAGCCGCGTGTCGCCCGAGGGCACCTTCCCAAGGAAGTCCCGGCCGTCCGGCGTGCCTGGGCTCGCCGGCTGGGGAGGGGCTGCCCTGGCAGCGGGGGGACGCGGGGGGCACCCGCCGGCCCGGCCCGCGGTGCGGGGACCGCAGGGCTCCCGAGGGCAGCTCGGCTGAGCAGCTCGGCGCGATCAGACGATACGGAGGCCGCCGGAGCCAGACTGGCCGGATCCTGACCCGCTCCCTTTGTCTGGGGCATCCGAGAGCCGCAGCCGGGCGGCTTTCCGCACCCGCCGGCGGCAGCCGCTGTCACCCCAGCTCCTGCCCCCCTCCCCAGGGACACCTTCAGGACCGTGAAAACATCCCCGGCCCATCCAAGGCGTCCCGGCCCATCCAAGTGGGTCCCGACACGCCCAAGGGGCGAGGAAGTGGATGCTCGTGGGTGCCGACCCCCGCAGGGTCACGCTGAACCCCCCCGGGACGCACGCCGCGCTGGAGGACGGAGCTGGGACAGCAGCAGCACGGGGACACCACAGGGATGCTTTAGGCCAGAAACCAACACCGTAACACCGGCAAAGATCCCCCAAAAAGCGCTGCCGCAGTTCCCCAGCACTCCCGGTCCCAAAGGGGGACCCGGCGCAGCCCCCCAGCCGCAGCCCCCGCTCCCGCCCGCAGCGGGGCCGCATCCGGCAGGCTGTGCCGGCCGGCCAAGGCGCGCTCCCGGCCAAATTACAGCAAATCCCAGGCAGATCTGGAGCTCGGGAGGAAAAACAAGCCTTAATGGGAGGCAGGTGGGCAGCCGGCGGCCCCAGGGCTGGGACGGCCGAGAGGGGCTCTCCTCAGCCTCCCCCCAGGACATCCCGCTGGCACACACCCGCACTCGTTCGGGCAGGACCCGGCCGTGGGACTGCGCTCCCCAAAACCGGGGGGGCTCTGGCTGGGCTGAGCCTTGCACCCCGGCCAGACCCTCCTCCTCCTCCGCAGCAGCAGCAGCAGCGAGCTGGGGGCCAGGGCTGTGCTGGGCAGTGGGAGCTGGCTCTGACCCTCACCATGCACACCCCGACACCTCGCAGCCCCATCCCGCTGTGGGACAGCCCGGGGGTCGCTCCGGTGCACGCCAGCGTCCCCAGCAGGAGTTGGGCAAGTACCCCACGGCAGTGGACTGATGGGCACGGTTTGGGCACATCCAGGGGCCACTGCCGGTGGCCAGGGCAGGAGAATGGTCCCGACGCCACGGCGCTCCCGGGACAAGGAGCACCAAGTCCCAGGGGCACAGCCCGATGTCCCGAGGGAAGGGTCTGGCACCCCAGCGCTTGTGGGGGTCGCTCCAGGGTTGTTTGATGAGCTTGGGTCTCTCCCACACCACATACGGGGGGCAAGTGGGAAAACTCGGAGGGAGGAGGGGGGCAAGCGCTGACCTCTCATGTCCCCCCAGAGACAGCCAGGGAAGCCCAAAAGCCCAGGAGGTCATCATCACAGCCCTTCCGGCTGACATAGGGGGTCCAGCCCCCCAGTATCGCACCCCTGGGGAGATTGGGGTGAGGGGCTGAGCCCCACATGGGGGATGCAGCCAGGGATGCTCCAAGGCCGGACACGGTGCGGGACCACGGTCACCCCAAAACGCCCATGAGCGAGGCCTCGGGGAATCCACGGGACAGGGGGAGTGTGGGAACCGGGGCGCTCCACGGAACCCCTCCCAAGAGGCGCTGGGGACAGGGATGTCGCGCTGGCGAGGGGGGTCGCATCCTCTCCCGGAGTGCCCCCCCGCACCGCACGGGAAGAGCGCACCGCGGGGCGCATCCCGCACCCGGGGCTCCCGGTACCCCTCCCCGGAGTGCTTCCTCCCGGGGCGGCCCAGCAGCCGGTCCTAGGGCCCCCGGGCAGGCAGCCCTGCCCTTTCTGCGTGCCCCTTCCGCGGGAGCGGGGAAGTCCCGGTGCGCGGCTTCCCGGGGCTTCAGCCGGTCCCGGGGGGCGGTGCCCCGCACGCTGCTCGCCTCCCCGCGGGCAGCATCCCGCCGGGGTACCAGAGCCCCGCGCCACCGGGGGGCTGCCCGCGCGCCGCCCCCTGCCCGGCCCCCCCGGTGCTCCCGGTGGTCGCCGCCCCCCGGGATCCACCGCCGCGCCCCCCGCTCGCCCCAGACGCACCTTGCTGAAGGCGAAGAGGTCGTGGCGAAGGCGGTCGCGGTGCGGGTCGGCACCCTGCCGCCGGAACCGAAACTTCATCATGGTTGGGCNGGGGGCGGGGCGGATTCCTGACGGACAGCGCCGCCCGCCAATCACCGCGCGGCAACGCGCGCCGCGCGCCGCGGCCCCGCCCACCCGCTCTGCGCCTGCGCCGCCGCGAGTGCCGATGGGATGTGTAGTTCTCAGACTCAACGCCCTCTGCGCTGGATTTATTTATATTATTTTTTAAATCGTCTTTTTTCGGTGTCTTCCCTCCCCTTGGGCATTGTGAGAGACAGTGAGGATACCCCAAGCCTGGTCATCGTGGTCACAAAGCCCCCACAAGCATGGGGTGCCGTGGATTTAATGTCTCATCATGTGCCCCACAGCCATGGGGTGCATCAACATGGCGGCGCCCCGGCTACTAGGCCCGGAGCATCCTGCCGGCTCCCAGAATTCGCATTCGGGCCTCATTCCCGGCTGGCGACTCATTATTCCCACCAGGCCACCGGGAATGTTGTTCCCCACTCCCTCCCCCAGCATCATCCCAAGGTGGGAGGGGGAGCAGCCTGCCCTGCACCCAGTTTTGGGGTGAGTCAGCCCGGGCAGGGCACGGCTTCCCCTCCCTGCTGACTAACCCGGGCCCTGCGGAGATGCGGCTCTGGGGTGACGCGGGGTTTTGAGGCGGAAAACAGCCCGGGGCCAGCGGGGAACGATGATGCCCCGGTGATGGGCTGTGGGCTCATGGATGGATGGATGGATGGAGGGGCCTGAAGCGCCGGCACAGGCGCGGGGACTGAGGGTGGGGAGGCGCCAGCCGGATGTGGGTCTGCTCTGAGGAGGGAGAAAAGGAGGAAGAACTCAGAGGAGGAAGAAGAAGAACAGAGGGGAGAAAAAAGGCGGTAGTGAAAAGGGATGGAGAGAAAGAGGAGAGGCAGAGGAAGCTCATAAGAGATAGAGAGGTGTGAAGAAGAGAGGAAATGAGGAGGGAGAAGAGGAGATGGAGAGGAGGATGAGGATAGGAGAGAGAAGGGAAAAGAGCAGGAAAGAAAGAAAGAAGAGAGGAGGAAGACGCGAGGCCACGTTGGAGACCAGCAGATGCCATCCATCCCCTCTCTGGCACCTCACGCCCATCCCACCATCTCCCTCTTGCAGGAGGGCGGCCCCAGGAGGATGAGGGGCTCAGCACGAGGCCGAAGCACAGGGGGCTGGCAGGAGGAGGAGGAAGGCAGAGATCCCTGTCCCTGCTTTCTAGGACAGCACAGGAAGCACAGCCACCGCATTTGTCCCCGGGGAGCCGGTGACTCCCTTTATTTAGAACCAGTTCCCTGCTCCCAAGCACCTCGTTCCTGCCAGGGGGAATCGAGGCACGTCCCGGCCCCCAGTGCTACCACACAGCCAGGCCCAGAGATGCTTTCTGCTTTTATTCAATTAATGCAGCAATCTATACAAGAAAAAAAAAATAATGAAACCATGAAATTCCAAACCCTGACAGTGAAGAACCAAATTCTTCCTAAGAATCAACTGGAATTAAAAGATTCCCCCACGTCAGACTGTACATAAAATAATCTCTGCTCCATTTACAGCGTTTCACACAGTACTTCTCGTATCTCAAACTTCAGAACTGTACAACTTTGTTACAAACCACGCTTTTTCCTAGGAAAAGCTTACAGAAAAAAATATTGCCACTTTCTTTTTTATTTTTTTTTAATTTTTATTTTTATTGGTAACAAAAAAAAAATTTAGAATCTTTTAAAAAAACAAAAATTAAAGTCAGCCAAAACTTATAAGTGTGGGCAGAGGAAGGAGCGGAGACATTTCTCACTCGAATGTTTCTCCTCCCAAGAGGGAAAGGGAACACTTTTGGCAGGTAAAAGATTCTTTGCTGCTGGTGGGGGTCTAGACCCTGACCACCCTGAGCCCTCCTCAAAGCCTGGCAGCTGTTTTGATCCACGGGCTTCGATAATTCCAGCACTGACCCTTCTCGAGATACGGCAACAGTAACAAACCCCAATTCCTCCTGTTCTTTGCGGAAAAGCAGGGATGAACCCCACCTTCCTCCCCCTTCCTTAGGAAAGACAGTTCTCCTGCTTTGGGCTGCGGGTCTGGGCACGTGGATTGTCACACGGGATGCAGCTCCAGTCTGGGGCTGAGCACGGACACGCTGTGGGTGGATGGAGAGGTTGGAGCACACACAACCAGACCAGACACACGACAAACCAACGGCGTCAGGGCTGTGCACGAGCCCGGCCCAGGGGAGAAGCTTTGCCTCCAAACTCGAGCTCACTCCACTCCCTGCCTGATGTCTGTGTGCAGCCCAACAGTGAAAACCAGGAATTCCGAGCCACAGACAGGTCACGTGAAGGATCCAAACCTCTGGATTCCTGTGAAAAACGTCTTCTAGTTTCGAATCCAGGTTTCACTCTGATGTTGTTCAGTGCAAAAGAGTTAAAAAACCATGTTATCTACACATATACATCTGTGTCTGTAGAAAATGCCTGTACAAGTGGGAAGATGGCCCTGCCTGCACGCTGGGGACTCCTCTCCTGAGGGATGCTGCGGGTTCTGCCCTTTGCATCCCACTCCCTCTCTCTCCAAGGTGTCAAGCTCCAACCAGTCGGGTTAAAAACCAAGAGCAGATTGTGGCTGGAGAGGAGCTCCTCCTGTCCCCCCGGCTGCCAGCTCTGACCCACTGCATGGGTGGGAAGAGGGAAGGAAGGGAAAGCTCCTGAGCAGGACATGCAGGAATACCAAAACAAGGAAAGGAAACTCGCACAGGGACCAGGAGGAGGTGATGGCTGGGACCAGGCTAGAGGTAAGACCTCAGCCTCACGTCCAGAGACAGAGCCAGCACCTCATGCCGTGGAAGTCCTGCTCTGGGAAGCAGCTGTGGAAAGGCTGGCTGCTCCAGCTTCATTTTGAGTTGACACCAGGGTAGAGTATCCATATTGGAGAGGCAGGCATAAAACTGGGAGCCAGGAGGGGAGAGGGGAGACCGCTGGCAGTGACCCCTGTCACCCACAGCCTGGCACTGCAACGGGAACAGGGCACGGCCAGGATGGATCCAGAAAGACAAAGCCATCAGGAGGAGAAGGGATCTCTGCTCCCTGCGTGCGGTTTTGCTACCAGGGGAATGCCAAGCTTTCCAAACCAGGGGGTTTGTAGCCAAGAGCTGGCCTGGATTCGCAGCAGAAAGCTGGGAGGGTGAGGAACATCGCTCCAAATGCTACGTGTGGTCTGAAAATGGCATTTTCAAGGTTTCACAAGCAGCAGAAGCACAAACTCTGGATTGACAAGACACGTTCCTTCGGAGGCTGTGCCAGTGGGGGCTCTCACCTGGAAAGCCACTGAATAATCAGAGACTGGGGACCTCACCAACACCCCCACAGGCCAGCACTGTGCTGAAGGTGATGGCAATGTCCTCTGAGCTCATGTGACAAGATCCAGCCTGAGCAGAACCCCAACACCAGGTGAAAATCAGCAGGGAAGGAAAAGGACAGTGGGACCCAGATGTCAGCAAATGTCCTCGACCAGCGCTGCAGGGAGCAACGCCTGGGTGGTTGTTTTAGACCAGGAGCCCCTCAAGACAGCAGCAAACAAGTTTCAAAATATATTACATCTTTTTATTGCCAAGCGTGCAGACCATGAAGTGTGTGGGGGACACGACACTAAGAAAAACTACAGTTGGAGGGAGGGCAAAGCAGTAAAAATTTAAAAATAAGACTACTCCTTACAACTGCCAACACTTGGGTTCAAAGAATCAACTGGAGGAAGTTTTCCTTAAAAGTACAGCTCTAAATATGGCATTGGGCCCCAAACTTTGCAAACACCAAGGCTTTGGTCTGGGCTAACACAAACCAGGTGGGACAAGAGGATGATGATGGCAGATGCTCTATCACAACTCCACGGGGCTGAATGCCCGATTCTTCTCAGCATTTCCTGTAGCAACCAGAAAACTCCCTACCCCAGGAGCACAAGCAGGAATAAGCCAGGAGAAAGCAGGCAACTTCAGTGCTGGATGCACTGAACTGGGGCCAAACTCGAGCCCTGCAGCGTCCCTGCTCCCAGAGCCAGCCTCGGAGGGGACAGAGCTGCTCAGCTCCCCCAAGGCCACAGCAGCTCCTGTTCCTGCTCCGTGACAGTGCAGCCAGTCCCTCGGGATGGGACACTGTGCTGGGAATGCTGCACGCACTCAGCTCTCTCCACCTGGCAGGGGCAGTGGAGAAGGGCTCCTCTCAGGGGTCCCAAGGCACAAGCCCTCACAAGCACAGCGTCTCCTACTCCTCTTTGCTATCCCCAGCTCTGGGAAGCAGCACGTGCTCAGTGTGATCCCTCGCTCTGCAGCCCTGAGATTCCAATATGGATCTCGGGACAATGCTGGGCCACGTTTCCTTCCTCCTCAACCACAGCCCCCAGCCAGACCAGCACTGAGAAACCAGAGCTCTAGTACATTCTTCTCGGAGAGGGCAGCGCAGGGACACAGGGCTGCGAGCCCATGCTGGCTAGGAAAAAGGGTCTGGAAAGGAAACCTACGGCATTTAAAACACTAAAGTGCAACAAAAATGTCCTAAACCCTTTGAAATCGATTGCAGCAAGAGGGGTCTGCAAAGCTTCAAACTTCCAGTTACTGCAGGGCACCCTTAAAACAGACCCAACAACCACCAGGTAAAAAAGACCAAGGAGCCCTTTGATGAAACCAGGAATAGGAGCCCACCATGGAATTTCAGCTCCTGGGGTCAAACATCATATTTAGAACATTTGGAAAGGAAAAGTGTTAAAGAAAAAAAAAAAAAAAAAACCAACAAAAAAACAACAAAAAAACCTGAAAAAGAAACCAACCAAAAACCAAAACAAAAATACAATTCTTGAATCTTGCGCAATGAAACAGTTAAACTTTTTGGTGTTTTCAAAAGAAATCCCAACAGACAACCTGGCATAACTTTATCTGCTTCCTAAGGGAGAGATGCCCGCTTGACCCATGACTCAGGACACCATGTGCACTGGACATGTTCCATCCTCACGTATGTCTCAGCATTCCTCCATTCATAAAACCAAATCCTTCCTGTTTACTCTTCAGCCTGAAAGGAAAAACCAAAACTGAAGCTAGATGGAAGATAGCCAGAGGGAGGAGAAAGTTTTCACAGACTGGAGGCCAATCTCATCAGCTCCACGAGCCTGGGAAGTGCAATCCTCAGTGTCGCCTCATTTTAACTTTCCTGGCGGGGCTGCCGTCCTCCTCTTCCTCCTCACAGTCCTCCGTGTACTCGTAAGACCTTCGCCAATAGTTCTCAGAGCTGAAGTTGCTCCGTCTCCTATGTTTTGGTAAGAGGACCGAGCGCCTGTTCTCCTCCTTATCCATTTCTAGAATCCGTGGCCTGTGGAGAGGGAGAAAACAGGAGTGAGAGCACACCACGGCGGGATCCAGGCCTTCCTCCTGGATGCTATCTCCAGGCTACCTGCTGTGATAGCTCTGCCTGTTTTCCCAGCACTGGGTACCTGGCAGAGCAGGAGCAGATCACCAAGTTTCACCTTCCTAGGGGAGCTGAGAACTTTGCTATGATGGGCCAGTTCCTGCCCTTCCCAAGGCAAGCTTTGGCCTTTACCTCCACCAGGAACACTTCCAGTCAACCTTTTTTTTTTTTTACTTGCAGCTTGTGGCCCCAAGAAAAATCCTTTGAGCAGAGGGCTCTACTGCAGCAGAATTTAGAGCACAGAGCTGAGCTCCTAATGGTGCAGGATCACACCACAGCTCCAAAATCCTTTGTCCTCTCAAATATTAACACAGTGCAATTGTTATTTCTGCAGAGCTGCCTCTGATCACTTTCTAGCAGGACTGGGCTGGTGGGCTGCACACACCACTTATTTTATCTGAGTGTTTCCTGAGAGATCCTGCTATAACATCCATGAGAATTACCTGCTATACTGGAGTCTCTCAGGCCAGAGAAAGAGAAAAACATGTTTTTCACACCCATCTGCTGCAGGAGCCTATGCAAGCCATCCCCCACAGCCTGATAAGGTCACATCAGGCTGAAAAACAGCTCTGATGGATGTGCACATTTGTCCCGCATGATCGCTCCTCTAATCGGACACCGGCCCTCTGCGTGCTCCCAGGGAAGCTGCATCTGCAGCCCAGCTCCAGATCTTCATCCATCTTCCCAGCCCGCGTCCAGGTGAATGAACACTGCTCACAAATAAACCATCTCCACCCTCCTCCCTCCAGGACAGGTTCAAACAGGGCTGGGACCACGTGGCAGCCAAGCCCTGCGACTAAGTCAACTTTTGGGCTGTACCCACTGTGCAGAGAATACCATTTGGATCCTCAGGGAGCTCTGGAACTGGAATATGCAGGACAGCTGGCAGACTGGCTATCACTCACAGCCATCAGTGTGCTCACACCAAGGCGTTTAAGGGAAGCCTTGCTGCAGAGCTCAAGCTTGTCTGAAACCTCAGCAAGGAGCTTCCCTGAAGGTCAGGCTTAAACATCCACACAGTCTGGTTTCTCACACAAAAATACACACACAGAGCTCTGGAATCAAAACAGGCCTGAGAAGCTTCCCAAGAAGTCCTTAACCTTTCCCAGATAGCAAACCCTCACGTTCCCTCCCAGGACTGCTTTCATAATATAGTTTAACGCAGCTGCACAGGTTGCTTGGCAATAGAGGTCAGAAATGATTAGCTGCAGGGAAACTATTGTTCTGAACGACTGCATTATCAAAAGCCAGCCAAATCTATTGCTTCTTCATTATGCCACTCACAGGATAAACAATGTAAGCTGCTTACAGCCAGAGCTCAGCCTCCACAAGTCTGGGAGGAACATACAAAGAGCTCGTTCTGATAAAACAGATCTGGGCATTGCAGAAAGCACCTGGCAGGTGCAAATCAGAATGGTTTTAAATATGTTCTGAGGCCAGGGACCTCAGCTATGCACTGATGCAGAGACACCATCCCAAACATTGCTCTCAGGAGAGGTGATCCTACCTGTGGGCAGCATCAGGATCTGCTTTGCGATGGGACCGCTTTGGTTTCAGGATCTGGTCCCGGTTGCTTCCCGACAGGCGGTCAGAGTTATAACCTGGTGGCAACACAGAGCTACTCAGGGATTTTGTTTCCAATCGAGGTGCATCTAGTCTTGTTCTGCAAATATTGAAAGAGAAGAGAATTTGCAAGGAGTTTCTACAGAGTCACCAGTGTCACAGCAGAACCCTCCAGCCCAACCACACAGCTCGGGAAGAGGGGCAGGAACACCACACTCCACAGCACAACAAGCTGCAGCTTTGTGGCTAGAAGCTTCACAGAATCACAGAATGGTTTAAGTTGGAAGGGATCTTGAAGATCACCTCATTTCCAACCCCCTGCCACAGACAGGAACACCTTCCACTAGACCAGACTGCTCCAAGCCCCATCCATCCTGGCCTTGGACACTTTCAAGGATGGGGCAGCCACAGCTTCTCTGGGCAACCTGTGCAAGGCCCTCAGCACTCTCACAAGGAAGGATTTTTTTCCTTATATCTAATTTAAACATACCCTCTGTCAGTTTGAAGCCATTCCCCTTTATCCTTGGCTTAGGGACACACAGTCATGAGGTGAATGCAAAAGACTCACTGCAACCCCAGCTCTGGGATAAGGAGCAGAGGTGCTGGAGCAGCTGTGAAATCCCATGAAATCACTTGACAATAACTCACAGCTCCAGTTAGGCCACCTGGGTGGGAGATGCCCTGCAAAAGCATCATCACCTGCAACAGTAATAACTGCTTCCACCTGGAAACTCCCTCCTGCCCACGGATCTCCCGGGGTCAGGTGTTCCTCAGCTTGACTAAGAGGTGCAAAGAGTTGAAGTACGAGTCAGGAGAAGGTATAGCAAACAGAAGCTGCACCACATCCCTTCCAGCAGCTCTGCACACACTCAAGATATGCTGGAGAGCAAGCACAGCTCATCCCAAAGGAGAACTGTCACAGGACTGTAGCCATGCACAGGTGGAGGAGGCAGAAAAATGAAGAGAGAGAACCACTACTTGCTCTCCAGGGCTGAACTTTAGCTCCTGAGGGAGGTTTCCACAGGAGAATCCCAATCTAAACTTCCATTAGGAAGTTGCCAAGCTTCTCTCTGCCATCAGGGAGAGCCTCTTCAGCTAATCAGGGTGATGCCAGTCTGGCACAGGCAATGCTGGGCATGGCAGCCTGAGTTTGCCCAGCATGCCAGAAACAAGGAACACTTCACGGGCAGCTGCCAGGCTGGAGCCTGTGCTAGTCCACGCTGTCATCCTGAGTTTTCTCAGCTCCAAGGCTGTACCCAGTCCAGCCTGAACACCAAAGGCCTTGCAGATCCTGCCTGTGACAAGGGAGGTGCTTTAAACACCTCTCAAATACAACAGCAAGTGCAGGGCTGCAATTCAAACAAACCAATCCCAAATATGCTGCAAGGACAAGGGAACACCAGCCATGCTCCCTCCGGCCAGGTGCAAGGAGAGGTGACACTAAAATGGAGAACAATGTACCTACAAATAGAGAAACTCTACTTACGAGAGTGAAAGCAGAATGGCAGCAAAAGTCTCTTAAAATTGCTTTCAAGACCCAGTTCAGTAGGTCTCATTTCTATACCCACCTCCCACGTTACCTCTCCCAGCATCTCATTAAGTGAGAGCACCATTCCCCCCCTCCAATGGCTCAAAGCACTTCCAAACCCTGCTGGCTCCCGGCAGCCCTGCGATCCAATACACAGGAAACACTGAGCACTGAAGTGTTTATGACCAGCTTGGTAACCACGCTGCTCTGGAGAATCCTGCAAAACCCCACTGCTCCTCCAGCTCCCACAGCTTTGTTCTCCTGCTGCTGTCAGCAAAAACACACTCGGAGCAGAGACAACAGCAGAGCCAGACTCAAACGTCTGGGACCCAGCGGGCTCTGGCAGAAATCAGAGCCAAATATCCCAGCTCCAACTGGGATGATCCAACTGATCTGATCCGGAAAGCTCAGGGCTGATCCTCACCACGAGAAAGAGGAAGAGGAGTTTTACGAGGCCGCTGGCTGCTCGCAGGCCACAGCGGAAGGAGCTGCTTTCCTGCTTGCACAACACCCAGTTCCAGGCAAAGCCGCGCGAGCCGGGGCCCGCGAGCGGCGATCCAGGGCGCGGGGACACGGCACAGGCAAGGGGCACGGCGGCCCCGCTGCGCGCGCAGGGACACGCAGGGGACACGGGGAGGTGGCCGCCCTGGCCGGGGATAAGCAGCAATTAATAAGCTCTATTTGGCAGCAATCGCAGCCCAGCCTTTGGCAAACAACGCCACGGATTCACCGCAGCGGCGGAGGCTACGCAGAAATAATTACCAGGGGGTTTAGGCTTTGCTCCAGAGAAAAACCCTGGTGGGGTTTCATCTGGCTTGTCTGTCGGGTCAGCCCCTCACTGTCTGATGGGCAGAGACACTTCTGCTCTGACACGAAGCAAATCAGGCCCCAAAAATCAGGGTGGGTGAGCAAATAAAGCCAGCAGAGCTACAGGCTCTGTCCCTTCAGCAGGAATGCAGCAGGTCAGCTGGGTACAACTGGGGAGACCTCACTGCTCCTCCCAGGACTTAAAGGGGGCTTATAAAAAACACAGAGAAAAGTTTTTACGTTGGGAGATGGTCATAAGACAAGAGGGACCAGTGCTAAACTAAAAGGGAAGATTTAGATCGGATATTAGAAAGAAATCCTTTACTCATAGAGCAGTGAAGCACTGGCACAGGTTGCCCAGAGAAGCACAGGTTGGACAGGGCTCTGAGCAACCTGGCCTAGTGGAAGGTGTCCTTGCCCATGGCAGGGGCTGGAACGAGGTGAGGTTTAAGGTCCCTTCTTGCCCAGATGCACTTTGAGGGCAGCCAGGCTTGACTGAAACAATCCAACACCCTCACCTTACCAAGGCTGGAGAAAGCAAGAGGCAGAGCCAGTTTAAACAGGTATGTTTGATATCTAAACAGGTATGTTTGATATCTGCACCAGTTTGCCCATCTTCACCTTATTTATCTGAGTCTGTCTTTTCCAGGGAACTGCTCCACAACCTAGGACAGGCAGCTTCTCTTTCCCAAAGTAGCTACGAGACTTGGAGATGCCTCCCTGTCAGCACTTGTGCTGCTTTTCCCAGGCTGCTCCAACACCATGAACACAACAGCTGTAAGGCCTTATCACAACCTCTCGCCCCAAACCTCACGTGGCCATACCCAGCTGTGGGGTGGTTTGGCTCCAGCCTGCCTTTCATCCCACTCTATCTCCTGCCACATCTCATCCTGCCTCCCTGGGTCTGGGCTGATTTTCCTTGGCTAATGCCTCAGGGCTGCTGTTTTTCCTGCCTTCATTCCACGGGTTTCTCTAACCAGATGTCCAACCCCACTCCACTGGCTTTGTGCCATATCCTCATAACGTTGCCAGACTTGTATTGAAACCAACTACGCCATCCAAAAGCTCATCCAGTCTGGATCCAGACCACTTGCCTGCGAGCCTTATGCCAGCCTGGGCCACAACCACAGCCCTGCCACCAATGCCCACGTTTTTGGCTGGGTTTACAGGACTCAAAAGTGTGTATTTTCATTTACAAAGATACTTCTTGACAGCAGAATTACTGCTAACACCTTCCAAGGCACAGTCAGCAGGGATCAATGCGTGGCAGTCACATTCTTTGGTCTCGTAGTAGAAGGAACTGATGAGAGAGGACATTTCTAGGCAGAAAAGAAGATTTTACCAAGGGACTTTGGGGTGGGGTTAGTTTTTACTTTGTCTCTCATTTTCTTAAGAGCTTTAGGAACAAGCACTGATTGATGAGATGCCATCAAGAGTGCTCTCCTAGAACAGGAAGTCCCTTTCCAAAACAGCTTATGGAGCTTGGCTTCCCAACACAGACTGGAAGGACAAGCTCTGTAATGAGCATTGAACTCTCTACGTGTTTCCCTCCAAAGCCAGTGTCTGTTGATTTGTTTCCTCCCAGGAAACAAAAGCCATGGTACCAAGAAAACTTTCTCTGCTTCACAGGACATTCTTCATCACAAGCACCAGCTTCAAAAGACCATCCAGGTAACTCACACACAACCAGACACCTGAACACACAGCCCAAAACAAGACAGTTTGATATCCTAGGTGTTTGGAGCTGGGCACCAGGAGGGCTTGCAACCCCAGACATTACAACCAAGTGCTGCTGCACAGAGCCAGGAATGATTAACCCTGCAGGAACAGGTTCCAGCCACTTCCACTGCCAGCTACGGCACGGCACGAGCGAGCTCAGAGTGACACCTAATCGAGGTGTAAGAACCAGCAAATGAACAAGCAAGGCAGTTTTCAAGTGTTTAAGCATCATGACACCACATCCACGTTTATCTTGCTGTCTGGAGGGCTTCAACACTTACTTTCGGAGGATGATGACAGCTCTCCTCTCCTTGATGTCCTGTGGTCGAATGCAGTGTGTGATTTCGTCGGCCGCGTACCCACTGACAACAGAAACAAAAAGCCACCATCAGGGAGATGCCAGGCAGAAGCAGAAAGTGGTTTCCAGCCCCAACAACTCAGTTTGACCAGTACTTCCTAACTTCCATCAGGAATTCCTCCCCCAAACACCACCCCCCAGGAACACAGGAGCTAGACTTATGGGAAGGAACAAACATGGGGAAAAAATGAGGACAGTCGGGGGTTTTGGGGGGTTTCATGACTCAATTTTTCAGCATACCCCAGAGGAAGCTGCCCCCTGCTCCAGCACTGTGAAATAAAACAAGCAGAAATGTAGAACTGTAGATTCAGATGATTAATTTATGAAGAAATTAGAAAGCAACAGGGGAAAAAATGAGCACATTCCTCCAAAGCATAATCTCAGACGTGCCTATGAGAAAAGCCACCTCTCACAGCTCAGATGTGCAGCACACCCAAACCCAAACATGTAACAGATCAAGGAGGGTTTTTAGTTACAGAGGGGTGCAGCTGTGGTAAGAGCTGAGCCTCTCAGCCCCTTTCCCTGAGCACAGACACCTCATCACCCTCCCCATCATATGGCACATCCTCAGCCACAAGAACATCACCACCCCTAACCCAGTACTCATGGGGTAACCTACAAATTCAGACCTGCAAACCAAGCTGCACTCCTCTAAAACCTCCCTGTAACAGGGTGAAACAGCTCCCTGGGCTGAGGAAAAGCCCAGGCTCAAGCAGTAGCTGCTGTCAGCAGGAGTGTTTCACTGTGTGACATGACTCCAGACACTCCACATTTCCAGCAGGCTGGAGAGAAGCCACGGCCAAGGACAGCCCCAGCTTCCCACAACACACTGGAGCATTTCCTCGTGGCTGCTTCTGTTTCCAGCTGGAATCCCGTGGCCAGCACAGCAGGTGAAGTCACGGTGGGTCTGTGCAGAGCAGCCACCAGAGCTGCTGTGACACACAAACCATGCTGGGAGCACATCCCAGGGTGTGAGCCAGCAGATCCCAGCGGTGGGGCCTGCCCTCTACCTGCCGTTTGGAGAGTGTCAGCTCACTGAGAGCCTTCTGGAGCCCAGTACGGGCAGAAGAGAAGCTGAACACCTTCAGAGCTTCCTGAAACACCCAACCAGGGAGGAACACCTCGGAAGGCACTCAGAAGAAGGCTGCTCAAGCCTGCACACTCAGCCTGAAGCAGAAATCACCAGGCCCCGTGTCCTCACAAGGCTTTTCCGTGCCACTGCTGGCACGGCAGGGTCAGGGGCTGGCAGGTTATCCAGGACACCCTGAGCAGAGAACAGAGCTCACACACGCACGTCTTCTCCGGGGACAGGACCGGGTTTCCTTGATCTGGTTAGATAACCCACCCACTCACCCAGAAACACCTCCTCACACACAGATTTACTGCTCTGAGAGGAGAGCTAGAAGTCTAAGACCTGACCAGTTGAAGCAGGGCTGGTGTCCACCCCCACCGTGCTCCAGGCATTGCAGAACACGACAGCGCTATGCCAAGGGGCTTGTGATGATGCTTTATTATGTCCCTGGAATCTCTGTGTCAACTCCAGTGAATTCATGAACATCACCCACGTTAACATTCAACTCAGCATCCTCAGCAGCACCTTGAACACCAGGGAAAGGTCTGCTCCCAGACCTGCTCCCAGACTCACACTCTGCATCATGAGGTATCAGTCTGGACATCGAGGTATCATGAGGTATCACTTCTGTTCACTCCTTCACCAGGCAAGAACACCTTTCCAGATCACTCCCAGAGTGGCACCAAAAGTTTGTGGCCCCAGCTGCACACAGGAAGCATCAAACAACAGCCCCAGCACTCCAGTCTGAGGCCCTAAGGGGGACACACCAGTCTGCCCCAGTGCCAAACTGGTGTGGGAAAACTCTGTTTGCACTGTATCATATATAGTGATGGTGTGCCTCTGCACAGGCAGAGAAATGAAAGAAAATTATTATTTGGTTGTGTCATACTTGTGCTGCCTCATGCCAGCATGAACTCACCTACTGCCCAGCCTTGCATGCCCTGAGGATGGGTGAAGGGGCAGACCCTGAAGGAAAACACCCAGAATGATATCAAAGGTCTACAGACAGATTTCTTGCCCAGAGAAGAAACTCAAAAACAACCTGGAAAGGAAAATCACAAATTCCTGCCCACAAGAACACCCGAGTATGGTATCTCCCTCCCAGAGCATTTTCCAGAAGAACACGGGGAAGTGCTGATGTTTTCCACACACCACCCCAAAACCAGACCCCAATTCCAAACTAACCTATCAAACCTTACACCCCCCCAACTCTTCCCTGAGTCTTATTTCCATCCAAAAGAGCCGCTGCCAAGCCAGAATTGATTCACACAGAGATAAAAGTGGATATTTTTGTGCAAACATCACCAGAAAGGAAGCCTTGAAGTTCTACAGACTCTAACAAGAAAAGCTTGAACAAATCTCTGCCTCATCACCACTGGCACACGTGGAACTTCCTCTGCACCAAGAGGGATCAGGCTATTTTGGAGCAGACAGCTGCAGAGAGATTCCTCCAGCTGGGAAGGAAGGAGGTTCATCCTCCAGCGCCTCCAACCTGCTCTGATTATGCTTCCATCAGGCACGCCTCGAGACAACAGGAGGGACACACATCACAGCACTCCCCTGCCACTGCAAACAGCCAGGAGACGACCTGGAGCAGTCTCCAGCTGCAGGAGGGAAGCCTGGATGGCACCAGCTCCTGGAACTTGGGAAATGTTACCTGCCTTTCGCTCCTCCAGCTGCAGCTGTACCCTTTCCAACGCTCAGACAACATACCTGGCAGTTTCAGTGCTGAGATTTGCTTCCTCTGGCAGCAGCTGCAGGGCAGGGATCCACCTGGAACCCCCCATCCCAGCTGGCTCCACACACCCCCTGCTCCCTCTGTTTTTCCCAGCCCAAGCATTCTCAAAGCATACGTTCCCCAGATGAAAAGGCAAATTCCTCCATCTCCCCCCCACTGCATCTATCAATTGATGCTCACCAAATTATTGTTAAAATAAGAAAAACCCACAAAGGTGGTGAGGTCAGCAGCCCCTCCCCAGGGAGCTGATGGGTCACAGGACAGGGACATACTGAGCTGATGCTTCCTCCTGGCCTGGCTGCCACTGGGACAAACCTGCAGGAGCACCTGATTCCCAGGGCTGCACGAGAAGAGGGGACTGGGGGAGATCATCTTCTAGATCTCAAAACCTACAAGAGCAAATCTTGCCTGCAGATGTGGAAGGAGAAGAGAAAGGGCCTTGCTGGAAGAGGGAAGGGCTCATTAGCAGGTCATGGGGTGGCTCAGCCTTTGCCTTCTGGCAGAGGGGCACAGCCCAGCCACGTGAATCTTGATCCACCTCACCTGTCATTTGAGGTCTGAACACTTTCCAAGGAGTCTGAGGCAGGTTCAGTGTTGGCAAACACCACATCCTGCTGCAGGGCAGGCAAACAAAGTCAAGGGAGGGAAACAGGGAAAGCCCCTCTGCAAAATCCCTACTGGGTCAGCAGCTATGAAATTATGAGCAGGAACAGGACAAGGGCAATCTGGGGCCAGTGTGAGAGTGCTGTGGGGTCAAAGAGAGGGATCTGAGCTTCCTTTAGATCCTCAGGACTTCCACACAGCCCCCAAAGACACACAGCTTCCCTGGAAAGGCTGCAGGCCAGGAGCAGCCACTGCCCCAGCAGCATTTGAATCCCAGACATCACAGGCATGCCACCTCTATCTGTGCCCGTTCCCCATCTCCAGGGCAACTGCCTCCAGCAGCTGTTTACCCAGAGGAGGAAACGCCAAGTTTGGGGAGTTGACTTAGTCATGACCAAGGGCTGGATTTGGTGACACACCCTGGTCTGCAGCTCTCCTGCTCCTCCTGATTGCTGGGGTTAGATGGGAGACCAGAAGATCTGCTCTGAGGCACGGAATTGATTCCAGACAGGATCCCATCAACACAGAACAGTCCCTTTGGCAGAATCTCTCCTAAGTAAGTGTAAAGTACCTGCTAACTGCTGTACCAAATTTGAAATAATCCCTGTTTTAAAGTCCATTACTTGCTAGAAGGCAGAACATCTGACCGTGATCAAGCTGCAGTGGGTGGGTGGGAAAGCAGCCCCTTGGATTTGGAGGGAAAAGATATCTAAGATATCTTCATCTGGTTTGTAGGATTGCTTCAGCACCATGAACAAAGTGGTTACAGCACCTGAGTGACACTGGCCAACAACCCAAACACCCCTGGGAGACACCTCACTCCAGTTCCACGAGCCCTGAGCCAGCAGTCTCTTCCCAGCAGCTCCAAAGGAAGAGCAAGGGTCTGGAATAAGAAAACATCATTCTCTGGTCCTGGAGCAGAGGAAGCATCTCTCCTTCCTCCCACCATCCTCCACTGCAGATCCTCCTCCAGAGTTTTTCAAGAAGCTTTGACTGCAAGACTTGAGGCTGACCCTGCATTAGCAGCTCTGCCAGAATGCTTCCAAGCAGGATAAAACTCTCACTGTCCTTAAAAAAGAAGGCCTTTGGCTGTAAAAGGAAGGACAACTATTTATTCAGGCCTGACGAGGAAAGACAGCAGAGGGGTTTGCATCACCAGCAGGAAAAATAGGGTAGAAAGTTTCCCTCCTGGTATCTCAGAGAAGTCAGGGAGCAGAGCAGCTGCCTCACACCCAGCAGTCTCCATCCCTGGGGATGGAGCTTGCTCTGCAGTAAAAAGATACAGGGCAGGATGGGTCCCCTTGGGTCCCATTTCACAAAATCACCCCGACCTCTGCCCCCCGAGCCCTGTCAAACCACCAGAGAATGAGAAAACGTCCCCAGCGCCATTCCCGACTCCCTCTGCAGCCTCCCTCATCCCCGGCTAATCCACACAAGTTACCTAACACCGGGGTACGGCGAGGATTAGTTAATGTTTGTGCAGCTTTTCCGAGATAAAAGCTATGCGAGATCTCAGCATTTATTATTGATGCACCAGTCAAGGAGGCCGTGTGTTTGTGGGGGGAAAAATTCCTTCCCCAACCCCGGGCGATCAATTTACAAGCCAAAGCAAGGGATTGTATTACGGCCTGGGAGCCCGGAAAACCGGCCTGGACCTTCACCAGTCCAAAAAAACCACCCCCCAAAGGAGGATACAGCTGGTAGCACTGCTGGCAGAGTCCTGGTGATCCCTGCTCCTGGCAGGGAGCACTCTGACCTTCAGGGACACAAGGGACTGGCAGCCCCGGGGCCAGGCTTCAAGCTGCCCTCCCCAGGAGCTGGCCACCAGCGGGATCCCTATGCTCCAGCCCTTCCTGTCCCCCTACCTGCCTGTCCCCTCACCTGTCTGCTCCCCCTCCCAGCCCGTTCCGGGAGGCGGTGGGATTAGGAAGCAGGCGTTTCCCAGTTTACTGCCGGCCAACTGCGTGACCTTGGGCAGGTCATTCCACCTTCCACGGCTCTTCCTCAACACACACAAAGTCCCTTCCTGTGCCCGTGACCCGCTGCACTTCCAAGTGACAATCACGCGGGGCTCTGCACTCCGGTCTCCCTATCGTCACTGCGCAGGGGAGGGCTCAGCATTCCCAGTTTACAGACTGGGAAGACGAGGCCATTCGCACCTCCTCTCCACGACTAAGGTCAGGTCAGAGAAGCACCGGCCGAGCTAAGAATAGACCCAGGAGCCCCGTCTCTACCAGCTGCTCTGACCACTCTTGGGCAAAGGATCCATTTTGTGTCTCAACGTGTTACTTTAACCATTTACATGAACTCAATGGCTAGCTCCGCTCTGCGAGCGACCAGCATTCGCCTCAAGCCCCGTGGAGAGGGCACCCACCCAAATCCTCACCCACCACGACGGCAGCACCCCCCTAAAACCCTGCTTCACCCCTTCCAGCACAGCGAAGCCCTGAGCGCCTTCAGGCGAGGGAGATGGAGCCCGAGGCGCCGTCGGGGCGCGCATCTGTGCGCCTCGTGATCCGCGTTACACAACCGGGCCCCGGCTCGTCAGCGGAGCCTCGGCAACGCGGGCGAGTTACCTGAGCACCGTGACGCTCCCCCTCTTCACGGGCAGGAAGAGAACGGGCTCCGAGACCCTGATGGGCTTGAACTGGAATTTACACCCGAAGCAGAGCGCCGAGTCGCTGAAGAAGGACACGGAGACGATGGGCCTCTCAAAGATATGGATGGGGTCCACGTGGGAGACAATGCAGCCCCCCGGCTGGTAGTCGTTGATGACGGCACTGTTCACAAAGCCCTCGGGGATCACCCGGTGCTCCACCAGCTTCCTGATCACCAGGTCGTGCACCCACTCGGGGATGGCGTCCACCTCCCCCCGCGGGTACAGGCGCTCCTGGCCGGGCCCTCGCCGCTGCAGCTGAGACCCGTAGGTGTAGCCTTCCCCGAAAAAATACTTGTTCCGCAGCGGCGCCCGGTCCACCGTGTGCTCCTTGTAGAGCCCCTTCTCGGCCCGGGACACCACGTCCTCGATGCGCGCCTCGATCTTGGCGCACTCCTCGGCGCTGAAGAGGCGAAGCTGGCGGATGCCGCTCTTGACTTTCCGAGCTTCCTCCTCCTCCTTCTGCTCCTCGTAGTCGCTGGGCTCGGAGCCGGAGTCCTCCTGGTGCCGCCGCTTGCGGTCGTATGGAGGCTCGGGGGGCTCCCGCGGGAGGCCGCCGCCGGCGCCGCCTTTGTGGCCGTCCCGGTAGGGCATCATGGACTTGAGCTTCTCCCGCAGGTCCGTGTAGCCGCTGCCGGCCATGGCGCGTCCGCAGCCCCCGCCTCTATCGATCCCGGCGCTGCAGGCGGCGGCGGGCGGCGGCGGGGGACGCGCAGCTGCTGCTCATGGCACCCGCCGCCCTGCCGGGAGAGAGAGCCCGCAGGACGGGGAGGTGAGGACGGGACCCCGGTGCCGCGCCAGACCCTCTCCCGCCCCGCCCCCCC
>VWZV01010117.1:27647-47282 GCA_013397155.1 Irena cyanogastra | reverse complement strand
GGGGCGCGGAGGTGGCGGCGGGCGCGCGGCGCCAGCGCTCCCTGGCGGACGCGACGAACGCGACAAGCGGGCGGGAGTGACTGAAGGGGGAGCACGGGGAAACTGAAGCACCGGAATGGGGAAAGAGGCACTGGGATAGATGGGGGAAACTGAGGCACAGGCATAGGAAACACATGGTGATCGATGGGGAATCGGACACGGGGGCAGCATCCCCCCTGCCAGCAGCGAGCAACACAAAACCACGGACACCGAGTCATGCCAGCTGCCGGCAGTGTATAAAACCCCAGAACAACAGCGGGTTGGTGACAGGGGGACAGCGGCCACTGGCCAAGCTGGGGACACCCCATGGTCACCGCACCCTCTGTCCCCCGTGCCGGGGGTCCGGGGTGCCGGGGGTGCGGGCCATGGCGGGCTCAGAGCAGGGTGATCTCGCTGGGCGGCAGTGTCAGCCTCTTGTCCCGGGCACCCAGCAGCCTCTCCATGTGCGCGGCCACCACGCGGCACAGCTCCAGGCCCTGGAGAGGGACACACCGATGGGCAGTGGCCGTGCCACCAGTGTGAGAGCCCCAGCAAGGCCCCCCCGATGTCCCCAGGTGTCCCCGACCTGCTCCAGCTGCAGCTGGGTGATGCCCTGGGCCAGGAGGTCTCCCAGTGTGATCTCCACGTAGGGAGAGCTGGATCCGGCCGTCGGCCGCTGTGTCCGCGTGGACTGGATCTCATTCAGCGAGAACTTGGCGATGAGTTCCTGGGAGGGGACAGGGGGGTGGCCCATGTGCCCTGGGAACCCCTCCAAGGGGACCGGGCACCCCAGCTTGGACAGGGCTTGGAGCAAACTGATCTAGTGGAAGGTGTCCCTGCCCATGGCAATGGGGTGGAACTGGATGAGGTTTACAGTTTGTTCCAACCCGAGCCATTCCATGATTCCATGTGTCCCACACCTACGTGGGTCTCCTTGCTGAGGAAGTTGAGGCCGTTCTGGTTGACGGCCAGGATACAGGGCGAAATGATGGCGTTGTTGCTGCAGCTCTGGATGTAGAAGAAGGACGAGCCAAACATGGGGTAGGCACTCAGCAGCCCTGCAGGGCAGAGGACGGGGTCTCAGTGCCCACTGCCACCATCCCCAGGGTGGCCTGCACCCAGGAGCAGCCAAGGGAAATGGGTGTCCCAAGAGGGGCCTAGAAGCAGCCTGTCCTGTCCTGTCCTGTCCTGCCAATCCATCCTGCCCTCCATGTGCAAGGACAAGGGCTGCCTGTCCTAGCAGCATCCCATCCCCATCCTCATCACCCTCCAGGCAGGCTTGCATCCCCAGCAGCATCACATCCTCATTAACACTATGTCCTCATTAGCACTGCATCCTCTCCCTGTGAATGTCACCTCCCCATCCCCTTCACTGCCCCCTCACCCAGGAACTGTGCCCTGGCCTGGTGGGCACTGAGTGCCTGGGCTTGCTGCACGTGCTGGGTCACCATCTGCAGCCAGGACTGGGGCTTCAGCAGGCGGAACAGCTGCGGGGGGACGTAGTCCTGCATCTCCCGCCTGTGGGGAGCCCGAGGTCAGGGCCAGCACTGGCCAGTGGGTCCCAAATCTCAAATCCCACAGGACACATGTTTTCCCCCCGCTCCAGGTGCCCTGTCCCCTGCCGTACGCGGTGGGGAGGCGGTGGCGGTCCTTGGCTCGGTGCTGGAGGGCGGCCAGCTTGGCCACGTGTGGGAAGTGCTGCTCTCCCGGCCTCGCCGGCGGCAGGACGGTGAACAGCCCCTTGAGGTAGTCAGGGAGCACCTGGGTGGAGACAGAGCACAGGGACACGGCTTGGGGACAGGGCACGCTCTGAGGGAGACAGGGAGGTGGCCCTGGGGGAGGCTGATGGGGTGGCCCGACCTGGTTGTAGTGGACGGTGACGTAGAGCTCGTTGTCGAACTTGAGGGGCTGGCTCCAGACCACGCGGCGGCACCAGAAGGTGTAGCTGGTGTCCCGGAGCTCCGTCTCGGCAGCCACGTCCAGGACGTATTCCCGGCGGGTCAGCGGCCGCACGCTCTGCCCTGTGCCACCCAGGAGTCTGAGTGTGGCCACCAGACCACCCACATGGCTGTCCCATCCTGTCTTGTCCTGTCCCGTCTGTCCCATCCCTGCCAGCTCCTCACCTCTGTCGGTCACCACGAAGAGGATGTATTCCTCCAGAGCCTCTGGATTCTGCAGCCCCATCTCACAGCACAGCTCCTCAATCACATCCAGAGCCACCTGGGCACAGGGACAGGTGACTGGCACACTGTTGTGCTGTTGTGCTCTGGGCCACCAACTTGTCCTGCATTGAGGCTCATCCCAGTGATGATGTGCTTTTCCCAGAGGATGAAGTCCCACAGCAGGGACAGCCAAAGGGTGCAGCCCCCAACATGTGCACCCTCTGGGTGCCCACAACTGAGGTGTCACCATAATCTTGGGGTACACTGAGCCTCCTGTCCCCTCTGGCTCACCGAGCATGTCTTGATCTTGAGGTGCCTCTCAATGCCGCCGGGCAGGAGGAAGAGCTGGCGCTTGGCGCTGCGTCCAGCCTGCATGGGAGGACACGTTGGGGTGCAGGGGGCCCTTCACACAGCAAGAACCCACAGGACACCCCAAATCCTGCAGCTATCCCTTAGGAACCATGCCATTGGGATCATCCTGTCTCTTGCCCATCCTGTCCAGCTGAACCATCGTGCCCCCACTCCATGTCCACAGAGCTCCATCCACACTGGGGACCCCTGAAGGCTCAGGGTACCCCCAAAGTAGTGAAGAGCAGACCCTAAGAAGGGTTGTGCTCTCTTGGGAAGATCCCCAAAAAGGATCAGCTCTGTTCCAGGATGGGTCTGAGGGAGATCCCAAGGCCACGGGGAGAACCTGACCCCATGTGGGTACCCAAAACTTCTTGGGGGGGATCTCAAGCTGACACCAGCCCAGTTCCACCTCACGGGCACCCACGAGCCCCACGGGCCTCACCACCATGGCCTTGAGCTCCATGCTGCTGGGGAAGAGGCTGCGGCCACCAAACTGCAGGGTTTTCCTCAGGTTCTGCTCACAGGCTTTGGCGATGCCTGGCAGGAACAGGGACTGGGATGAAGGATGGGGCTGAGCTGCCACGCTGGCTCTGTGAGAGCTCCTCCTGAGCTCTGTGACACCTGAGGTGTCCTTTCCCACTGTGCAGCCAGCACCCTGGGGTGTGCACGGCCCCTACCATGGAAAGGCAGCTCTGGGTGCCTGCTGGCATCCTGCAGGAAGGCCAGGAGGAAGGGCCGGAGCACCTCAGAGCACTTGTAGTAGGCAGCGAGGATGTAGAGCAGCCTCCAGCCCCTCTGGCAGCTGTCCCTGTGGGAACAGCCAAGGCTGATGCCCGAAGCAGGGCGAGGGTGCCCGCGGTGGCACCCATCACCCTGGGGAGCAGCACAGCCCAGCAAGGATGAGGTCCCTGGGTGTCCCCCCAGGCTGGAGCAGCTCAGCCTGGCCAGGGTACAAGTGTCCCAGTGCCAGCCCCTGCTGTCCCACGCGGGTGTAGGGACTCACGGCTTGGAGCTGGTGTTGTTGGTGATCTGCTTGATGATCTGGCAGTATAACTCATCCCGCAGGACCTCATGCTCTGCACACAGCTGGGGGACAGGCATAGCTGCCACCTGTCTGCCACCCCCTGCCCAGGCCACCCCCAGGACTCACCACCCCTGTGATGGATTTACCTTGAGGATGGTGCAGACGATGTCCAGCTCTGTCTGCCCCCGCAGGGGGTGGTCACCCATGAACTTCATCACGGCTGGGGACAACAAAGCCACACGGTGACACAGCTCAGCATGTCCCTTCCCCAGGGACATGCTCTCCTGGGTGGGCACATGGGGCAGTGGGACCAGAGCTAAACTCCTCTAGGACACCTCCTCTGCCCATCCCAGTCCAGCCCCAACCTCCTCCAAGGACAGGGCTGGGGATGGCTGAGGGACAGGGGGACAGGACACTCGTGCCCCTGCCTACCTTGGAAAGCCTCAGCAGCCAGTTTGTTGAGGCCCCCATCCACAAACTCAATGAGTGACTCCTGAATGGGAATCTGGAGCAGGGAGAGAGGGCCAGCTCTGGGACCCTGCTAGGACCTCAAAGGGACCGGCAGGTGACAGCAGGACAAGGGCACCCCAGGACTCCACTTCCCCGTACCTTGGTGAACGTCAGCATCTCCAGCACACTTGGCACCTTCATCCCACGAGAGTCCCTGGCAGAGGGACAAGGGAGCAGGTGGGCACAGGTGTCCCCACCATGGCATGCCCCTGTCCCAGGGCTGGACACTCACGTGGTCCCACGTCGTGCTGCACGGAAATGCCGCTGGGCAAAGGCCAGCATGGGACAGGCCCCGGTGACATCCCTGAGCTGCTCGACACCATCTCCCTCCAGACCCTCCACGAAGGCTGGGGACACCTGCAGAGCGGGGCAGTGGGCACCGGGCACAGCCAGCACCGGGGGACAGCCCCGGGCCAGCACCCACCTCGGTTTTGCGGTCGAGCTCCTGGGCGGCGGCAGCGGAGGCCACGGCCACGGCCACGGCGGCCGACGCCGCCACTCTGCCCTGCTTGTCCCTGGGCTCCTCCTTCCTCTCCGCAGGCAGATGGACGAAGTCGGGCGCCGCGACGGGCTGCACGTACTCGGCAGGGAAGAGCCCTGACCTGCCGTGGATGGCCCCGAACTTCCAGCCTGTGCCAGACAGATGGTGGGGATGGCCCCGGGCTGGCAGCCATGGGCTCACCCCTAAAGTTCTCTGCTGCCTGCCTCTGCACCCCCAGCCCTTTTCAGGGATCTGGTCACGGGTTTTGGCTGGAAGCAGCTGCAGTTTGGCATCACTCAAGGGAAAGGTATAGACCAGGGGCCACAAAGCCTGTCACCTAAGGGACATGGGTGGCACCAGGGTGGGACCTGCAGGGGAGCATCTCCCTGCATCAGGTCAGTGCCAAAAAGACCCCAAACCATCCTGCTGAGGGGTGACAGAGGCAGGACCCTGCCCCGTGCTCCAGACCAGGAGGGGACACAGCTCAGGGCACACCAGGGACACACACAGGGACAGTGTGACACCCACCAAAATCCTGGGTGCCTGTCTTCAGCTCCTCCAGGTACATCACCTTCTTGCGGACCACGCAGCCATAGTAGTGGTCTACAAGGACACCATGGGGACACCATGGGGACATAGGGTGTCACAGGATGCAAGGCAAGCGCACAGCCACCTCCAGGGCAGGGCAAGCCAGCAGTCTGCTGCCCCTGTGTTCCCCATTGAAGGCATTTTGGCATGGGGGGCTCTGGGGGTCCCTGACCTCTCTCAGGGTGCTCCAGTGACTGCAGGTGGATGATGTCCCCTTTGTGGAAGCTGAGCTGGCCCCCATCCTCCGGGCTGTAGTTCCTCACGGCCACCACATATTGGGAGTCCTGGGCACAGGGGGTTTGGCACAGCCCGTGCACGTAGGGACACCCCCACCCCACCCAGCACAGGGATTTCAAGCACCCACAGCCTCAGGACCACTCCTCTAAATCCAGCCAAGGCCCCATTTGCAGGATGCCCTCCTCTGCCCACCCCAAACACAGGCACACGGGCAGGGTCTGCCCCCCAGGACAAACCCACCCTGGCCCCAGGGCACCCCCCACCTTCCTGAGCTCTGTGATGAACTGGTCGACCATGACCTTGACCTGGGGGGCTTTGGGGGAGAAGAGGATGAGCTTCTCGCCGCGCAGGTTGAACTCCAGCATGTTCCTGGATGGGGTGGTCACGAAGAGCACGTCGGGGTAGCTGGGGCAGGGCGAGGGGAGGCTGAAACACCCGGCACCTGTGGCACCCACAGCACCCACCCCACGCCGGCCACCCCTACCTGTAGGCCCGCAGCACCCGCAGCTGCTCCCCGGGGACATTGGTGCCCTTCACCACCCGCAGCAGCTTGATGCCAGTGTGGGACACAGCCAGGATCTGCACACCTGTCCCCACGCTGCCCTGTGGGCCAGGACAGCACCTCAGGCAGGGGCACGGTGACGCAGTGCCCCCCACGCTGACCTGCCCCACAGCTGGACTCTCACCGTGGCAGGGAAGAGGCGGGAGAAATACACCTCGCAGCCATCCCGGGCCGCGGCAATGATCTCCCTCTTGACATTCTCGGTGGCCACGGGGCTGAAGGAGTCCAGCTTGTTTTCCGCTGTGGGGAGGGGCAAATGCCTCCCGTGAGCATGCCCTGCCTGGAGAGGGTGTGGACAGAGTTCCCAGAGAAAACAGGGATGCTCATGCCCTTCCCATGCCTGGCCGGACTGTGTTGCAGAGACAGATATGTGTCCCCCAAGCAGCTGGCTGAGACCTGACACAACTTGTGATGTTGTGGAGCACTAAATTACAGGGGGATCATTGCTTTTGGAGGCAAAACTACCCAGGGTTAAGCAGAGCCAGTCCTGGCTTGGAGATAGATACCCAGGAGATGAGGAGAGGCACAAGAGTGGCTGGGTGTGAGCCCCCAGGCAGGGAGCAGCAGGACACAGGGTTACCAAAGAGGGATTTCAAGCGGAGCCGCTCCTCGTGGCTGAGCCGGATGCAGGTGTCAGACAGAACATCATTGAAGATCTGGGAAAGGGGGTGAGGAGCAGTGGGGTGGTGTGGGGAGGAGCAAAAAGCCCCCAGCCCCAGCTTGCAACAGCCCCAGCTCCTCCATGGCAGCTCAGCAGGGGAAGGCAGGATGGCCATGAGTAAATCATCACCCCACTGGGGAGCACCCCATCTCCCAGGGACCCCGGGGGCTGTGGGCCAGCTCGGTGCCTCACCTGCCGGAAGATGAGGTCGAGCAGCAGTGGGCTGTTGATGCTGTCCTTGGGGTAGAAAACCTGCCAGGAGAGAGACCAGGGCTTGGCGTAAACCCCCTTATCCGGCTAGAACCTTGGCCCCAACCTGTCCCCAAGTGCCCCCAGAATGTGTACCTCCTTCCGGATGAATATTTTCCAGGGCACGTTGTGGTAGGTGTAGAAGTCCTCGCTGCAGCTGCGGTGCAGCTGGGTCTGGACCTGCTGCGCCTCGGACGGGAGCTCCCGTGAGACAAAGACTGCAAAGGGACAAAAAGCCTTGCAGGCCCCCGGGTGGTTCCAACAGCTGCCTCCACCTGGGGAAACTGAGGCACAGGGAGCAGCTCTCTGGCTGAGCCAGAGTTATCTCACCAGGCATCAGCCGTGCCACTGGGAGGGTGAAGTGCCCACTCCACCACAGCCTCCCCAGTGCCACAGCTCTGCCCAGCAATACCTGGGGGCTGTGTGGCTGCAGGACGTCCTGTGGGTGCCCGCAGCTGGTACCTGGCACTTGGCACCGGCTTCACCGCAGCCACCACCTCCTTGGGCCCCTGCGAGGCACAGAGGGGCTGAGGGCAGCGCCAGTGACACCCCCAGCCTCGTCAGGGGGACACGGGGGCGGCCACGTCCCTACCACAGCTGATGGCACCCGGGCTGCTGAGAGCTGCTCCTTCAGGATCTGCATGGCTTCCTCATGGGGGTCCAGCTTCTTCCCAAAGAGCTTGCTGCCCAGACAGAATCCCACATCACCTGAACTCCAGCACCAGCTGCACCCCAGCATTCCCTGTACCTGACACCACTGCAGCCCCATCACTCGGTGCATCCCAGCATTCCCTACACCCCGGCATTCCCTGCACCCCATTGTCCCCTACACCGCGGCATCAGGAGCAGCACATGCGCCCCAGGCAGGAGAAGCCCAGGGCTTGGCTGGGGACCCAGGTGTGTACCCGTGGGGCTGGGAGTGGCGCGGGGCCGGCTGGCACTGCCGGATGATGTTGCGGATGTCGTGCGTGGGCCGCGGGAAGTGCTCCGAGTTGAGCCGGGAATGCCGCACGGGCTCTCCCGGCCACCGCCGGCCCACGGCTGCTGCTGCGGAGCCAAGCACACGGCTCAGGGGCCCTGGCTCAGTGCCACGAGCCCCTGTGGCCACCGCATTGCACCGGGACCCCTTACCGGCTTTCTGTGAGTAGGGCCGGGGCTGGGGGACACGGGCTGGCGTCCCCTCCGCCGCTCTGCCCTGCAAGGGACACGATGCCATCAACACCTGGCACCTCCAGCTGCTCCCATGCCCAGCGGCTGCCCCAGAGGGATGCCCTGAAGCAGAGAAGGGGCTCGACCCCTCCCGGCCCCGTGTACTGACCGAGGCTCCAGGTGGCTGGTTGTCATCTGCCCGGCGCTGTGGGGACAGATCTGCCTCTGTGCCTGTGACAGCAGAGAGGAGAGCTCAATCAGAGCCGTGGGAGTCTGGGTGCAAGGATGTCCCCCAAACCAGGGAAACTGAGGCAGGGGGCTGGCTGGGGATGTGGGAGTGCTCGAGGTGCTCACCCCTCGGCTGACGCGTCTCCGCAGCCACGGGAGGTTCGCTCCGGGTGGCATCAGGGTCGCTGTTTCCCCCTCCCACGCCACCTCCTCCCTTCAGCCTCTGCGAGAGGATGGACGGCTTCTCCAGCTCCTGGGGGACAGGTGTCAGGGCACAGTGGCTGAGCCACCTGCACCCCAAAATGCCTCGGGCAGGGGGACACCCCTCTCACCCCATTGCCGTAGGAGAGCACGGGGTCAAAGAGACTGTCCAGGTACCGGTCCAGACCCTTCTGGCTGCGTGGCTCCCCAAATTCTCCATCTGTGAGGGGACAAGGCATGAAGCGCTGGCATGGCAGGGCTTTGTCACAACACTGGGGGACAGGAGCTGGGGGGAACGATGCCTTACCGTGGGGGTGATACGCCTCCATGGAGGGCAGAGTGGGGGCTTTCACAGCTGGGGGAGGAGGCACTTCATCCAAATCAAATCCGTGTCCCAGCACCCTGCAGAGAGGGAGGATGAACTCATCGAGCACCCACTGGGTGCCAGGATTCCCCTCAGGAGCCCACCCGCCCCTACCAGCACCCATCCAGCCCGGTGCCAGCCCCACAGGAGGGCACCCATCCCTGCCCGGGTACCTACGGCCAGCTGTCCCTGCCGTGGCTCTCGGTCCTATCCCATGCCACGAGGAAGCAGGATTTCTGTCTGGGGAAGCCCCGCAGCAGCTCAAGGTCGGAGACAAGGTCCAGGACATAGTCATGTCCAGCCAGCTCAGCCCACTGGGCACCCGCCTTCATAGCCACGGACCAGCCACGCCAGCCCTCCGCCAGCCCTCTGCCAACAGCCAGACACTGGGGACGGGCACAGGGACACCCTGCCCATGAGCTGGGCATTCGGGCTCCCAGATCCTGGGGACACCGAAGACACCCCCAGGTGACACCGTGACCCGCTGGGTGGGTGGGTGCCAAGCCAGCACGTACCTGTGCTTCAGGACATCCCCTGCCAGGTCCTCGCCTGTGCTCCAGGAGTGGATGGGGCAGGAGAATTGGTCACCTGGAGAGGCACGGGCGGTGAGCGGGCACCACCGGTCCCCCCTGCCCGTGAGGGTGGTCACCCTGGGACCAGCCCTGGCCATGCCCAGCGCCCCGTGCCCGCACCGTTGAAGCAGTGCAGGTCCAGGGCCATGCTGGCCTGCTGCCGGTTCGCCGTCCACTCCAGCAGCGAGGGCGGGAAGGTGCGGGCGGCCGCGGCGCCCAGCTGGGAGCGGGCCATGGCGTGCATCAGCTTGCGCTGGCACACCGGCTTGTAGCCAGCGAAGGCGTAGTCAGACACGAACCTGAGGGGAAGGGAGGATGCTGCAGGAGGGATGTGAGCAGGATCATGTGTGCCAGGTTGGGACAGGGGACCACAGAGGGATTAAGAGCATCCCTGGAGGGATCTCGGCAGCATCCTGGGCACGTGTGCCAGGCTGGCCCAAGACATCTTGGAGGATCTCAAAACATCTCTAGTGGGACTTGGCCAGTATCCCTGGGCACATGTGCCAGGCTGGCCCTGGGGAACCTAGAGGGTCACGGGCACATATGCCAGTTTGGCCAGAGGAAACCTGAAGGGACCTCAGAGTACTCCCAATAGGACCTGGCCATGTGTGCCAGGCTGGCCCAAGCAATCGTGGAGGAACCAGCTGGGGCACAGGCAGCATCCTCAGCCACAGGTGCCAGGAGAGCCCTGAAAAGCCCCAGCAGTGTTCCCAGGCACGAGCACCAGTCTGTTCCTGAGGGTCCCAGCCATGCCCATGCCCCATCCCAGAGCCCCTGCCCAGCTCACTTGAGCAGGTACTTGTCGAAGGCGGCGGACGGGGGGAAGGCGCTGAGGCAGGTGGCCAGCAGCAGCCAGCCCCGCTCCTCATTGTTGACGTTGGTGTTCCTCCACACCTGGTTGGCAGCTTGTGCCAGGAGCTCATCCCGCAGCCCCGGCACCGACAGCCCCTTCTGCACGATGTAGTTGCCAAAGAGGGTCTCCTGCTGGCCGCCCAGCCCCGGGTCCCCCATGAACCGCAGGATCTGCCACAGGGACAGCCAGGTCCTCCCTCTGACCCCGGGCACAGAGAGGGCAGGGGATGGATCCCGTGCCACCCCACCTACCAGCTGGAAGAGGCTGAGAGCCTCGTGGCACAGCTCCTCATCCAGCCGGGTGAGGGGGGCTTTCAGCGGGGCCGTCAGCATCCCAAATGCAGGTTCCTGCGGTGACACCCGCACCCATGGCTACCTGGGGACAGCCTCAGGCCACAAGGGGCTGGCCCCATGGTGCTGAGCATGGTGCTGATGCTGGCTGGAGCCTGTGGGGCTGCCAAAGGGCTGGGGTGAAGGATGGGGCCAGCAGCGTCCTGAGAGTGGGGCAGGGAGGGGCTCAGGCTGGGCTGGCAGCACCAGAGATGGGTGGTGAGGCCCTGGCACACATTGCCCAAGAAAGCTGTGGCTGCCCTATCCTTAGAAACGTTCAAGGCCAGGTTGGAAGGGGCTTGCAGCAACCTGGGATAGTGGAAGGTGTCCCTGCCCATGGCAGGGGGTGGGACTGGACAGGCTTTAAGTCCCTCCCAACCCAAACCATTCTGTGGTTCCATGCCAACACCTTGGCAAGGCTGAGAGCCTTATCCAGCCTCGGTGCTGTCAGTCAGGACGCCGGGGACCGGGAAACACAGGGCAAAAAGAGGGATGAGGAAGAGGAATGGGGCAGAGTGGCCGTGGGTGGGGCCGGGGTCCCGGGAGCAAAGCGACCTGGCCCAGCGTTCCGGATCCGCCCCGCGTCGGGCGTCCAGGAGGGCTCAGCGGGTCTCTCTCCGATAACCTCAGCAGGGTCCCCCCGGCCTCTGGAGACGACAGGAACCCACGGGGAGGGAGGGAGGTGGCAGCCAGCTCCCCACAGCACCACAGCCACCCCGGATCCAGCCTCTCTTGCTACCCGTGGTGTCCCCGGGGTGGGAGCCGCGGCAGAGCCCGGTTGGGACGGTGCGGGGAGCATCACGGGGACCCTGAACCTCACTGCTCTGCCATGACCGGGCTGCCGGGGACTCCCCAAAAGCTGTCTGCCCGTCGGGAAAAGCTCCCCGCTGCCGGGCCGCGGCGCTCACCTTACCTGGAAGTGGCCCCGCACGTACTTGGCCATGGGGTAGTCGTTGATGTCGAGCGGCAGGGTGAGCTGGGGGTCGGGCTGCAGCGCCGGCGGCGGCACCAGCACCACGCAGCCGGCATTCACCTCCCGAGCGGCTGCGGCACAGCGGGGAGCTACGGCACGGCCGCGGAGGGGAGAACGAGGGGCTGGGAGCGATGGGGGGCGGGACCCGCTCACCTGCAGCGGCCTCCAGCAGCCCCATCAGCTCGGCCGGGATCTCCAGGTGGGTGACATCCACCACCTCCCTCCGCGTCAGCTCCTGCCGCCGCAGAACAGGGATGTGCCCCAGCACCCGCGGGGGCCGCGGCCAGGAGCGCAGGGAGGGGCAGGGATGAGGGCACAGCAGCACGGGCTGCGCACGGATCACACGTGTGCTCCCGCCGGGCCGCACGCCTTTACCTGCTTCATCCTCTCCTTCTCCTCCTCGGCCCGCCGGCGAGCATCCTCCTTCCTCTGCAAGCAGAGCAGCCATGCTGAGTCCCACCGGGGGAAGGGAGACCCTGAGGCATCTCAGCACCCTGGGCTGCCATTGACCCCTCCCCAACATCAGCAGGGTTTTTACCCCGAAAAGGCACTGCCCATACCCAATGGGACACGGAGGACGTGGTAGGGTGGCACACGGAGAGGTTCACAATCTGGGGATTCCACTGTGTCCTCTCCAGACTGAACATGCAGCAGGGTGGCAGCAGGTCCCCTGGAGCCCCCGGGATGTGACAGGCCCCACCTCACCTTGAGGTACCTCCGGCGGTTCACGTAGATGTGCACCAGCGACCTGAACTTGATGAGCGTGTGCCGCATGCGCCGGTACCGCTGCCTGCGGGAGGGCACCCGTCACCCTCTGCCACCCACCAGTGCCCACCCGCCACCCCCAGGGACCCCCACCTGGCCAGGTATCCCCGCGCCCGGCTCTGCAGGAGGACGATCTTGCGGCGGAGGGAGCGGAAGCGCCGCTTGATGAAGAAGGTGCGAGCGTAGCGCTGGAGCGTGAGCGCGGCCAGGTGGTGGGCACGGGATCGCTTGCTCTCCAGCGCCTGGTACAGCTGCTCCTTCAGGAAAAGCTGGGAGCAGGGGTGAGGCCATGAGCTCCCCGCCTCGGCCACCACCCCCAGGGTATCACCGGGATCCAAGACCCCTCCCGGGACAGTACCTTGGTGACGCCGACGTAGTACATGCTGGGGTTAACGGGGCAGAGGCTCCTCAGCATCTCCACACAGTTGGCTCCGTTGGGAATGACATTGGACCACATATCAACGAGGCAGCGATACCTGGGTGAGCCCACGACACTGTCACCACACAGGACCCTGCTGGGACAGCAGCACAGACCCTCTCTGCGGTGACAAACACTGCACCTGGAGATGCAGCTTCTCCCAGAACACAAGGGGGTCCCAGCTCCCCGTGGGGGGTACCCCAGCCCAAATGCTGCCCCCAAAACACCCACAAACTCTGTGGTGTCCCCTCGCTGGGATGGCAGCGCCCAGCCTGTGCCCCAGGCACCTGTCGATGAAGACGAGGAAGGGGATGCGGATGGGGTAGCCCTCCTTGCGGATGCGGATGGTCTCCAGGATCCCCGAGTACCGCAGCTGGGTCCTGACCACGTCGGCCTCGAAGAGCCCCGGCTCCTGGGGCAGGGATGGGGAGAAGCATCAGCAACTGCACGGGCAAACCCCACCTATGGCGTGCCCACACAGCGCCAGTGCCAGCGGGGCAGGCAGCACAGGCACCAGCACCAGCACTGGCAGGAGAGCCCGGCTCTCACCTTCTTGTTGTTGGGTTTGATGCAGCGCACAAAGAAGGGGTTGCACCTGTGACAGAGAGACCCTGTCAGTCACAGGGAATGGGGACAAAGCCAGCCCAGGCACCTTGGGCTCAGGTCCAGCTCCCAATAGCCCAGTGGATGGCCTGGCTGCCCACCCTGCCCACACTGACCTCTCCATCCTCTCCACTAGCTCCAGGAGCGACTGCTGGAACCGTGCGGCCACAGTAGGAGCCTTGTACCGCCGTGTCCTGGTGCTGCTCCTCCTGATGAGGCTCCTCTGCCGGGCCATCACCTGGGCATGGCCAAAGAAGAGGTTGGCCACCACCTTGGGGAGACAGGAAAAGTTAGAGAGGAGGAAGGTGGCCGGGATGGTGCAGCTCTCCCACGTCCTCTTCGCAGCCTGGCCACTCCTTTTCTGCTGAGCCCTGGGCAAATTGCATCCCCTAATTGTGGCTGGATTGCCTGGAGAGGGATGGGGATGAGGATATGGATAATACAAAGCACAGGGGCAGCTCATGTGCCTGTTTGTGCCAAATGTTTGAGGGTCAAAGCCCAGAGGATCCCATGGGTGGAGGCAGAGGCATCCTCTGCTTCTGGTCCCCCGGGGCTTAACCAGCCATGGGGACACGCTTGGGGACATGGAAAGGGACGTATGGAAGGGGACTATTGATGCCCAGTGTCCCTGCAGAGCCAGCGCCAGGCAGGGCCCTACCTTGGTCCTGCTGCTGATAAACAGATCCAGCACATCCTGACGGACCTGGTCATAGTTTTTGTCCAAAAACTTGTGAACCTGGCAAACACCAAAACCTCACGATGAGGAGCCTGGCAGGATGACAGGGTGAGGCAAGGACCTCCAGGACCCCAGCCAGACCCCCAGAGATGAATTTCTCTCCTTGGTGCAGGACCAACCTCCTCTTTAACCCGCCTTAACAACCCTGCTGGACATCCCAACGCCACACACCTGGTAGGTGACCTTCCCTGCGTAGTGCTTGATGGTGAACTCGGGCAGCGGCATCTTCGGTTTCGTGTACAGCGGGTTTGTGCCGTGGTGGTAGTGACACTTCTGGAGGAATGTGTGGTCAGTGGCCTGGGAAGGGACACAGGAGTGACACACGGCTCGGGTGATTCAGCAGCAGGTTGGAGCTAGGTGATCACCAAGGTCCTTTCCAACCCAAACCATTCTGTAATTCCATGATATTTCTATGATTCTTTGGGCTTATCCAGCCTGGAGGAACCCAGGGGCTTTCCCAGGTTGTCCAGGACACCCCAGGAGAAGAGCAGCCCTGGACCATGGTGATTCCCCAGCCACAGTGACCTCTCTGGCTGCATCTCATCACCGGGCAGCCCCTCACCTGGGGGAAGCAGCTCTGGTCATCCAGGATCCGGAGGATGCCGTAGGGTTTTTGGGAGATGAGGTCAATGCAGGGCTGGTTGTCGCTGAAGGGGATCTCCTTCCACTCGATCTGCTCCCGGATATACTCCTCCTGCAGGGTGGGCACCAGGTCAGCCCTGTGCCCCTGGCCCCACAGCAGTGCCCAGCACTGGGGCAGAGCCCAGCACTGCCCACCAGCCCCACCTGCTCCTCCTGGAACACAATCCTGTTGAAGAAGAACTGCAGATACTCGTTGGCGTAGTTGATGCACAGCTGCTCAAAGCTGTTGAAGCTGAGGTCCTGCGAGAAGGAAGATCCATGGAGCAGCCTGGGAGGATGGAGGTGGGATTGAGCCAGGGTGGAGGTGGGACGAATCCTGCTCACCTCGAAGCCGTAGATGTCCAGGATGGCGATGGAGAGGGCCTCCTGCCGTGGGTACACCAGCTTGTTGATGCGGTCCGTGAGCCAGCCGAAGAGCAGGGAGTAGAGAGTCTTGGCAATGGCATCCCTGGGAAAGGGAGAGATGTGCTGGAGCTCCAGAATGGCACCAGTGTACTCCAATCCCACAGCCAGCACCCTCCACAGCATCAGTTTCAATCACCACAGAGTCTAATCCACACTGGGGGACCTGATCATCCCCTTTCCCAGCTGGCATTTCACTTCTCACACCATCCCTGGGGGTCAGACCCCCCCACACCCTCCTGCAGTGCAGCCCCCCTTCCCTCTACCTGGCATCCACGGCGCTTTCAACAGTCAGAGGTGTAAAAATCTTCTCCCGCTGTGTTTCCTGGTTGAGACGTGGCATGATGGGGTTTCAGCAACATCAGCCGTGGTCCCCAGGGGCCAGACACCCCCTCCCAGCCTGTGCCCCCCTGCACTCACCGTCACCTTGAAGGTGATGGCTTTCTGCAGGCCCTCAGGGGACACCTGCAGCAGCTCAGCCACCGTGCGGATCTCCGTGGCACTCACCACCGTGGCGACCTCCTGGCAGTCGGTCTGCAGGACACAGCCGTGCCCCATTGGGGATTGGTGATGCCCCGTTTGCCACACCCCAAATCACACCCACGCAGCTTGGCTCCCCGTGAGGTACCTCGTATTTCTCAAAGTAGACGTTGCCCAGGTGGAGCACGGAGGAGAGGATGCGGAAGATGCTGTTCTGCTCGTCCACGCTGAAGTTCAGCACCTCCATGGTGTTGAGCAGCCGGCGGAAATCCTCAGCGTCATCCTTGCCGGGAATCTCGCAGTTCCCACCCTGGCACAACCCCCTCACTCCATCAGTGGGTCCCGGGGAGGGGTCAACACCCAGCATGGGGAGGGGGGTCACCCTGCCCTGAGCATCCTCCTCATCCACACATTGAGGATTCGGGAACCCACCAGCACCCTGAGGTTGGGCAGCCCCCCAAAATCAGGGCGTGAAGGGGGCTGGGGAGGGGACACACTACCTGGTTCAGGTAGTAGTAGGTCTCGGCGCCCTGCAGGCAGTACCGCTGCCGCTGCTGGGACGGCAGCCCTGCCAGCATCTCGTAGAAGATGTGGTAGTTGCGCTCGCTCTTGGCCTGGAGAGCAGAGGACAGAGCTGGGGAGGGGGTGGCAGAGGGGGCGGAGTGGGGGGCAGAGCCCAGGACCCCCTCACCACACACCTGGAAGACCACGCGGGACTTCTCCAGCAGGTACTGCGAGGTTATGGCACCGCAGATCAAGCCGCTGCGGGGAGAGTGGGCACCCGGTGGCAACCTCGGCGTGGGCAGGGGCTGTGGCCCCCAGCGCACCCACCCATACCCCAATGCCCCTCAATGAAATGGGGGGTCAGTGCTGCTCCCCAGATGCCCCCCACCAGGGATGGGTGGGCAGGGAGAGATGTCTGCACCTGGCTCGAGCGCAGCGCCCTGGGGTGGTATCGGGCACCCCTGTCAGGATCAGTGGGGCCAGAGAGGATGGGATGGGATATGAGGACAGGGATGGGCCCTGGCAATGGTCGAGGTGCCAGCCAGGTCACAGCGTCCCTGACCCTACCACAGGGACTTCCACCTGCCCTCAGGTACCACCACCTTTCCAGCACCAGGTTTGTCCCAACAACATCCCCATGTGTCCTCCCAGAGCCAAGGGACAAGGGTGGGAGCAGCCACACACAGGTGTTACTCAGCATTACTTACTCCTCCAGGAAGATTTCCACAAATTTCCCAAACCTGCTGGAATTGTCATTCCTCACAGTTTTGGCATTGCCGAAGGATTCCAGCAAAGGGGTCGCCTCCAGGATCTGTTGTGGTGATGGGGAGAGCTGAGGGGGTGAGCCTGGGCACTCGACACACCACGGGGCATCTCCAAGGCTAGGGCCCCCCCTTTGACACCCTGCCACCCTCCCTGCCACCCCATGCTCCATGAACATACCCGTGGGTGCCCAAATTTGAGGTGTGCACCACAACCAGGTTAAATGAGGATGTGAGAGAGCACCAAGACTCCATCCGTGTGCATGCACTGATTTTCTGCTGTCCCTCCCGCCTTTCCCGTGCAGCTAGGGTGCCATGGCCAAGATGTCACCAGGTTTCTCTGTCCCCCTGAACCATCCCAGCCCACGTGTCCCCTTGGTACCTCTATCTGCCACGGTCCAGGTGGAAGCATTGGGACAAGGAGAGAGCAGCAGAGCCATGAGAAGGGATGGAAAAGAGGGATGGAGCTGGGAGAAGACGATGGGGACATGGGGACTCAGGTGTGTCCCCAGGGCAGCACCCTACCTGTGGGGCAGTGCTGCGTTTCTGGCTGACGGCTGCCAGGTAGCTCAGGATCAGCTTGGTGGCTTCGGTCTTCCCTGAGCCGCTCTCCCCACTGAAACACAGAGCAGGGGCGTGGCTGGGGCCATCACCAAGCAAGGGGTGCCCACCCCAAACCTCCCCAAACCCCCGGGGCCAAGCCAGGCTGTTGGCAGTGACCCAGCAATTAGGGCGGTGTTGATTAGGGGCAGTGCGTGGGCCAGCCGTGTCCCACCTGATGACGATACACTGGTTGTGTTTGGCATCCATCACTTTGGAGTAGGCGACGTTCGCGATGGCAAAGAGGTGCCTGGCGTGGGCAGAAGCAGGGGGGTGCAGTGCCACGCTGGCCCAGCACAGAGACCCCAAAGTGCCCCGAGCATGCCCATGCACGGACAGCTGCTCCAGCACTCAGTGACCCCGGGTTCCCCAGGGTCTGCTGCGGGGCCCAAGGGTGGGGATGGAGGGTGGGAGTGGCCCCATCCCCACAGGGGACAGCCTGGTACTCACGGCGGGTTTTCACCCAGGGCTCTGCCTTCGTACTGCAGCACCTGCTCCTTGCCGTAGATGTTGTACAGCCGGTAGGGGTTCACAGACACCAGGATGCTGCCGATGTAGGTCTGCCAGAGAGAGAGGGGTGGGGCTGCGAGCCTCGGAGGGGATGATTCCCCAAGGACTCCACACCCACAGTCTTTGGGGGTGCTGTGTCCCCCTAAGCTTACGTAGATGAGCTGGCGCTCGAACCGCGTCCGGATGTTGCTCAGCACTGCAGCCTCCTGGAGGTCCCTGGCACGGAGCAGAGGCTGAATTAGGGGGTGACAGAGGGACAGAGGAGGGGACAGAGGGACTCTGCTGTCCCCAGAGTGTCCTCAGCATCTCCAGGTTTGGGAGGCTGAAGCAGAGCCCATATTGGGATGGGATGGGGTGGGATAGCAGGGTCAGGGGTATGGGGTTGGGGGCTGCAGCCCCATTGTCCCCCACAGCACTGAGTCATGGCGTAGGGGACAGGGACACTCACTCCAGCTGGGTCATGTCCTCCAGCCCGTCCTCCTCCTGTGGCTCCTGGTACCGCACGATGGGCAGGCTGCACAGTGACTGCATCTGCATGGAACAACCACCCCATCACGGCAGGGATGTGCCAACCCTCAGATGTCCCACCCAGTCACCACCCCCGCCCCAAAACACCATCTGTGACCCCAAACCAGGGGACACACAGTCAGCAATGGCGGGAACCCCAAGAAAACACCCCACAGCCCCAAAACCAATCCCTCAGCAAGAGCATTGTGTGTCAGGTGAGAGCAGCAGTGCTGGAACACAGAAACGTGAGGCCACCAAGGCCACCTTGGGGCTGGTCCCAGGAAAGCTTAGTCCTGGGAATCCCAGTCCCGCTCACCGTGGGCATCCCCCTCAGTGCAGGTGATGGAAGGGGGCTGAGGCTGCTCCCCCCGGCCACGTGCGGGGGTGACGCAGGACAGGTGTCACACGGGAGCCTGCACTGGCACCCGGCCAGGCGGTGGGCAGGAAAGCGGACACCCCGCCGGGTCACCGTGCCACCTGCACCCGTCCCCGCCGGATCGGGTCTCTGCATTTCCATACGCCAGAATCAAGTGTCCCCAGAGGGGCCGCTCGTGGGGGGACACACAACAGGTGATAACCCCCTCTTCCAGTCTGCTCCCCACAGGGGGACCCCGCCAGCACCCAGACCACTCACAGCCATTCACCCCCCACCCCGGGCACTGCAAACTCCTCTGCACCCGCCGGCAGAGCCATCAGGCACCTTAACTCGCCACTCTGTCCCGGGCATGGAGCTTCCAGCTCACCCCCGCCTCCATCCCCCGAGGGGGCTCCCCGCGGGCGTTACCTTGCTGCGCCAGGGCTGCTTGGTGCCCAGGTACCCGTCTGCCCAGGGGTGCCTGTCCCGCCAGCCGCCCGCCGGCGAGCGCTGGCACAGGTATCGGGCGATGTCGGCTCCCCACTGGCCCGCCCACCGCCGGCCGCGCTGGGTGGGCTGCTGGGGGAGGCCCTGCTCGGCCGTCCAGGCGTCGGGCATCTCCCGCACCCGCACGACGTGCTGCGTGGACCAGTGCTGCTTGTACATGCGGGATGCGCGCCGGAAGGAGCCCAGCCTCTGCACCTGCGGCGTCACCACCGCGTAGCGCCCCGCGCCCTCCTCCCCGGCCGCCCCGTCACCCTCCGGGGGCTCCGCCGGCCCCGGGGGACGAGCGCCGTGGCGGGGGGCGGCCGGGGGGCCGGGGGGCCGCCCCCGGGGGGG
>VWZV01010117.1:0-26990 GCA_013397155.1 Irena cyanogastra | reverse complement strand
AGGTGGGGGGACGGCGGGAGGGGGACGTCCAGGCGGTCCCTGCCGAAAAGCTTGACCTGGGGTCGGGGGAAAAGCCTGAATTTTCTGTTCAGGGAGAGCTTGGAGGAGAGCGTCTCCCGCATGCCCCGCAGCGAGGAAGCGCTCAGGATGGAAAAGGGATACTCCTTCTCCTCTTCCTCCTCTTCTTCCCACTCCTCGGGCTCCTCGCCCTCAGCGATCTCCTCCAGGCCCAGGGCGTAGGGGTTGCAGGAGGATTGGGCGTGCGGTGCCCACCCACTCTCACTGTACTGGATGCGATGCTCGGGGTACTCGCCCCCAGGGTACCCCCCGGCAAAGGGCTCCCCGAAGTCCTCGTAGGGGTCCCCCCTGTAGCCGAAGGGCCCCGCTGCCTCCTCACCGTACCCTGGGTCGCTGCTGTACGGGTCATAGAGGCTGAGGGGAGAGCCACCATCAAACGGTCCCTCATCCTCGAGCTCTGAGTCACCGTAGGGGTGCCCTGGCTGGTCACCGTCCTCCCAAAACCCCCCGTAGTAGTCGTACTCCTCCTCTGTCTCATAGCCAGGGTAGTCAGAGTAGGGGGTCGGCGTCACATCCTCGAAGCCGTACCCTGCTGGGTAGGCCGGGCTCTGCATGTAGCCTTCCTCCTCCTCGGAGTAGTCGTGCCGGGGGCCGTAGGCTCCATCCTCCTCCCCGCTGTAGCCATGCCACGGGCCGTAGGCTCCATCCTCCTCGGCGTAGCCGTGCTGGGGCCCGTACCCTCCATCTTCCTCCTTGGGGTGACTGCGCCAGGGCCCGTAGGCTCCTTCTTCCTTCCTGGCATAGCCACGGCGGGAGCCGTGGGCTCCATCCTCCTTGCCGTAGCCCCGCCGGCGGCCGTAGGCTCCGTTCTCCTCNGGCTGGCAGGAATCGAGAGGGATCGCTGGAGGAACTGGCCCAGAGGGCTCCCGCACGCCCGCGCTGCCGAAACCCGGCGTCCCGGGGATGCCGCGGGGCCGGGGGCTGCCGGGGGCGGCGGCGGCTCGTACTCGTCGTAGTCGTCCTCGTCGNATAGCCAGGGTAGTCAGAGTAGGGGGTCGGCGTCACATCCTCGAAGCCGTACCCTGCTGGGTAGGCCGGGCTCTGCATGTAGCCTTCCTCCTCCTCGGAGTAGTCGTGCCGGGGGCCGTAGGCTCCATCCTCCTCCCCGCTGTAGCCATGCCACGGGCCGTAGGCTCCATCCTCCTCGGCGTAGCCGTGCTGGGGCCCGTACCCTCCATCTTCCTCCTTGGGGTGACTGCGCCAGGGCCCGTAGGCTCCTTCTTCCTTCCTGGCATAGCCACGGCGGGAGCCGTGGGCTCCATCCTCCTTGCCGTAGCCCCGCCGGCGGCCGTAGGCTCCGTTCTCCTCCTCGGCCCAGCCGTAGCGCGGCAGCGGCGGCTCCGCGGGTGCGCGCTGGGAGCGCCGCCGGGACGGCCGCCTCGCCATGCTGCCCTGCCGCCAAGTGCCGGGCGCCGGCAGCCCGACGCCGCCAGGGATCCGCTTCATGTTGGCCCGGTGCCTGAGGATCTCGTCTTCCGCGGGGAACGGCAGCTTCTTGGCACCGATACGGGACAGCCAGGCCGTGTCAGTCGCCCGGCCGCCTCCCACCAGCCGCCCGCGCCGGGACAGCACCTTCCTGGCCAGCCAGCCCGTGGCGGCGGCCGCCTTGCTCAGCACCTGCGCCCGGGGCTTGAATTTCCTTTCCGGGCGCCGGCGGAAGAGCGACGCGCCGTCCTCGGGGTCCTGCCCGCCCTGCCGCAGCAGCAGGAAGGATGGCTTCGACGGTGACTCCTTCTTGGCCTCCTCTTTCCTCTTCTTGCCCACCTGCTTGAAGCGCATCATCAGGTTGGAGGTGGACTTGAGCACCGCCTTGTTCTTCTTTTTCTTCCTCTTCTTGGTGCTGTGCTTGTGCAGCCCCCAGAAGAAGCGGGATGTGTTCTTGAACTGCCCCTTCTTGGGCCGACGCAGCCCCAGGTTCTTGAAGCCCAGGAAGAGCTTCGAGGTGCTGCGGAGGCTCCGCTTTGCCCGGGCCTTCGGAGGCGCTGCCGCCTCCTCCTCGGCTGGGCTGGCTTCCACAGATTCTTTGGGCTCGCCCTTGGCCTCTGCACCCTTGGCCCCTTTCTTCTTCTTGTCAGTTGCCAGCCCCATCATCAGCTTGGAGGCGCCCTTCATGTTCTTCTTGGCTCTTGCAGCATTGCTCTCACCCTCCTCTTCCTCTGTCTCCTGCTGCACCTTCTTCCCACGGCCCAGTTTCTTTGCCACTCCTGCCTTGGGCAACCCCTTCTTCTCCTTCCCCTTCCCCTTCTTTGGCTCCTCTGCAGCCACCTCCTCCTCATCTTTCTCCTTTTCCACCTCCTTTTCCTCCTCCTTTTCCTCTTTTTCTTCCTTTTCCTCCTCCACCACCTCTGTCTCCTCGCTCTCCTCCGCCTTCAGCAGCTCTGCATCCGAGGCATCCTCTGACTCGTTGGGATCCTCCTTCTTGCCCTTCTTGCCATCCTTCCCTCTCCCTTTGCCCGCCTTCCCTTTGGGCTCGCCCTTCTTGCCCACCATCCCGGCAGTGGCGGGCGCTCATGCTCCGGCCCCGGCGGGGCGCTGGGAGGTGATGCCCGGTGCCGGCAGGAGCCTGCTCCCGGCCGCCCGCCCCGCCTGGGGGTTTACCTGTGCCCGGGTTCGGCGAGGCACATGCCCGTGCGAGGCTCCCTGGGGCGCCGGTGGCCGCCCCCTTGGCATGGCGCTGGGGCGGTGGGAGCCGGCCCCGGGGCAGCCCGGCGGAGCCGCTCCTGCCTCCCGCGCACCCCGCGAGTCGGCAGCGCGGTGCCGGCGGCTGGGATCCGGCTGTAACCCAACCGCCAGGCTCGCGGCGGCATGAATAATGTAAGGGATGCGCCACGCCAGCCCCGAGACTTTTCCGAAGGAGCAGGGAAGGGTCCTTGCTGCTGGGAGTGTCCCCCCAGGGGGATGCTGTAGGGGCAGCACCGTTACCCCAAAACGGGACCCTGCCACCTCCCCACGCCTCGGGGCTTCCCCTGCCCCTCCCTGAGGAATCAGCCTCTTCCTCCAGTCAGCACGGAGACGGATGAAGCCCAGGGATCCGTGAAGCCAAACGGCGGCACTAAGAGAGAGGTGACAATTCTGCAAAGCCCAAGGCAGCAGTGGGAACACACCCAGGGGAGGGACCCAACACCAGACCGAATTCCACAGCCCTGCTGGGAAGCACTGAGGAGCCCAGAGCCCGCAGGGGCACTCCATATGCCGTTCCAGGTGGCAGGTATGTGCGAGGTGCCACACGTGCCCACACACAGCTGGCAAGGGGGGTTGCCTGTGCCACACGTGTGGCCCGTGGCAGTGCCAGCAGCGTGTTTGCACACACACGTGCCCAGGCCCGGGGTGCCCACATCAAATGTTAATGCCAGGCCTGGATTCCTGCAGCTCATCAAAGTTTAAGCAGCAGCAGCGGGAACTCGCTGGCCCACATGGATCACCTGCAGGCAGCAGTGGGGCTGGTGTGGGCAGGGGCAGCACCCACTGCATGCCCTTACAGGGGATAGGTTTGGGGGGACAGAACCAAAGGACCAGCAGCAGTTGCTGGACTGAACCCATTGGTCTCCCTCAGGACCAGGAGAGCACAAGGCTGGCACCTCCTGGCACTGTGTTGTCCCCAACCTTGTCCCTCCCTGCCACATCTACAGTGAGGGGCATCCAGCATGATCCCATGGCTTTGTCTACTCCCTGCATTAATTTCTGGATAGACACATCCTGGTCTGCACAGATGGAGGCAGCTCTGGAGTGCAGGGTGGGCAGAGGGACAGAGTGGGATGAGAGGCACCTGGCAGGCACCAGGAGAGGGTCTATGACAGAAACTCAGGGTCAGCAGGAGCCCTACCTGGCACTGTCACCGTCCGTGCACAGGTCTGCCATGGCCACTGAGCCATATGGGGCTGACAGAGCCTGCCCTGCCAGGGACACAGGCACCTGCCACACACCACCACCCCACCTCTCCTCCTGGCACCAGGATGTGTCAGAGAACCACCTTGGACACGGACACAGCCCTTCTCTCTCTGCTGGCAGAGAGCAAAGGGGTACCAGCCTGGTAAAAAGCTGCCAGAGGTCACTCCCTGCATCCCACCACTCGTGCAGTCCTTGGTATCACCCCACTGCCCTCCATGGTCCCTACCTCTGTTCCCCCAGGCAGGGCAGCAGCCCTGGCAGTGCTCTCAGTGCCCTGGCACAGCTCCCGTGCTGTTGCCATGGCTGTGCCCCTGGTGCCTCCCTGCCCACGACACAGGCTCTCTGAGAGGCAGAATAAAGGGGGAGAGAGGGGGCTCCATCCCACACAGATGCTGACTTCCATGGCCCCAGCCTTCATACCAGACCCCAAAACACCTCCCCGTGTTCTACACCCTGGACACAGGGTTCACCTGCCTTTGGCACAGCAGAGATGGCCAAGAGGTTTCTGTGCCCAGGTGCAGTGGGATGGAAGCAAAGGCAGGAGGTCGGAGGGGCACCCACACTTGGTGGCTGTTTCCAGAGTGTCTGGGCACGGCTGCATCCAGCTGCAGCACACAGGAGGGACCCTGGCTGCAAAACCTGGCAGAGAGGGGTCTCTCTGGTGGTAATGGTACCAAGGCTCTGGTAAAAGGTACCCAGAGCATCCTTTGGTCAGGTCAGTCCTGAATGTCTCCAGCCACGTGGGTGAGGAAGGCAAAGCCACCTCACCTCAGGGACACGGCCCGGGGCAGCCCCGGTGCCACAGCCGCAGCCTGCGGCCGTGCCAGGGGAGGGGATGGAGCTTTGGCCTCGGGGGTTCACCCGCCCCAGCCCGGCAGGACGCGCGGCTGCCCAGGACTGTACCTTCGGAGTGCCGGCATCGGCGGGCAGAGCTCCAGAGGCAGCAGCTCCACGTCTCCAGGCAGGTCTGCGGTCACCGGCCGGCCCCGGGTCCGCTTACAGCCCGTTTCCAGTTACAGCCGGAGCAGGGCTCCGTGCCACCACACCACACCACACCACGCCGGCCCCGGCGCTGCCGTGCCTCCCGGGAGCCCCGCGCTCCGGCACCTCCGAGCCAGCCCAGGCACCTCCTCTCACCACGTCCCCTTCCCTGTCTTCAGTTCTGCATCATTGCACATCCACTTTCAAACACCTGTGAGCAGGTGAGGGAGCCCAGCCACAGCTTTTGTCACTCCAGTCACTGCTCCAGGGATGCTGGGAGCATAGGGATAAGCTGGACCCTTCCAGCAGTGTGACTGACAATGGCACAGCTCTCCAAGCCCCCCGAGGCACAGCGGGGTCTTTCCTTGCTCCCCCAAGCACCTATCACCCCCCTGACCTGGCTAATTTCCACTCCCTCCAGTTCCTGCTTCCAAAACGAGGATGGGGACCCAGCATATGAGCAATCCATGGCAATCCCTGCCTGCCAGCTGCTGCCTGCTCCCCACGAGGGAGGTGTTATGGGAGGAGATAGGCCAGAGCAGATGCTGGAGCACAAAGCAGCTGGGCACGATGCTGGCTGGCAGCCCTGGAGCCAGGTCACAGCCCTGTGCCATCACCTCAGTCCCAAAGCCAAGCCCAGGAGCTTTCCTGGGGCAAAACAGCCTCGAGGTAAAAGGAATGTGGGGAAGGGGTGGTAGGAAACATGAGGTAGAGGGCTCCAGGGAAGGAGGGAGTGTTCAGAGAAGGCTGCTCGGCTCTGGAGGGCAGTGGGAATGTGGGGCTGTGGAGAAGATGGGAAGACAGCAAGCAGACAGGCAGGGACAGGCAGGGACAGGCAGGGACAGGCAGGGACAGGCAGGGGTGAGGGGACACCACACACCTTGACCGGGAGGAGCTGAACAGCAGCGCTGACTTAAAAACCACCGTCACACACAAAGGTCCCTTCGCAGCAAAGCCCCCGCGAGCCCAAGGGAGGTGCCACCCAGCTGGGGCACCACAGCCACTCACCTGGGGTAGCCAGCTGCCCTGCATGGCGTGGGGCTGGCTCAGTGCTGTGCTCCAGGGCCCATCCCTCCCCCGGCAGCTGCGGGGCCATCGCTGCTGCGCCCAGGGACCCGATGCATATTTGATGACTGCTATTATTCTCATCTCCGCTCACAAGCAGTGCGGTGGGAGCTGATCTTTCCTCACAGAGCTGGAGAGGTGGAGGGGTGAGATCCCCCTCCTCCCGTGCTCCCTGTCCCTTGCACCCCTGGTGACACAGCTGGACTGTCCCGCATCCCTCGCTGAGCATGAGCCCAGATGTGAACAGCTGGAAAATGCCCCTGACCCATTCTGGCCCCCAAACCAATGGAAGTTCAGAAGAAATCACTGAACATAGGAGTGAGGAACAAATGCACCTCCTCACACTCCTCTCCAAAGGTGGGCTGGGACCAACCAGCTGCAGAGGTTCTGGCAGGGATCTAGATACCCATTATCCCAAAAATACCAGAGCATCCTCTCCTCCCTGGACGAGCAGGACACTCCACCTGCCTTCACAACACTCCATTCTCCCCATCCCAGCACTGGGCTCCTGCAATCCACCAAACTGGGGGCCGTTTTGCTGCAGTACTGGAGGCTGTGGCTCTGCCAAATGCAGGGGCAGAGAGAGCATCGTGCTGCAGCACCCGAGCCGGGAAAAGCTCCCCTTCCTTCTCCTCCAGGCAGGCACGTCCCAGCCGTAATGCGGTGGGTATTTATTATGCTGATTCCTCAGAACGCGAGGGCTTAACTGCAAATTACAATCAATAGCCCCGATCCCCTCGGGGCAGGTTCATCATTTAGCAGGCGCAACCAGAGGAATTCAAAACTATTTGCCAGCCATAAATCCTCCTCTCCGCAGCCTCCCCAGCCGGCTCCGCGGCACTCGCGATGGCTGGTTGGGGTGACCCTTGTCAGCATTTGAGACAATTAAGCTGTCACTGCGGATCGTGACTCTTATATACGGCCCTGAGCAGCACTTTGAGATGTCACCGTGATGGGGTGAGGGGAGCTGGCTGAGGCGAGCCCGCCGCAGCAACCATCTCTCATTGAATTAAATGAATGTATTTGGAGGCAGAGTCACTCTTTATTACCTTGCAAACGATTCCTGACTAAATTAAATTATAAGAGGAGTGTTCAGCCAATCAAACCTGCTTGATTGCCTGGAACAGGCATTTTAAACAGAGCACGCCTCGAGTCGTCGCTGGTTGCATCGGTAGATGGAGGGTGGCTGATGGGCTGTGGGGAAGCTGATCCACCCTGCTCCACACCTGGAGTGCTGCACGGCCCTAGGGACAGGGCAGGATGAGCACAGCTCCCTGGGAACAGCGTGAATGAGCCTGGAGGCAGCTGGAAGAGCAAAGGAATGGCAGGAGCACAGAGCACCAGCAGGGCTGCTGAGGGCAGCTTTCTCTGAGCGTCATCCAGCCAAGGCTTTCCTCCCACGGCAGAGAAATGCAGGGTGCTGCTCTTCTGGGGGCAAATCCACAGCTCCTGCCTGCACCCACCCTCCTGGAGAGCCCTTCTCCCAACACACAAGGAGACTCTGATCACATTTCCCTTCAGCAGCTCCCCAGTGAGGGGCTCTGGTCAATGCATAAAATCCCAGAATGGTTTGGGTTGGCAGGGAGCTCAAAGCTCATCTCATTCCACTCCCTGCCATGGGCAGGGACACTTTCCACTACCCCAGCTTGCTCCAAGTCCTGGCTTTGGACACTTGCAAGGATGAGGCAGCCCCAGCTTCTCTGGGCAGCCTGTGCCAGGGCCTCACCACCCTCACAGGGAAGAATTTCCTCCTCCTAACACCCCATCTGTATCATCCCTTTCAGTTTAAAACCATTCCCACTTTTCCTTGCGAAAAGTCCCTCTCCACCTTCTTTATAAGCCCCTTTAAACACTGAAATGCTGCAAATTCCATAAACCTCAGGAGGCTCCAGTACCACCCTAAAGCTGCAGCAGATTTCCCCCTTGCCCTTTGGATCTTGTCTTTTCAGGACTTGGAGATCTCTTGGAGGCAAACTCACTCCAGCATGAACTGCAATATTTGCTGCTTTTAACATAAGCGCAGAACAATTAGGGAAGCTCCTGGAAGAAGGAATACTGCAATTAAATGGTGCATTTTCAAATGCAGCTATAAACTTGCTGCCAAAAAAGCTACTCTCTCTGAAAAAAGAAGTTGGCTTCTTCTAGCTTAACTATTTTTACTTCATCCCCATTCCAATTTTAATCATGTATCTGTTAATTTTGAAGAGGATAAAATGCCCATTTTCCTAAATGAAGCTAATTAGGCAGAGAGAGTTTTAACAATGATATGCCAAAATCAATTTGAAACCCACACTGAGGTAGCACCAGCTATTCAAGGACAGATTTTAGCAGGTAACACTGTGCATTTGAGCCTCACACCAAGCACCCTCTGGCTCCCAGCACTACCTGGGCTGAGGATGAAGCTCTGTCAGCAGTTCTGGTTGCCCGGCTCCATGCCAAGGCTTGGCAGGCTGCAGGATTTGGATGGAAAAGTCAGAAACTCAGGGACAAAACAAAACCAAAATTAGTCTTTGTGAGGGCAACTCTGCCTGTGCGACCTTCATAGGAAATGGAAGGGTGAGTTAATGTGCTGGAACAGCATCCCACCCTGCTCACACCGGGAAGAGCCAGCTTTCCACTGCCAGACACCGATAACCGTGATCATTTGGAGCTTGTTCTCCACTCGCTGCCTCCGTGGTCAGGATTTCCTCTGCACTCCAGCTGTGAACAAAGCCAGGAACAGGGAAGGGAACTTACAGAGTTCAAAGTCACCTTCTTAGCTTGGGCACTGTGTATAGTATCTATTTATCTCCCATCACCTGTCTCTTGCAGCCACTTCACCTTCTATTGCCCCCTAAATCTCCTGCGACAGCGTCCAGGATTCCTCAGGTGGCCAAAGGTAAAAAAGAGAGTTAGGAAACACACCAAGCCATCTACCCACCATTCACATGAAATAACAACTTTTTATTTTCTCAAATAAAATAATCCTTCCATTTCTGCTCGATCAGGTTGTGAGGGGTGGGGAGGAGCAGGGAGGAGGGGAGGAAACCTGCTCAGACAGGTGCCACACCTGTCCTCACAGTTCTGCATCCACGTCAGACCAAACCCTTTTCCAATGAAAGAAAATAAAAGCTATTGGCAGCTCTTGATCCCAGAAGACAAGAGCTGTTCTCTATCAGGCACTCTGAATTGTTTAGTAATAGTATTCAATGGAAAAGCATGATTACAAAAATCCCAGATTTCTGATGAACAATATCCAGACAAGCAATGTGTAACAGGGCTGGGGTAAAACTCACAGCATGGGGTGGTACCTTGAGCTCCAAAGAGCTGCAACTGGAATTTAGGGGCATGGTTGATGAGACCTTCACCTTGGGGACTAAAGGGCTTCCTCCTGCCCAACAAAGGAGGAAGCTCCCAAGGCAGCTCCTCAAGGAGTGAGATGCCAGAAGTGAATCCTCACCCCAGACTACAGCTCTTGGATCATACCCCACTGCAGCCTGGCCAGGCTAATTAACCATCACCAGTTTAATGTCTCATCTTTCAGTACCAGCATGTCCTACAAACCCCACTGCAAGGCTATGGAGAGGCACAGAGTGCCAGGTTTTAATGTTAATTGAGGTGGGACCATTAAAAATTGGGGTTGTCTCAGCTGCAGAGACGTGTCCAGCGAGCAGGGGAGGGAGAGCTCTGATTCTGTTTCAGATCAATGCTTATATTAAGTGAATGGATAAGCAGCAAAGCATCAGCAATGTTCTCTCAGCCCAAAGCACAGGGCCAGATTTTTTCACACAAACCCAAACACTTCCCACTGGGAATGCACATGGATTCATGTGCAAACCCTACAAGGGGCAGGACACTGCTGGCTGTGGAACTGTGTCCTAGAAGAACTGGCTCCTTTTAAATTTTTAAGAAACATCACTTGGCCTGAAATGCTGCGAGATGTAAACCCATCTTCCCCATCCCCACCTGCAAGCATAGTAGCTTCATTTTCTGCCTTTCTCCAAGAGAAGGAGCTTCACAGAAGCTTTCTTGGCTCTGGAACACATCTCCTCTTCTCTTTTTTTTTTCTTTTTTGTTTTTTTTTTTGCGTGTTTTGTTTTTTTTTTTCCACATGGTCAGTTCCAATTGCAGTGATTAAAGGCAAGGCCAGGCACCAGCAGTTACTTCTTTACAATCTGAATGACATCTTCATGCTCCATCATATGGGTTAAGCCCACTCTTTGAGGGCTGTACTTTGTGCTTGTCCCCTTTGAAGCAGAAAATGGGGAGAAGGGTTAGAAGACCAGTCAGAGACACCTGAAGACAGGAATTCCAGTTGCTGTCTAACACTTACCCACACCAAGGCATATTTGAACTGGCTGGCTAATGACCTGTGAATCCGATGGCACTGCAAGACAGGCAGAAGTTGAAGCACTTACATGACACCACTTTGCAAACAACTTTTTCAATACCCAGGAATTAAAAGAAACGCAAGTCTATGCCAGAATTTACAATAAAGACTTGAAGAGCTAGTTAAAAGCACTTGAAACCATACAGAACAGACACAGGAATCACATAAAGCCCCATTCCATTGTTTCTGTGTGCTTTTTCACTGGGCTGCATTAAATAATTAGTGTTTAAACCTTTTATAGCAGCTGTGAAAGAAACCTGAGGCAGATAAAAGGCAACAAAAGGAGAAGCCCAACAAAACACTGACATGTCCTGAGCTTTATGGAGCATAAATCACAGCAGGTCCAGGAGGAACAGCCTTCCGCACACAGGGAAATATAAAAGATGCAAAAAAAATTACCACATGTTCCACAGAGGCCCCTTTCCGTAGAATAATGGCATCTGTAAAGTCTGGTCTCTCTGTGGAGAAGTAGAAGGGGAAGAAAAAGCATTGGATTTCTATCAAGTGTGTTCTAAAATGCTGACACCATCTCACATCACCTTGTGCTTACTACTCCCAAATTCCTCCTTCCTGCTCCCAGACAGAACAGGGATCCAGTACCTAAAAGCATCAAATCAGCTCTCCACTACCCACAAGTGCAATTACCCACTCCACACAGTCAGCAGCTTCCTCACAACCCACCTCACCTGACTCCATCCCAAACCCTTGACTTAAGAGAAACAAAACCACCCAAGTCAAAACACACCTGCTCAAGGAAAAACCAAAATCCCCAAGATTACAGAGCTTGACAAGCTCAGAAAATTCCTTGATCTCCTCACATCCACCCAAGTTCAGCTGTTCACAACCAAACAGAGCAAGTTATAGATGTGCCTTCATCACTGGGAGAAGCTGCAAGTGGGTTATAAAGCAAAAGGAGGATCAAAGGCACCTCCAAAGGCATGGGAATCACTAAATTTCTTGCAGCAGGAACAGGAAACTTCTTCTGGGTTGTGATGGGCTGAACAGTTCATCACAGTGTGCATAACAAGGAAAAAGCTGTGAACTTGCACATTTTATTCCCTTATATCATGCAAAGACTTATGAAAATTCAGCTCTTGTAAATACAACAGGAAAGCCATGGTGGGATCCACACATGGCAGGACCAGACAGAGCAGGAAGCATTTCCCACGAGCTGAAAGATGATTGGGGAGGGTGTAATTCCAGCATTTCCAAGGCACCAGCCCTGTCTGCCTTCCATGAGCAGCAGCAGCATCTGTGCCTTTCAAACCTTCTGTTCAGCTCGTGGTCACTTACGCCCCCGTTTCTTGGTGTAGATGCAGGTGAGTGCCAGGTATTCCCAGAGCTTTTCCAGCAAGTAGTCCAGGTTCAGCTTCATGCCACAGCTGCAAAACACCAGGATCATCTGTTTACTGCTGTTGTGATTTAGGGATCCAGAAGAACAAGGTGAGATGTCTTTAATAAAGTACTGGAGAATGAGGGTAAAGTCTTTAATGAGGCAAGGAAAGGAAAAACACAAGGTAAAATCACATTAAACTGAAGGAGAGCAGGGTTAGATTAGATATTAGGAAGAAATTCCTTACTAAAGGGGTGGAGAAGCACCAGAACAGGCTGCACAGAGAGTTTCTGGCTGCTCCATCCCTGGAATTGTTCAAGGCTAGGTTCGATGGGGCCTGGAGCAAACTGATCTAGTGGAAGGTGTCCCTGGCCATGGCAGGGGGTGGAATGAGATGAGCTTTAGGGTCCCTTCCAACCCAAACCACTCCATGATTCCAGAAGGGTGAACAGCTTTGAAGCAGCAAAGCCTCAACAGATACATCAGCACTTCTAAGGAAACAAGCCAGATTGTTTGACTCTGTCCTGCAGACAGCATGGAGAAGCCAAGCTGCCTGCCTCTCCCGGAGAAGGAAATCTGGGAAAAGCTGCACAGCAGCTCTGCTTCTCAGCCCAGCAGCCCTGGGAGAGGCTGGAGAAAGGGGTGTGAAATGAACCTCACACCAGGCAGACCAGCAGAAAAGAAAACATGGCAGCTCCTACCTGATGACAACACTGTGGGGCCTCCGAGCAAGACGATCCACCTCCTCCATGGATATCTGGTCAATCTTGTTATAAACCTAAACCAAAGGGAAAACAACACAGCCCTCAGAAAGGCAATTCAGCAACATGTACAAAGAACAAGGCAGCTGCAGCACCTGACACAGAAATGCAGATCTTGTCAGAAGATAAGCCAAGACTCTCAGTAAAACAAACTATTAAAATTCAGAAGCCTGAATATAAATTTTGGCCTTTTAAAATTCTCCCTTTGGGATGACTCAGAACATGTTCTCTGGTGTCTTTGATTTCATACAGACCTAGTGGCTACAAACAGAGCCCTAAAGGGACCTCTGGCACACGAGGGACGAGATGTGAAAAGTTAAGCAGGGAGCTGGCAGCAGGGGAGGGAGGCTCCACACGTGGGAGCAAAGCCCCGGCACCAGGATTGGAATCTCTGCTGCTCCAGGGCAGCACCAGCCACAAGAGGGCCCAGGGAACACACACAGCATGGCTGCACATCCAAAGCCTATAAAAAACTCCCTGTCGAGCTGTTTTCCACCTCTTAAACCCCAAATCATTACTGTTTTAGGAGCCAGGAACAAGGGCATGGAGTAATAGGACAAGGGGGAATGGCTTTAAATTGAGAGGGCAGGGTTAGATGGGATATTGGGAAAAAATTCTTCCCTGTCAGGGTAGGGAAGTCCTAGCACAGGTTGCCTAGAGAAGCTGTGGCTGCCCCTGGATCCCTGGAAGTGTCCAAAGCCAGGTTGGATGGGGCTTGGAGCAACCTGGGATAGTGGAGGTGTCTCTGCCCATGGCAGAGGTGGAATGAGATGAGCTTTAAGGTCCCTCCCCACCCAAACCATTCCATGATTTTGTGAAGTTCCAATGTTTCCTCTGGCACAGAAAAGAGATGCTGGGTGTGGCAGAAGCCAGGCTGCCCAGGATACTCACATAGAGGCATGGCATGTAGACCCTGTTTCCTACAATCACATCAATGAACTCATCAGGGGAGCAATCCTCTCTGAACAGGACCTCAGCGTTGAAGATTTCTGAGGTGGACACTGTCAAGGCCCAAATCCCAACACACCACATGGGCTGAGCTCCCTGGTGACAGCCTGTTGCCAACTAGCCAGCACCAAAGTGACACCAAGGCTGTCCCACAGCAGAAAGCGCTTAAACCATGAGCTGCTGACGGCTTAAGGGTCTCCCATTTTAAGAAAGGATACTGTATTCATGGAGGATGAGCTGAACCAGCTTCTCAGAGCACTGAGTCAATGTGACAGTGGAGTTGAAGGAGATGCCTCCACCCTTCTTGGGCTGCAGGAGGCAAAAAAGCAACGTAAGAACATTCTGCAAAACCCACAGTCCCCTCAGCAACATGAGGGGCAGCACAGAGTGAGCTCAGCTTTGAGCAGGCAGGCAGACAAGCTGTGCCTCCAGGAGCTCAGGAAGCCTCACCTTGAAGTAGATATTTGGTTTGCTTTTGTTCAGCCGGATTCCTACAGATTCCAGCTCTTTCTCCAGCAAGGCCCTGCAGGGACACAGCACCTGTGAGGCTGAGCATGGCCAGGTGACACCCAGACCTTTCACTTTTTGACTCTGGTGTTGATACAGCCCTGCCACAAGCCTAAAACCCCCCTAATGCAGGTCAGAGTCTGTGGTGGAAATCCAGGTTGACATTCTCATCTCTGACAGCCATGCTGCAGGAATGACCCTTCAGCTGAGCACCCACTCCACTCAGCAGGATGCTTCTCATGGAATACAACCCCCACCTCACACTCAGTAATTCAATTCCTCATTCCCCAGGTGCTCTCCACAATTCCTCAGGGAGCTGGCATGCTCTCAAGCCCAGAGCCCAGCACACCCTCACCTCTGCACCTCGCCCTTGGTGGCATCCAGCATCATGATAACGACGTCTGCTGTCCTGGCCACAGCGATCACCTGCCGGCCTCTGCCCTTCCCTGGGGAGACAGGAGGGACATCAGCAAGAGGAACCAGCTGACTTCTCTGACAGATGGGGACTCCTGCCCCGTGCAGCAGCTTGAAAGCAAGGGAAAAGATCCTGCAGTGCTGTTCTGGCTGCAGTCACCTGCTGGAAGCCCTGGCAGCAGCTCCAGGCAGCACAGAGAGCTCAGCAGAGAGATAAGGCGCCTTAGGAAACACAGATGCTGTTCTAGTGACCCAAGGGAACAGGTGGAGTTGTGTCAGGGAGGATTAGGTTGGATATTAGGAAAAGGTTCTTCCCCCAGAGGGTGGTTGAGCACTGCCCAGGCTCCCCAGGGAATGGGCATGGCCCCAAGGCTGCCAGAGCTCTGGGAGTGCTTGGACAACACCAGGCACAGGGTGGGATTGTTGGGGTGTCTGTGCAGGGCCAGGAGTTGGACTGGATGATCCCTGTGGGTCCCTTCCCTGATGTTCCATGACTCCCTGATTTCCTAAGCTGTTTTCAGACACAACCAGCCAATGAGGACAATGACAACACAGAGAGACAAAGCCAACATCTCTTCCCAGAATCAGGAGTCATGGGAGGACTGACAGGAACTCAGGGAATTACTCAAACAAGGTTAGTGTTTAGCTGTAACTCCCTCTCCTCCTCTCCAGCATCTTTCTATAGATTTCCTCAGTACCAGAAAACAGATGAGCCACTTAACACTCAGGCAAGGATGTGAGAAGTGACTGGCTTGCTTTGGCTCCCACCTCCAGAAAACCATCTTTGTGCTACATATGGAGCCTTCAGTGGGCTCAGGGATAGCAATCATGCCTCACGTAGGATCAAGGACTCAAAAATTTGGGAAGACGGTGTAGGAACTCTTGGCTCAGGAAACCTGGGGAGATATGTGAGACACTCAGGGGCACTACTGAGGGCAAATCCCTCCTGTACACGAACACAGACATGAGCCAACCTTGAGCTGCTCCTTCGATGATTCCAGGCAGATCCAGCAGCTGAATATTGGCTCCTTTGTACTGAAAGGGAAATGGAAGGATGGAAAGTTGAAAGCTTCTCGCAGGGCACCAGAACTACCCCAAAAGCACCAAACACATGCTGGGGGTCCACATCCTGTGGAGAGTGGAATTGGATGGAACTGGCAGCCCAGGGGAACTCTGCACAAAGTTCATGGCTCTGTCCTGAGGCAAATTCCAGAGCTATGGGCTGACATCCTAAAGCATCCTGTGACTGCAGCTGGACAAAGCACCAGAAAAACAGCACAGCAGTCACACATTCCCAAGTTTGGGGAATGGAAAGGAAAAACAACCCTTCTTTTCTTGGTCTAATGAGAAAACTCTAATGAACAAGTGCCACATCTTTTACTGTGACAGATCAAACTATTCATGTGTGCTGCAGGTCTTACAGTACCAGGAAAAAACCCAGGAGACTCTCATTCCTAGGATTTGCAAGACATTGGCTCTCCAGCTGTTGTTGCAGCTCACAGCTCTGCTTGAATGTGTTACATTAAATTCCTTTACCCACTAATACAGTTACTTTCATTATTTAACTCCCCCTTCCATCCTGACCCAAATTTCCTCACTACTCTTGGACACTTTTCAATTTGATTCCATTTATCATCTGCTTTACTGATGGATGCTGAGGTCACCACTAATGAAACCCCTCAAGGACAGGAATAGCTGCATTTTGTTTTGAAAGTGATCACAGCACAGATTGCCTCTGTAAAGCTTCATTAAAAACAAATCTGTCAAGGTTTGCAGCCAGCTGGTCACTGGCACCGACAATGGCTATACGAAATTCAGTTGAGAATTGTTGTATTGCTCTGGTCAGTCCAAGTCCAAGAGCAGCACAAAAATCCTGATCAGGCAGCCAATCCTAAAGAGTTCAGGGAAGTGCTACATTTAAACAGCTGGAGAAAAACCCTCCTTACTTCTATGACTCCTGGGATGCAGGTCAGCGTGGTGAACTCGTACGATGCGGCTTCGCTGGCAGTCGAGGTCATTAAACTCAGGAATGTGGACTGAAATGCAAGAGATCAGCATCACCAGGCAGGAAAATGAGAAGGTTCAGCAAAACAAGCAACACCAAAGGGCTCCTCAGGCTGTGGAAGTTGTGTTGTGGCTGTTCCAGGCACAGGGACTGAGGTGGTGACACTGGCATGGAACTGAAGTAAATCCTGCACGCCCCTCTTTCCTCAGCACTGCTGGGGCTGGGCAAGAACAACTTCCAGGCAACAAGTTTCACAGGGCAGAGCACACAAAAAGAGAGAGTTCCCCCACTCCAACTTTCAGCCAGATCACAGAATCATGGAATGGTTTGGGTGGGAAGTGACTTCAAAGCCCATTTCATTCCACTCCTGCCATGGGCAGGGACAACTTCCACTATCCTACGTTGCTCCAAGCCCCATCCAACCTGGCCTGTAACACTTCCAGGGATGGGGCAGCCACAGCTTCTCTGAACACCCTGTGCCAGGGCCTCCGCATCCTCACAGGGAAAAATTCCTTCCATATATCTCACATAAATTCTCCCTCTTTCAGTGTGAACCCATCCCCCCTTTTCCTGCCACTACAATTCCTGACAAAGAATGCTCTTCCAGCTTCCTTGAGGCCTTTTCAGGTACTGGAAGGTGCTGTGAGGTCTGCATACAACTTTCTCTTCTCCAGCCCCAGCTCTCTCAGCCTGTCTCCACAGAGGAGCTGCTCCAGCCCTCTCTCCAACCTCGTGGCCTCTTGCTCCAACAGCTCCACATCCTCCTCACGCTGGAGACACCAGAACTGCGCAGGACTCCAGCTGGGATCCCACCTGATGAGCTTTAAGGTGCCTCCCAACCCAATCCCCTCCACACTTCTGTGATCCCAAACCTGCCCTGCAGCCCCTGCAGACCACAGCCTGGAGACACAGCGAGCACAAACCCCCACTGACCTTCCCCACAGAAGGAAAACCGATCAGTGCCACCCGGGCATCTCCCGATTTCATCACATCGAAGCCCTCGCCCTTCGCCGCCGGCGACTTGGAGGGTTCCAGCAGCTGAGCTCTGTACTTGGCAAGCTTGGCCTTCAGCAGGCCCAGGTGGTACTCGGTGGCTGCAACGACACAAACCCAACAGCTGGTTGGCAGAAAGCTGCTGGTGACAGGAACCTTCCTAAAAAGGGAACGCTCATGGATCTCGGTCAATATCTTAAGCACTGCCAGGCACAGAGCTCCTCCCAGCTGTTCCAGCTGTTTTGGAGCCCTGGGCATTGAGAGCAGACCTTCCAGGGACCTGCACAAAGTCAGAGTGCAGAGAAACAGCCAAAAAAATCCTGAGTTAAAGGAGCAAGGCAGAGGGAGAGCAGGTGCAGGAATGAAGGGAGGCAGTTCAGGAGAGAGAGAGGTCACAGGGGGAGCAGCCCCTCCTTGCACCTGCTCATATTCAGCACTCCAAAATGACCAGATTATTCTCCCCTCCTCTTGTCAACTTTTAAAGACACGTTTAACTCAGAGCTCACACGTATGAAAGTACTTTACTGCTTTATTCTCAGCAAAACACTTGAATTTACACCTGAACCAGAGGGAAAAAAAAAGGATGGTGGTTGTCTCACTTTGTAACAGGTAAGGGCATGAGACCAGGAGCTTACAGGTTTATTTCTANGGCCGTCCGTCCCCGTCACACGTCCGGGCCGCGCCGCACTGCGAGCTCCGGCCGCGCCCCGAGCCCCGCGCCCCGCGTTCCGCCCGCCGCCACCGCGGGGGCGCCGGGAGGGTCCCCAGGGAGGTGACCCCGGGTGGGGACAGGGGGCTACGGGGGCAAGGGCGCAAAGGGAAAGGGCTCAGAAAGCAGGGGAGGTGTTAAGGGGAGCCCCTCACCGGGACTGCCTCCTCCCGCTCCTCTAATTAAGGCCGGATCCTTAAAGGACCGTGGGGCCGGGGGGATCGGGCTCTTCTCCCAGGCACCCAGGCTGGACACGAGGAAACAGACTGAAGGGGGCCAGGGGAGGTTCAGGTTGGGCATCAGGGGGAATTTCTTCCCCGAAAGGGTGATTAGATTTNATTCAGCACTCCAAAATGACCAGATTATTCTCCCCTCCTCTTGTCAACTTTTAAAGACACGTTTAACTCAGAGCTCACACGTATGAAAGTACTTTACTGCTTTATTCTCAGCAAAACACTTGAATTTACACCTGAACCAGAGGGAAAAAAAAAGGATGGTGGTTGTCTCACTTTGTAACAGGTAAGGGCATGAAACCAGGAGCTTACAGGTTTATTTCTATTATTTAGCACAGCCCACAGCCCGAGCTCTGGCAGAGCCCTTGGGGAGCCCCCAAACCCCAAACCCGGGGAACCACTCAAACACCAGGAGCCTCCTGTGCCAGTAGAACTTGAGATGTCCCCCTCTCCCAGCTCTGGGGGGCTGGGGCTACAGGGCAGGAAAGAGAGCAGCCCCTTTCCTCCCCAGGGCCCTCACACAGAGCCCTGGCCCAGCCCCAGGGCTCACCCTGCTCCCCAACCTGCCCAGCTCCCAGCCCTCTGTGTCCCCAAAGCCCCCCCAGCTCCACAACCCCCCCATCCTGCCTCCCNAATTAAGGCCGGATCCTTAAAGGACCGTGGGGCCGGGGGGATCGGGCTCTTCTCCCAGGCACCCAGGCTGGACACGAGGAAACAGACTGAAGGGGGCCAGGGGAGGTTCAGGTTGGGCATCAGGGGGAATTTCTTCCCCGAAAGGGTGATTAGATTTTGGAACAGTCTGTCCAGGGAGGTTGGTGGAGTCCCCATCCCTGGAGGTGTTCAGGGAAAGGCTGGATGTGACACTCAGTGCCACCAAGCGAAAAGGTAGGGATCGGTCACAGGCTGGACTCGATGCTCTCAGGGGTTTTTCCCAGCTTTAATGACTCTAAGAGCCTGTGAATTAAGGCCATTAGAAGCTGCTGGGATTCCTGAAGAAGCCGTGAAGGAAGGGGATGAAGCACAGCCATCCCCTGGAGCCAGAAGAGCTGTGGTGGACAAACACACACGGACACAGACCTTCAACAGAATTCATGTTTAATTTGGACGTTGATCGCTCCACAAAACTCCTCCTCGGCCCCCACACGGACTCCCTGCTGCAGCCAGAGAGGTTCAAGAGACACCACAGCCTCTCCCAAGCCCAAACACCCCATTTCTCACCTCTGCCCCACAAATCCTCCCCTGGGCCATTCTCTCTCACCACACCACGACGTACAGAACACCTCCCCTCAACTCAAACAGGTCAAAGAAAAGGAAAAACCAAAGCAAAGGCCTTTGAGGAGGGAAAATCCACACACCAACAGCCCCTGCAAGACCCTCAGCTCCACTACCTGCCCTGCACCTGCCACACCTCACATCCATTCAGTTCTGGATCTAAGCTGAAATTCCCTTCAGGGTGGTGGGAAGAAGGCAGGCACAGAGCAGGATGCTCTTTCCACATCCTTCTCACAACGTATCAAGTCTTAAAAAAAAAAAACCAAAACAACAACTTCATTGGTTTAGGGATAGTAACACATGTTAAACACCCCCAAGACCATCCTAACTCAGCTTCTGCCAACAAACAGGGTTAATTCAACTAAACCATACCAGAAATCCAAGTGTCCCACTGGCACTGACAGCCCTGGGAAGCACAGGGACACTGGTGCCACCACCAGCATTGCACAGACAGCTCCAGGGGGCTGGCAAGCTGGGTCCCTGCACTCACACAGCACCTGGGAAGGATGTTTCACCCCACACTTGGTCACAGTGGAGCAGCACCACTGGTTTTCACCTCTAAAACCAGGACATCTCCCAGCACCATCCGTGAGGAAAGCCCTCTCCTCCAAAGGGGCTGAGTTTCTCCGAGAGGAGCAAAATAAAACAGGAACACACTTCCCAAGTGCTCTGCTCACGGCCCCAAATCGCCTCAGCACTGTCCCTGCACATCCCCAGCAACAGCCAAGGCACCAGCACACAGTCCCTGGAAGGGCCAGGTCTCTCCCTTCTCCCCCAGGCATCTCTCTGCACGTGTACCAGGGGCAAGGTTGATCCACAGAGAACAGCACGCGCGAGGCGGGTGAACTCTGCATCATCTCCTGAGACCAAGCACTCAAAATCCCAGCTTGGAATAGAGGAAAGGGGCTCTCCAAGCCCTGAATCCTTCCCCTTTAAGGCTTCAACAAGCGATAACTGCTGCAGAAAAGGAAATGAGTTAAAAGGAAGCAAAACCCAAAGCACCTTGCGCCGGCACACGGAGGCTCCAATCCCCTGTCCCAGGTGGAAAATCCATCCTCAGCACCAGCCGTACCACACTTCTGCTTGGAGGAAGCTGGGCTTTCAAACAGCCAGAAAAAAAGGCAAACTAAACTCTCACAAAGCCCCGCAGGTGGGGCTGACAAGGTAAAAACACAACTGAGGCCAAGTTTTAAAGTGTCTTTTAAAAAAACCACCCCACACGCGCACACACGCTTTGGCACAGGAGCCTTAAGTTATGTCACTTGGAACATTCAGAGTCAGAGGGAGCTACTGAGAAGGGGTTTTTTTAAACTTTTTTCTTGTTTTTCCTTGTAACAAGGTGTCAAGCAGTGGTGGTGAAGCATGAAGGGGGAGTACAAACGTTGAGCTGTCCCAGGGCGACGCTGCTCAGCGCTTGTTCCCAAAGCTTAGCTGGATACAGACACGGATATAAAAACACAGACATTCCTGGTTTTCAATGTGAAAACTGTAACATGGAATCCAGTACTTGTGCATTTGCCATAGGGTCCTTTGGAAAAGGAACCATAAAAATAGATAATTTTTTTTTAATAAAAGTTTTTTTTGGTCTTTTTTTTTTTTACTTTTTTTTTTTTACCCTTAACTTAAGTAAAGAGCAAATATACACCTACAAGCAGAGTTCAGATCCACTTTACTGAGAGCCTGGAAGTCCGTACATCAAATTAATTCCCAATGGCGTATCCAGACACCGGAACAGCTCCCAGCTCCAAAGGGCTGGCGTTCCTGAAAGATCTGCAGCTCCAGCTAACCTTGTTAGCCAGCAAAGCCTCATTCCAGCCTTACCTCAGCCAACACTCCCCAACAGACTCCACAGCTGAGCCTCACACCCAGCACCTGGCTCTGGGAGCATCAGAGCTGGAAATCTGGGCAAGAAACTTGAATCCTGGTGATTTCAACCCACATCAGGATATAACAAGGAGAATATAAGCCTTGAGCTTACACTTCCTTATTACTTAGAGGCCAGAGCACTGATTCCAGCTACTGAGAAACAGCTTCCAGAGGAGAGCCAGGAGGAACTTCAGTGACAGAGAAACGAGCTGTGCAACAAGAAAGTGCATTAAAGTAGCTTAAAACCAGAGTAAAGATCAAATGGCCACTCGACAGGAGGGAGAATCAAGCTCCAGCAGCTCCTCGGGCTGGGTGAGTTAACATCCAGGCTCTCTCTCTCTCTCTCTCTCGAGTTCAAGGGGCAGGAGAGAAGCGTGCATTCCCGTGCTCCCACAGGGACACAGTTCTCCTGGCAGGCCATGCTCTCCTGCCCGCTTTGCTTCTGGGCGCCATCAGATGTGGACAGCTGTCATCGGAACTCGTAGATAGGAGCGCTGTGCTCGGGAACGTGCGTTAAATTCAACGACTGATACCTGCCAGAGAAGGAAGAGAGGATTACACGGAGCTCCTGCTCGGCAGCCACGGAGCAGACACTCTGCTGGGCTGCTCTTCTCTCCCCCTTTACAGTCCCAGGGTGTTCAGGCATCCAACACCCACTTCCCACAGTGCCGAAATCCTGACAGGACTCGGTGTTGCTCCTCATCGCTCTACAACTCCCTGACAGGAGGGTGCAGCCAGGTGGGGGTCGGGTTCTTTTCCCACAGAATTTATTATAGACAAGAGAAAACGGCTTTAAGTAGCGCCAGGAGAGGTGAAGGTTGGATATGAGGAAAAAATGCCTCACTGAAAGAGTGGTTTAGACCTGGAATGGCCTGCCCAGGGAAGTGGCAGAGTTACCACCCCTGGAAGTGCTCAGAAATCAGACATTACATTTAGGGTTTACTGGGAATGTTGGTATTCGGTCAAAGGTGGAACTTGATGATTTTGGAGGTTTTTTCCAACCTTAATGATCCTGTAATTCCCACTCAGGCTCCTCTGAGCCACCTGCAGCAAGGCAGCATTCCAGGTGGGCTGACTGTGGTGGTTTTTTGGACTCTCTTTGAAGTTCAACAACTTTCAAGTTCAAACAGAGTTTGCTACAAGTGCAAATTACACTTGAGTCTTTCAAAGCTCAGCTTGAGGGAATGTGTCTGAAAGCCTCCTGGTTCCTTCCCTCCCCCTGAGAGCTTCCAGCCATCCACCTGCTGCTCATGACAATGATGCAAGGGAAGAGAGCTCTCCACAGCTACTTGTCTCCAACGAAAAACCCACCAATTAGCTTTGGCTGTTCTCTTGTCTTAACAGCAACACCTCAAGGACCTCAGAATACAAAACACTGGCCTGGCAAGATTTCTGCCTGAAGGGAGCAACAGCCAAGCTGTTCCTTAGAAGAGAGAGCTGAGCTCCCTCACAGCACCTCTCCAGACCCTGTATCATCTTCCCTCTTCCACCCTGCCATCCCAAATTTTCTCCCTTTTTCCTTAAGGGCAGCACTTTATACCACACCAATGGACTACACCAGCCTGCTCAGGCCAGCCACAGCCCACACCCCTGCCTTCAGCCCCAAGGTCCAACCACAGCCTGAATCTCCTGCCTGGACACTCCCAAGGCTGTGGACAAGCAGGAGAGGAGTCACAGCTTGGTTTAAGTCTTCAGGAGGCAGAAGCTTCCTTACCATTCTGAACTCCTATGGTAGTAATAGCCCTCTATAGATGCTGCTGACTTCTGGAAGCAGATGTAATAGAAACCAGCAAAGGAAGCACCACTGATGTCCTTGATGGTGTGATCTGGGACTAGGAACTGCTCCTGCATGCAGAACACAGGCTGCATCTTAAAATGTTGGTCAAATACAGCCCCATCCCAATCTGCCCTCCCAAACCAAATACTGGCACCCACTAACATGAAGACATTCCTGGCTGAGCATTCCCTGTACTCTCAGCAGCCCAGAGCAGAGACCAGAGTGTCCCTTCGCCACCTGCCGCTGCAGGGACCTCACAGGGAAGCAGATAACTGAGAACAGAATGAGTTCTAGGAGTGCAAGAGATCAGTTTCAACACCTGTTCCCTGCAAACCAGAAGCCCATTGCAAAACTGGGAGTCAGAGCCTGAGAATGAAGAGCAGGCTCCAGGGAATTCTTACTGCAGCTTTTCAACACTTATGGGAGCTTATGGGAAAGCTGGAAGGGACTTTGCATAAGGGCATGGAGTGACAGAAGAGGGGGAATGGCTACCCACTGCCACAGGGCAGGGTTAGACAGGATGTTGGGAAGAAATTCTTCCCTGTGAGGTTGGGGAAGCCCTGGCACACGGTACCCAGAGATGCTGTGGCTGCCCTGGAAGTGTCCAAGGGCAGGCTGGACAGGGCTTGGAGCAACCTGGGATAGTGGCAGATGCCCCTGCCCATGGCAGGAGGGTGGAACAAGATGAGCTTTAAGGTTCCTTCCAACCCAAACCAGCCTATGGTGACTCTGTAATGATCCCCGCTGAAGAACAGAGCTGCAGACTGGCCAGTCTGCATCGAACACAGGCCTCATTCAGAGACTGGAGACATCAATTCTCTCATCCTCTGCAGCATCACCAAGCAAGATTTTCCTGTTGTGTTTTTAGCCATGACTGCAGCCCTTAAGGACACAATTAGCTGGCTAGACACGAGTCATACTGGAACTTGCAAGTACAGTGGGTTTTGGGGTTGGCAGGGTGAGACCTTTCATTAAACCATCATGGCTGGAAAAGCTCTCAGACACCTCCAGTCTCTGTTAGGGCTTTGCAAGCAGCTCAGCAGAGAAGGAGACAGGCAGGGTTTACCTTCCATCTCATGAAGACATAGTCCCCATTTTTTAGATCTTCATAATCAAAGTCATCAGAGTTAAATGTTTTTGCATACTGGTAAAAAGCCTGGAACTTTCCCTGAAACAAAAAAAAAAAAAAAAACCAAAACAGGATGCTTATTCCAGAATAGAACTTCTAGTACCAGCTGCTGTTTAGGAGGGAAATCTATTGACACTCACAGCAATACCCAGCCTGGCTGGAGAAGCTCCTGCACTTCTAGAGGAAGCTATTTTGACAGAAATATAACAAACATAAAAGCTTGGAAAACAACAGCCAAGGTCAAGGGTGGGGGGGGTGATCAGGTGGCTGCTGTGGCCTCAAAACACAGCAGCAGGTACAACCTGCCCTGAGCAGGGACACAGGTACTAATTATCCTACCTGTGCTAGTGGGATCCCTTTCCCCTTCTCCATTCCATTTTGCAATAAGTCTCCAAAAATAAGGAGTGTGTTCTCTTAGGGAGTTAAGAGATAGGGATTGCTCCTGCTCCCTTTCCAACCCCGAGGCCAACAAGTGGAAAACAAGACATCCCCTCCCCCATCACAGACCACAGCTTGCTGAAGAGACCTCTATTTGCAAAGATCCCAGTGGGGTAAGGAGAGAAACAACAAAAAGGAGAGGTCTCCAGGCCTTTCTGCCAGCTCTTGCATGGGCACACACTGCACCCCTCCTCCAAATCAGCAGCCCAGACCCAGGCTCTGGCCCCAGATTTATTTACCCAGTGTTTCCGGTCCACGTCTTCGTCGGCGTCCCACTTGCGCGTTAGGAACGGGTGTTTCTTACTGATTATCTCGCCTTCGAAGAACGTGGTGAGGGTTGGGTACTCCTGGCAGAGGGGAGACAAAGGTGGGGTCACAATTGTCACCTATAGACACAAACCCAAGAGCAGACAAAGCTCCAAGCACTCAGCAAAAAGCATCTCCTAGGGAGAGCTCTGGGCAATCTGAGGCTGCTGCTCCCATCCCTTGTCCTGCCCCACACCTCTCCAAGGCTGACTCTTCCACACTCTCCTTCCAGCCTTTCTCTGCCTCTCTCCTTGCTTTATGAAGCCAGGAGCCATGTCAGAGCTGTGGGGAAGGATTTGGAACACAAATCTGAAAGGAGCAGCTGAGGGGGCTGGAGTGGCTCAGCCTGGGAAAGAGAACCCTCACTCTCCAAACTCCCTGACAGGAGGGTGCAGCCAGGTGGGGGTCAGGCTCTGCTCCCAGGGAACAAGGGACAGGACAAGAAGAAATGTCCTCAAATTGCACCAAGGGAGGTTTAGGTTGGATATTAAGAACAATTTAAAAGAGTGGTTTAACTTTGGAACAGGTTGCCCAGGGAAGTGGTGGACCTGGCTGTGTCCTGGGTCAGTGGCTGGACTCCGTTATTTTAGAGGGCTTTTCCAACTTTAAATGATTCCATGAAGCTCCCAGCTGGATGATCACCTGTGACATTTACAGCCAGCACCACTCCCCAGCTGATACTCTGTGATCAAATCTACAACATGCTCACTCCCTCCACTTCCTATTTCTAGCAGCAGCTTCTCCCACCCCACCAGAAAAAAAAAAAGCCTTTAAAGAGCCCCTTTTTATGTTGTTTTGCAGTTAACACTCACCTCTGTAAGGCCTTTAATCTTCAAGTATCCACAGAGATAGGAATTTTCCATATCCACATGCTGGAAAAGAGTGCAAAGTCCAACCATAAAAACAGACATGAAGGTGCATGCTTGGTCCAAAGCAGTTTCTAACCCTTCCAAGAATAATTTCAGCTCCAGCTGGTACCCACAGTGCAGCTCACTGCCCAATATTCACACTGCCAGCTCTTTTCCACGATGGGAATCACCTGGAAAGATCATTTGCAGGTGCCCAGCTGATGTCTGGCAGCCCCCACATCCCAGGTGTGCTCCCAAGGCAACACCCCCTGCCCAGAACTCTCCAGCAGGAAACAATTGCCCTTTCCAGTCGGAAGGGATCTGACTCACAAGTGTTCTCCAAGAAAAAGCATCCCTGGAAGAATCACCCACACCCCAGCATTTTGTAGAAGGCCTTTCTCCTAAATCTAAAGCTTTTATGTCATCTGCATTTTGAGTTATCAGGCTGCATATCTCTGTCTATGCTGGGCAGAAACTAGGCAAGGATTTCCCTGCTCCTTTAAAAGCAGGGATTTTCCAAGCTTTCCCCTGACATCTCCAGATCTGCTTTCAAAACACGCAGTGAGTTATTCAGGGAAGCGCAAACCTCCACCCATGAGAAGATAGATCTCCACCTGTGATCAAAGGACAGCAACGTTTCCCTGTGCTCAGCATAGAGAGAGCAGGCAGCCCCCTCTCCTCAGCTGACACACGCAAACCAGCCACGTTTTCTGCACAAAAGCAGCGTTTTTAAGCACAAAAGCACAGCCAGTCCCAGCGAGGTGGCAGCGTGCAGTGGAGCTGAGCAGCCATGGGATGTCCCCACCACAACAAATCCCACCAGGAACGCGGAGAATTGAACATAAAAATACTCCGCCGGCTTGGAATCATCACAGAATCACTGAGGTCGGAAAAGAGCTGAGATCATCCAGCCCATACTGTGACTGATTCACCACCTTGTCAACCAGACCAGAGCACTGAGTGCCATGTCCAGTCCTTCCTTAAACACCTCCAGGGATGGTGACTCCACCACCTCCCTAGGCAGTCCGTTCCAATGTTTAATGACTTTTTCTGTGAAAAAATTCCTCCTA
>VWZV01010111.1:114797-143360 GCA_013397155.1 Irena cyanogastra | reverse complement strand
CTCACAGTGAAGAATTTCTTCCCGATGTCTCATCCAACTCTGCCCTGTGTCAGTTTGAAGCTGTTCTCCCTTGTCTAGTCACTATATGACCTTGTAAAATGTTTCCCTCCATTCTTCTTATTTCTTAAAGAGATATCCTAAATCCAAGATAACAGCCAGGAAGCTACAAAGAGAACTCTTACAGCATGAAATGGCAAATAATTTTTTAGACTGAGTGGCTCTTACTCAAACAGGCTTATTTTTACCATGCCATTGGTTGGAAAAGCTGAATGTTGGTGAGGGAAGCTACTCAATTATCTTCTACATGCAGATACGAAGTTCTGTACACTCTACACCCTCATACTGCAAATTGAAAAAATGTAAAAATTAGGATGAACATGTCAAAAAGCTGGTGGATTTTTCTTTTTATTAAATATACCTTTTCAAAGAAAATACAATAGAAATAATAACAACTACAAAAATCACTAATAGCTTGCCAAGCCTATTGTACCATCATCAGGAAAATACTTAAAGACATGGTAGTGATGTATCTTGTAGATTAATTCTTCTGGTACAAATAAAGCTTCTCTAGACCTGACTTCAGTGGAGATATTCCAAACTCATATATTTGACAATGCTCATAGAATTTGCTGGGAAATACTATGCTATTAAGACTTATAAACTTTAACTTACTGAAGTGTAAACACATCATGATACACCAAGACATTAATTAATTCTGGTTCTATGTAATAACTTCTAAATTCAAAATCAATTTCTGGATTCAGGCTAGAAGACTGAGAGTCAGAGCTCATATTCCTCAAGACCTGACAATTCTGAGCCATCATCGTGATGGTTCAAAGTCACTTACTCTGGCTTTGAAACCCACTTAAAAACACAAATATAGCAGAAACCTGAAGCTTTTTATCTTCTCATACTTACTAGGGAGGTTGGGCTGTCCTTTCCCTTTCTAGCAATAATAACAAATGCAATATCTAATTCCCCATATTACAGGAAAGGTTAAAAAATTGCACATGTTGACAGAATATAGATGATTGGTTTGTATTTTGAAAAGACAAGTGTGAGGAAAAATGAATATAGCAATGCTTCACCCCAAAGAAAATGTGAAAACAGCAAATTGGGTTGAGGTGTTTCATTAGAGCAAATGTGAACTAATTACCATATGCAGTCTTCTAAAATCATGGTATCCCTGTAGTATCTGTCAAATTTCTACAGTATTCTTATTACTACTAGGATACAATAGCCCTTGTTAAAAAAAATCTTAGTGTACTAAGATATTATTCAAAGAAAAATTAATATTATATTAAATTAAATAATGCTGAGTTGTGGGTTTATTTTCTGCATATTTCACATGCAGAAGGATAGTAAATATTTAAGGTAAGACCCTTAAATCATCATTACCAGTTCAGCAAAGTACAGGAAGCACAATGTTGCTTAAATCCTATCAAAGCTGTCATGCACATTCTGGTATTACCTATTCAATCACTGCTATTGCAGTGATCCTGCAAATAAAAATGAACACATCTCCAGCTCAGGCAGTCTCATTGTTTGCTTCAGTGAGGGATGCAACAATCCAATTGTTTGTAATATCACAACCCATCACTACACATGCAAATTTGATGACATAAGTCACTGAACAGGGGTTGTAATAAAATAAAACAAGAAAAAGAGGCTAAACAGAGGTCTATAATAAAGATCTCATGGAGAAAGCACCCCCCCCCACCAAACAGTCATACCCATTAATGAAATGCCTTGCGCAACAGCAGTGGGGACACAGTCTTGCTTTAACTGGTCAAATCTCCAAGGACAATATTTGGCCAAAGAATTAGAACAATCAAAAAGATTAAGACCCCAGTACAGAAAAGCAGGTAAATATGAACTGATACAAGGATATGATTAATCCTGTTGAAGACATGTGAATTATATACATGTTAACTCAGAGTTATGCTCAAATGGAGGAAAAACTTGAAACCATTTTCTGAAATTACTGATATTGAAGCCTGATTGTAAGATCAACAAAAAGAATTTTGGTTTGTCTTACCTTGCCTGGTGCCTGCCTTATTTTAAAAGGGTCTATATTTCAGTTTTCTTAATGATAAAAATCCAATTCCAATGCAAGTCTTTCTACTCAAGAGGGCAAAAACATGACTCAAGACCACAGCGTACCATCTGCACAAGAATTATCTGCACAGAACAAACATCAAGCCCAAGAGTGATTTAAAAGCAGTCAAAGAAGAAAGCAGCTTATGATAAGTAAAAGTACCTAGTCTTTTCCCACCCATACACACATATATGAGTATCAAAAACACATGCTGTAGCTTTTAACAGGCATCCGCCAACACTCTGTCCTTGTCACTGATGGAAATTGAAATAAATGTGTCTTGCCATTCAGCTATTCTCTAAATTTAGAGATGAACAAATTTGGTTAAATTTGGATTAGGCACTTTCTGACTCACATTATCCTCCAAGTTGGCAATCCTTCACATGTCACACAAAAAGGCCACTGAACATAGTGCACAATCTCATTCCTGAAGAGGCACAGCCTACAGTCAAAGCAAGGGATATACAAACACCCCATTAAAAGACAGGAAGGCCATGCAAACCACTCTTATATGAACAGCAAAACAGTGCCTGTGAGTTGAAATATGAATTCGAAGAGCCAGATCTTTAACTAGTGCAAACAGAACTCCATCACTTTGAGCACAACTCTCTAGATCCCTAGTCAGGGAGGGTCTATCTTTCTCTATAGGATTATCTCCACACACAGATTACTTTCTTCTCTCACACACACAAATACTTTCAATTATTGTGTAGCAATAGCTTATTGTGTAGCAATTTAACTTGAATTTTTATGAAATGGCTGTGGTGTGAGGAAAAGAGAACAACTAAACCCTAATATCAATAAGTACTAATAAATATTAATATAACATAAACACCACTTATATTGTAATGTGAAACAAGTTTATTATCCATAGATGAAATAAAATTGCTGCCTTTATTACTGTCAGGAATGACTTCTAGGATATTTCTATTTACTGCTTGAGTATTCATCAGCGCTCTGTGTTTACAGCATCTACTCTCTCTCCCATGTCTCTCACCAACCCCTCCACATTTATACATAAAATAATTGAAGATCAGTAATTCCTGATACAGTTTTCCAATCAATTTCAATATAGACACAAATGCACATTGTGAGATTAGTAGGAGACCACTTGCCAAATCCTGATACAGTAGAACACCAATAGGAGATATTATTTGCAATATGAGCATTGAAAGAAGATAAATAGAGTTTACAGTCAGGTATCAAACAGATTCCTGCAAATTATTCAACTATCCAACAAACTCTGAAGATAATGAGAAAACCCCGCCTTTAGACAACAAATGAAACTAAGACATTTGGCAATATTCCAAAGCTTTTCATTTCCTAAAGTGGTGCCTTTTATTAAAGTAACAGCAGAGGTAGAATAAGTAGACCGGTTTATGCAGCCCATAATTTAAAAAAAGACTAGGAGATGATTTCTCCAGCCCCAAAGCAGATAATCTTTCACTATTACAAACTGCACTTCAAGTTTGAATCACACAGCCCTCAAATTTTCTATCCATCCTCTCACATTCTTGTTCCCCCATTTTAAATAGCACCAACTTGAAAATTCTGACATTTTCAGGAATGCTTGACTGTTAATTTCTGCGAAGCACAGGCAGCTTCCAATTACAATGAAATAGCTGCAGTGTAATATCATTTTTAGAGCATTCTTTGCTTTTCTGAAGTGAATCAAAGCTGTCCATGGGAGCTACTCTGATTAACGTCAAAATAATAGCATGTTAAAAACTCTCAGCATTAGAATAAGGGACTCAGAGTTTTGTTTGTATGGATAATGTATAAGAACGTATGAAAATATCACAGAAACTTCCATAAGGAGACTGCCTATATATTAATAGAATCACAGAATTCCAGAAAAGCTTGGCTTGGAAAAGGCCTTTAAAGCTCATCCCGTTCTACCCCTTGCCGTGGGCAGGGCCGCCTTCCACAAGATCATGTTACTCCCAGCCCCATCCAACCTGGCCTTGGACAACTCTAGGATACTGCAGCCAGAGCTCCTCTGGGCAACCTAGGCTAGTGCCTCACCCACCCCTACAGGGCAAAATTTCTTCCCAATATCTCATCTAACCCTTCCGTCTGTCAGTTTGAAGTCATTTTCCCTTGTCCTGCCACTCCAGACCCTTGTCCAAACTCTGTCTTCCTTGTCCAAACTCCTCAAACCTTCCTTTTGGGATCCTTCACTGCAAAGCTTCTCTTCTTCAGGCTGAAGAAGAAGAGAAGCTTCTTCTCTCATTCAATCTGAATTCTCCCAGGTTTTCATCACAGCAGAGCTGCTACATCCCTCTGATCATCTTGTGTCTCCTCTGGACTTGCTCCAACAGCTCCATGTCCTTCCTGTGCTGGGACCCCAGGGCTGGAGGCAGCTCTGCAGGTGGGATCTCACCTGAGCAGGGCAGAAGGGCAGAACACACCCCTCCCCTGCTGCCTAAGCTTCTAAATTTTTGTCTTCCTAAATTTTAAGACTTTCTTTTATAGGTAGTCAAAGTTGCTCCCAAGAAAAGGCATGAAATTGGAGCAATTGTATTTCCCTCCTTTAACCTGGTCTCTTCTGTTTGGTTCTCTATAGACGGGACAATGAAGTACTTCTGGTTATAAGGACATACAAATGTGCTGACAACTCCATCATTCTTCTGCAGGACCAGGAACCACTAACAAAACTGAAGTAGTTTTCAGTTAATCTCCTTCTGTTTGTGTTTCTCAGTAGAAACATTCACAGGAAGAAAATCCATTCCATAAATACTTAAGCAGCATATCCGTTCCTATACCCCACTGCACATGGACCTGCACATGGGATGTTCAGTGATACAAATGCTGCACACAACAACCACAGTCTGGTCTCCAAAAACTGGGACTCACAATTATTCCCTTGTGGAGGCCCAAGGGTTAGGAACTAAAATAATCCCTCAGCCTTGGAGGGATTACAATAAGTAATACACCTCAAAGTTAGAGTGAGAAAAGCCTCTTTCCCACAAGCCTCTGCATTCACATCTTAATTCCCTCTGAGTTCTGTTGTCCCTTTGGCCCTGCCCACCCCTGTTCAGCCCCTATTTCCATTTTTTGTATGTCTCCTAGACTGTTCTCCCTTCCTCGAAACCCCATTGAACCTGATTTGTCGCATCGCTCCGCCCAATCAATCCCCAATGGTTCTCCCTGTTTTTAACCACATCTTGCATATTTTTGCCCTACTCCCATTGGACCCTGATCCTCTGAATTGCCCTCTCTTATCCTATATATAATCCTGGACCCTCAGACCATCTGGGTTCTTGTCCCTGGACTGTATTCGAAGTTGTATCTCATTCTTCAATAAATCATCATTCAGATCCCCAAAAAAGAACCTGTTCTGACATCATTCCTTGTCAACCCGAATGTAGCACAACGCTACATTCCCTGGTCATTAATTTCCTTCCAGCAGGATGTTTATTTGCCAGTTACCACAGATTTTGGAAAAGTTGCTCTTAGATTTTTACAACAAAGTGTCTGACAGTCAGTGCAAGTCCACTTTTACTTATCCTTTCCTGTTGAATATCCTGCTACCTTCACTGGAAATCTTTGGGTATGTAAGGAATACCATATAGGGCCTAATGAGGTTTTATTCAGTTCCTGAGAGTCTTTATTCAGTCTTTGGGTGTCTGAGCCCTAATGTAGACCAAATGGGAATGCAGATTAAGCAGACAAGAAATCCACATTCTTTAGATGCATTGACCTATGTGTATATCTGGGATATTTAAAAGGAAGCCATTTATCATCAGGAAGCATAAGTGCTTATTGTGAATCTGGCATTTAAATATACCATCAACAGCAACCAGCATTGAGAAATGGTTTAATTAACCTGAAAGGATGTAATTTTATGCTATTTAGCAAGAAATACAATTTTTAAAGTGTTTTTATGCTCTATATATCGGACTAGTAAGGCCAAATCCTGCTGTTAGATACCCGTATTTAAATATAGAGTAAATTCATGAACCTCCCCTAATAAACCTGCAACTTAGAGGGTGCAGACACAAGCAGAATCTGTCACACACACTCTATAACCTATTTCCTAAAATTACGATGTTCTTTACAACATTCATTGTAAGGTAGAGCTAAAACTTAAGCCCCAATGGCAAAAATTGATCACTGGATGATGAGTGGAGTGGTGAATCCTTGGGGTTCCTACTCTCTGAGTGCTTTTCTTTATTATTATTCTGTCCTGGAGTGACTTTATGATGCTTGTATCCCCATTTGTCTGTTTAGCCAAGAAATACGTTTTGCACCTTTAATACTGGTTCCAAGAGTGAAGGGGGAGAGAGAAGAAGTGCGGAGTTTGTTTTCAGAAACTGCACTTGCTCCCCCACATCCTCTACTGGACTGTGTTGTCTGCAGCACGGACAGGTGGTGGGACAGAGCTTTCCTTTGCTTTTAGTTAGTTTTAGCTAGCTGAGGCAGAGAAGTTCCCTGGACTGTGGTTTTTCTTTCTCTTTGGAGCTGTTTAACCCTGCTCTGGCCTGCACACCCAGAAGAGCAGCGGCAGCTCGCAGCTGTGGCCGCTGGGCCGGGCCTGGGCCGTGGCATTTCCAGCACCGGAGGGACTGAGAGAGACTGAGAGAGCTGAGCTACAGCCCACAAAGGGGACGTTTCTGAGTTTGTCATCTCTTTCGGAGCAGCGAGAGGTTTTATTGTTCAATATTGTTCATTTTTTCTTGTGCTGGTGAATGCTTTACTTGTTAAATAAACAGGTTTTTTCCACTTTTCTCCAAGGAAATATTTTCCCAAACCAGTTGGGGGAGGGGCCGCTTGAATCTGCTTTCTAGAGGAACCCCTATAGAGGTTTTTCTCCCAAATTTGCCCTAAACCAGGACATATTCTTAATTTAATTTGGCTTGGTCATTTCTCCTCTTCTACATTCTCACATATCTCCTGAAGGTACACTCTAATAGGATCATACTTCAGAATTCCTCTGTTTACAATAACTCTGATATATGAAACGGTGGCCATGATGGCATAGTCAGTACTCACCTGTTCAAAATCTCCACATCACTGGCTTTCTGTGGAGTTTTCGCCTCTGTTGAACAGAATACTGGTACCACGCCAGGTTGCTTTCATAGGCCAGCAAAAGCAGAAAGCTCAGAGCCCTAATTAGGCCCCAGCAGGAAACCCAGCCTCTGTTTCATACTTGAAGAAACCATAAAAACCAGAACAATTTAGGGAAAGTTCAATAGGATCTGTTACCAACGCAGAGCAATCATTGCTCTATTCCTCCAGGACAGACATCCAGAAACCAATACAGTGACCAATAAAACAAAGCTCAAGTAAGCCCTCAAGAAATCTCTTCAATATCTTGAAATTCATCAGCCATTGCTGACCAATGCAGATCTGAAGAAAAATACAACTGAACATCAGTTGTAACACACAGTAAGAGTGGGAGCCATGGACTCCAGAAACACAATGATTTTTGGCAGTCTCAGACAACGTGGCATATCTCTGATGCCAGCAAGATGCTGCTGCTCTGGCGATGGCCAACATGACCAGGCTGTCATAATCTGTAGAAAAATGTCTTTACTTTTGCCCTCCCCCAGATCTATGTGGAGCCTCTGGATCATTCTTTTGTGCTTACTTGTGCTCACTAGTTATCATTTCCACCTGCATTTCAGCACGTGGAGCTACATGGATGAAGAAGTATGAGGCAGATGCACAAAGAGCTACAGCAAAGGCTAAAAGGGGCCATAGCATGATCCAAGGGCTTGTTGGACAGTTCTCATTCCCAAGGACACCATGTGCAGCATGGACGTCTGAGGCACTTTCAAAATTACCAAAAAGGCCTGTAGTGTGGCTGCCAATACAGGGATCCTGCCTAAGGCAGTCCTTGTGAGCTTCCTATGGAGAAGCACAAAGGGATCAGCATAAGTGGATCCTTTATTTCCCAGTTTTCCCACAGTAAAAGGTGGAATAATAATGCCTTAGTGATACTAACTCCATATTGTGAGGATAAATTAACTATTGCCACTTTTTCAGGCACTGTAGTAACATGGATTCTAGGAAAAAAACCTACATATAGCCACATAACAAATACAGGTAAATACCTCTATAAATAAAACCTGTAAGTACTGCTGCAATACAAATAATAAATAAAAACCAAAAAGATAGTCATACACACAGGCAGATTTCCAGTTATGGAAAGAGCACAGTGAAGCATATAAAGTAGGATGGTGAAGAGAAAGGTAATAAATCATTCTACAAATACATTATTCTGAAAAATGGCATTGTAGGCAAAAGTGTGTTCCTAAAGTTCAGAGATGCATTTTTTTGTCTGGTAAATTGAATATGCAGACAACTAACAGATATATATGAACATCCTCCTATATGTATAAAAGCCACATTTCCTGAAAAAAAAAAGGGATACCTGTGTCGTCCGCTCAGTTTAAACAGGGACACAAGTAGTTCTGTGAACTGTGGAGTTAATTAACCATTTGTTGACAACAGTTTACTATCTTGTCAAGAATTTATAGCACTATAAATCCCCATACTGTATTTTGCTTTGAAAAAACCCCTCTGAAAATAGAAAAGCACTGGGACACAAGAGTCCATGTGCATGGGGAAGCTTCCAAATTTTCTCCATCTGATCCAGGAAATACATGTGTGGGAAGAGAAGTATGGAGATGGGCAGGAGGTAGGTTTGATGCTGTTTGTGGAATCATGATGGACTGGGAGTCAGGGCCTCGCTAAGGTGTTTTGTAAGAGTTGCACAGAGTAACAGGAGACAGCGATCCCAGTGAGTTCCAGACACACTGTGTGTGTGTGTCCTGGTGCTCCATGGCCCAGTGCTGGCATGCCCCCCCAGTATTTTTGTCTTTCACTATAAATCTTGAAAGGCAGACAAGGGGTCTGACAGCGGTGTTCCCCCTCTCTGCTCGTGCCCCCAACACTGCCTGATCCAACTGTCTTTCCAACAGCCAAAAGGCTTTCTGATTTCCCCAAACTAGACCCTGGGATGACTGCTGGCCCACAGTTTTGCTAGTAAAAAGAGAATGAGGAGGCAGCAGAGGGGCATTCTCTTTACAAGGTACATCGTTCCAGCACAGCAGATGGAACTTCGTCCTTCAGCAAAGCAATTTCAGGTCTTGCTTTCAGTCAGGAAATGGTGGTGAGGATAGGAAAGGGTAAATGCCACACAAATATCATTCCAATAAAAATAAAATTTAAGAGGCTTATATCAAAATCTCTTTATACTGAAGCGTGTTGTAGGCACAGGCATACTGTTGACTACCCAGTAGCTCTAGAGCATTCTCTCTACACAACAGCACTAGCAATTCTCTGAAAGCAAAGGACGCCTATCATGTATACATCATATGCCAACAAAATTCAGCTTATGCCAGCAAAATTCTGCTTTAGCCAACATAACTTGCTCCAGATCATCCAAATGAAGTGGGAACAAGAGCTCCACTGATGATATCCCTGTCTGTACACTTGCAGCAGTGTAGCTCCATTGGTCATGTCTTCACACATGGGATTGACACTGAAAGGCTGCCAGGGATAGTGTAAACCCAGCACTGATTCCTGCAGCTCACCATTTCCAATGCTTACACATTTCAATCCTTTTTAATCTCACAATATATCCTGCTTCCAATAAACCATGTGATATGTATCTAAACAATCCTTTAGCATCCGTTATGCATTTATTTACTTAGATACTTTTCCCCATGCAGGTATGACTTCCATTAAGTCAATAATATTTCAAAATCACTTTAAAAATCTGCTGAGTAAACAGCAGCCTAAAATGAAAGTGCTGACTTGCAGTTGCCCAAAAGAAATTTTTGTAACAAACTTACATTTAATCCTATCTGTATTTGAAAGTTCTGTGTTTGATGTCTTATTTTTTTCTGCTGAGTTTCATTTAGCATTTCATTCTTCTTGCTAGATACCACATGACATGACCATATACACATCCTGATCTTCCAAACACTCCCGAGCACTGTTCAGACACTTGTAACATTACATTTCATGCCCTCGCCCTTTCCCTCACTTTGCAGATACAGAGGAAGAGGATACACTACACCAGTAATCTCAGTTACAATTGTCAGCTTGCCATCTTATACCAGTTTGCAGAGATCTATTATCCTCCATCTTACAGACTACATGCATTTCTGTAGGAAAAAAACCCAAACGACTCTACTGAGTAACAACACTACAAAAGAACCCAAAAAGAAGACATAGTAAATGCTTATTAATAAATGTCAGCAATGAAATTTCTCTCTGACACTACAGTGCTTGTATCTAAGGTGTTACTATTATTGATTCATGATTAACACTCCAGGAACAATTAAGAATACTGAGCATGGAGCAAGAACAGATTTTTTTTTCTCCCAGAAAAATAAGTTTTGCAAAACAAATTTAATTTGGGTAGAGGAGTGATAATTATCATGCAGTCTGGCACTAAGCTTGATGACAGTTTAGGACCAATGATCAGCTTGCATTTTTTATTTTCCTAATTCAATATTTCTTGTTTCTATCCATGCTTGCTGACTATTTTCAAAAAGATAAAATTATGACAGTCCTTTGGTTTAGAAACTTGTCATTCATTAGCTTCTTCCTTCATAAATTGCAAACATAATCAGAGATACTAAATCAATTGTTGAAAACTTGCCATGCGAAGACATCTTTAAATAAAAACACTATACCTTTTCCTCTAGCAAAGGCAAGGAAAACCCCAAATGCTGGTCAACATTCCCATGCTATTCCAACAACAGCAAGCCTCTGCTTGAAATTAAGCTGCTCCTTGCAACGAAAAGTTGCAACGCCAGGACAAATACTGTTTCAGATTTGAGAGCATCAGTGCTTGGCTCCAGCAGGCTGTAATACACCACTAAGCCCAGCATGCTTGGGAATGTGGAAGGTGGGACTGGGACCCATTTGCCCTTTTGAAAGGAAAAATGGGAAGGTGCATGGAATATTGAACACCACAGCAGGTTAGAAAGTCTTCCTCCCACAACACTTGAAGAAGTGAAAATTTTGCAGACAAGTGTTCTAACTCACATTGCTCTCCAGCACCTGGGACTGTTGCTTCACTATTTGATCTAAACACATTAAATTATATTTTAAGCTTCTTCCCTCACTGCTTTGATTATTTTCTTCCAATAGCTCTTGACAGTGACAGCATAAGATAGTCCTTCACAAAATGATAAACCACTGTAATATTGAAACTTTCATCTTTTATATTATTATCATTTATATAGTTATTTTCCAGGATTCTAAGAAATACCTACTAGGATACCATCAAGTATATTTTCAGTAAAGCATAAATAATACCTTCTAAAAAGGAAATTACCCAGCATGAGATACAAAATGGATATTCAAAATCCAATTCCCCAGACAGATACTTTAGTGTAAACAGCTAAACAAAACACTGTTTCTCCAGAAAACTGACAGGACAATTTGGTTTCCAAAGCGGTTGGATGTGCTTTCCATTTGTTAGTGGAAGCAGTAGGTTATGGTCATGCCCCCATATGGTGCTTAGGAAGGGGCTACCTGGATATTAAAAAGCCCCATGCATTCCAACATAACCTTGATGTACAAAAATCTTCTGTTGCCTTTATCCATACCAGGTTCTCCTTTCCTGATTATTAGAGATTCATATCCTGAGCCTGTAAAGGGGAATCAAAAAAACAACCCCCAGACTAACACAGCCCCTATGTGCAGAAAGCAAAAAAAATTTCACATTTCCCATGTGAGCAATTATACATTACACCCTCTTCTACAAAGTTTTAGAAAGGCTTTGTCACTTTCTTCACATTTCAACTTCATTAGCATCACCTCCCTCTCCTGACACACAGCACGACTGGAGTCAAATCTTCTGTTAATAGACTGCACAAAACATGGTGTGCAGCAAACAAATAGCACCCATTCCCCTTATTATATCCTTTCACTAAGTCCATTTATTTAATATTTTAATTACCATGAACTTAAACATTAAACATGTATATGCATCTGGACCTGGAGGCAACAGCCTGCCGCTCCCCTGTGCCTAAGCGAGGGCAGGTTTCAGCACCGTACTGCGGGGATTTGAAACGCCAGTACAGCCAGGAGCTCCTCCACCCGACAAGCATTTCTCTACGTAAACTTTGTGAGGTTTAAGAACTGCTTCTGAATCAGAGACACGGCGACAGAAGGTGGGGCAACTGAGGACGGGCAACATGAGGTTCCCAACTTCTCAGCGCTCAGCACCAGAGCAGGAAGCCCTCCCCTTGCAGGCCGGCGGGGCGAGCACCGCACCCCGATGGCTCCAGGAGAGAGAGACAGATGTCTCCTTGCCCCTGCACCCAGGAGCACTGGAATGGAGGGACAGGTCTTCCCCCGCCCCGCCGGCACCTCCCCCGGCCCGGAGCGCTCTCACATCCCCCGCCCAACGGCCACCCACTCGAGCCCCGTCCTCGGCAGAGCCCGCAGCGCCTCCCCGCTCTCGCCCGGCCCTCATCCCTGTCTTTCGGCCCCCATCCCTCCCTCCCTCCCGGCCCCATCCCTCCTTGCCTCTCTGCCTCCTTCCCTTCAGGTCCTCACCCTTCCTTCCCTCCCTCCCTCCTGCCCGGCTCCCGGCCCCTGCCCGGCCGTACCTGGGCGCTGGAGCCGAGCTCCGGCGGCCGGCGGGTACCCGCAACCTTGTCCGCGGTCTGCAGATTGACGGGCGCGCACTGCGGGGACTCCGCACCCATCCCGCCGTGCAGGGTCGCCGTGACCATCGCGATGGGCGCCCGGACCGGCAGCGCGGGGATGGGCAGGTCGTGCCCGGGGCTGCTGCCGGGGGTCACGCAGCCCGGAGCCTTGAGGAGTGCCGGGACAACGCCGGGTTTGGCGCTGCCGCTGACGCCGCTGCCCACCAGCACCGCCAGCTTCTGCCGGGAGAGGGGGAGAGAGAAGCGGCATCGTCACCGCAGGGCTGCCGACGCACACGGCCCCCCGGCCCTCAGGCAGCACAACAGGATTGGGGGTTATTTCCTTTTCGTTTGGTAGGGTTTACAGTTTTCTTCCTGGCAGGGGAAGGGCTGGGTTTCCCCCTTTGCTCGGGAACTCGTGGGTTGCACTCCGGGCTTCCAAAGTTGGGGTTTTGGGTTGGATTTCTTTCCCTTTGGGTTTTGCCTCGAGCTAATATCCTAGTATAAATGATCGTGATATAGGTCTAGGTAACACTGCAGCGTCAGTTAATAACAAATGGCTTAAAGAATGGTATTTTCAACTTTCTCTTCCGTTGGTCTGAATACTCATTCCACGTGCTCACTGTACCCCAGTGCTTGGCGACTTCCTGTGTTCTTTCACCATGACTGACTTTGGAGTTGGTTTGCAGCTTTCCCTTTAAAGTTTTCTTTCCCTCACAAAATTCCAATATTTTTCCAGTGGTGGGAATTATAATAATTATGATTATTATTATCATTATCATCATCATCCAAGCTAACTTTTCTTCATAGCACCATTTTAACTCGCAGTTCTCTGTTTTTCTTAACAGTTGTTCTTTTATATTGCTACAGAGTGGCTATTCCATCATCTGTAATAGGAATATTTTGATTATCAGCTTGTTACAGGATCGCTGACAAGATTTGTATATGAGATTTCTGTAGGTACTGTGAAGATGCATACAATAGCATGTAAAATGCAAATGCATACACAGTAATAGTGTGTGCATAAAATGCTCATTTTGAAAAGGAAAGAAAACCTTTTATAAAGTTGTTGCACTTTGAGTAATCTTGGGAGCTTTTCTTATTAATGCCATTCAGGCAAGCTAGGTATATGTGGAAAAAATATGCGGGTTCAAGACTCTTTTGATACCTTTAATTATAAATAATCTCATCTACTAGAGTTGATATCAAAGGCACTTAATCCTGCAAACAGTTCTGCCCATGTTTAACTTTACGCACTGACCATATCTTTGGACTCCAACGCAATTACATGTTATGTACAGCCTTTGGGAAAGTGCTGTTCTACTGTTAAAGCCCATAAGAGTTTTGTTTTCTACTTTGTTTAAAATATGATGTGTGTATAGAAGTGTGTGTATAAAGTTACAGACATGCATAGTTCTTTCCAGAATCCAGGCTGAAAACCTTACTACTGGGCATAAAGTAGAAGCCTTGCAGCACAAAACTTAAGTGACTTCTAGGAAAATATATCCCATCTTACCTTTAAACCCATCATACACTTTAAGACTGGAAAGGCTTAGTGGAAATATATGTTTGCTCCAGAAACTGTAGTTTTTGTGTTTATATGAAATCACAAGCATATGCTTTACCTCACAAGCATATGCTTTACCAGAGATATTTGCTTCAGATTTTAATGTACAGAAATTACTTCTTTTTGGTCAAAGTTTGAACTTAGTGATCTTTGAGGTCTTTTCCAACCTTAATGAATCTGTGGTTCTGTGATTCTAATGTGAGCATTACTCTAGTAATCATGAATTTGTATAAACTGTTTTGAGCTTTCTTCATTTTTATCTTTACCTTTCATTCTCCATTATCCTGACAATCATCCCAAGGAAGCATAGGCAATATTCTCCTTGTTCTCTATGCTGTTGTGTCATAGAAGTTTTGAAGAGAAAAGAGCTTTCCCTTCAAAACAGAAATATACCTGTCTGACAGTTTAAGAGTGTTCAAGTGAAAGATAAGAAGGTCAAGTGTGTGTTTTATGTAGGGGGGGAAAAGTTGCTTATCAAAAAATTCCAAAAAACCTTTTCTCTCTAGTTTGTTGTAGCACAGTTTTCCACTGGTGTTGCTTGCACTGATTCCATGCCCCATGGTATGCTGCTGCAGATGTCAAAGAGCATTGGGACAGCATGTGGGAGAGCTAACCATCTTCTCTCCTGCTTTACAGAATATTTCCTTGCAAAGCATCTTACCCCTACAGTGACATAAAGCTCTCAGACTAAGAGTTCAGGCCTGTGATTGTATTTTTGCTTTACGTCCTACGAAAAATGCAAGCTCACAGACTGTCTGAAAATGCTGTATTTGGTTACACTGCTAGAAATCCATTGCATAACTGGAGTTAGTCTAGGAGGGAAATCCTAGCTCTGCTGCAGACAACCAGAGGTTTGCTGCTGACATCAGTAGCACTGGGTGGAGATTCTCTTTTGTGACCCTAGGAGCATTTGCTATTCCTGAGAGATCACTTTACTGAGGAAGTGTCTTTTAATGTTTGTCCTCAGATATGAATATGTGGGTTACTGAATGAAAATACTCTTACAGAAACACTCAGTATTACTCTGATTTCGTATTTTCACTTAAATTTCTAATAAGTAATATTCTAGTGGTATTAGTACAGCTTTACTTTGTTCTCAGAGAGATCAGCAAAAGAAAACACCTAAGCAAATAGAACTTATTGGCTCCAAAAGACAGGCAATCCTTGGTAGCTCAGTGGAAAGAATAAGCAAATTAAGTAGAAGTAGATTATGACTTTCTTGACTAACTTCAATAGCAACTATTTGCTTTTTTTGTCTTGTTTCAAAGGAGCAAATTAGCTGAGAAGTATAAAAGCAGAAATTCTGCAAACAAACAAAAAATTTCACTGCTCAAACTACCATCCATCCCTTACCCACTTTCTCCCTACAAGCATTAACAATGAGTCAGTTTTGGGTCTTTGCATGTGATGCATGTTAATATTTTTCCTAACAAACTCACAATCCTGTCTATTCATGTGTATGCAACCAAAAGACCTAAGGAAATAAAGATTACTGCTTGTTTCAGTCTAAGTTGTGATAAATATGAAATGCTTATGAAACTGGAAAACTTTCATTTGAATATAGGTTTTGTGGCTTTTCTAAATAAATACAGGGAAAACATTATGTCCTTGGGACAGGCTTGCAAAGACCAATTGGCCCACATCTGTTACCTCCTGAGGGTACAATGTTATACTAAGTTTATTTAAATAACTGAAAAATATGGAAGTATATATAAAGGATCAGGTGCCCAAGATTAGCTTCCAAAATAGAGGTACAGGAAAACTGTCTATTTAGAGAAAAGCAGCAACAGCATCTCTTCCGTCTCTTATTAATTTTCTAAAATGTACCTATCAAAACTTTAAAAATAGCCCCTTTCATCAAACCATGGTAATTAAGAAATGAGCTATTCTCATCTCTTCGTGTTTTTTTCTTTGTAACAGCCATTTTTACATTATAACCCTGAGAAGACATTGGTAAAGGAGTGTTAACAAGAAACAGAGATTATGATATGAGAGATTAAAATAATCCTCATCAAAACCTACATCTGCTGTATTTTATTTTTGCCAGATTAATTAAAAGAATAATCTTAGTTTTTAAAGAGAAAGAAAATTTGCATTTTGAGAATCAGTCAGCTTAACGTATTATCAGATACTTCTGGAATAAGGAACAATAAGCACTAAGCAAGCTTTGGACACTGCAGCAGAAAACGTGCTGATATAATGGAAGAGCCAAAAGAGAGGAAAAGAAGAAAAATATTTGCTTTAAATGCTGGAAAGCAGGTCTCTGCTTCTCATCCACAGCATAATAGCATACACAATACACCAATTTTGAAATAGTGCCTTTTCAATAGCAACATGACTTTCATTTTCACTGCAGGATGCCACAGGCAATCCAGAGTTTGAAATATGTATGCTGGTCACATGCAAACATGCCACAATGTGCTGGAAATCTGCTGCTTGTTTATGATTTCCCATCTTGTATGTGGCACGATCGCAACTATTTAAACCAGAGTTAATATTTTTTTCCATATGTATCAAAATATCTCTGGACTTCCTATTTATTAGTGCATGTAAGCCTTCTCCCCAACCCCTCCTTTCTAGCCAGATTTGTGTTGTAAAGGTTTGCAGGTAAGAAGGTGGCTGTCCAACAGTTTTAGCCTCCAATTTGATTACTCAAATGCTATTTCTGCTATCACAAACCACAAATCACTCTGTTTAGTGAATAAAGCAATGGAAATAACAAAGGGAGAAACTATTTGCAGGTGGCTGTTCTGTTGTGATCCACACTGAGCAATGGGGTACATGTACGTGCGCACGCAGGCTCCAGCCGGGCTCCACATACACAGCACTGCTTCTGGTGCAAGGCTTTGTCTCCTTCACTGTCACTCTGCTGCAGTTTACATCATGTCTTCAAATCTTTACTGATCTGATGTCAGCATTTCTTTACGCATGCATCTCAAATAAGAACATGGTCATGCTCTACAAGGAAAGAATTCTCATCTCCTGGCTGCTGTCTGCCATAGCAGTGATTTAAAACAGGCACACGCCTTTCAGCAAATATTCATGTTTTCCTAGTAAAATATGAGATCTGTTTTAAAAGGACCTAAAATTCACTGTCCATCACATTTATATTTTAACACCTACGCACTGTAGATAGACCCCTCAGTCCATTAATCTTTCCAGAATGATGCTCTGACAAAGCAGTTTGGTTGTGAAAAACTGCAACTGTTTACAGAGCAATATCAGATTTTTTTCCTTAGTGGCCCCATGGCTACGAGAAAATATTTGGCATAACCCTGGGAGTTTATTTAGCTTGCAGAACACTGGCAATCCACTTTCAAACCAAAGTGATATCTTTTTCAATTAATAATACAACATTCCGCACTAATCTAATGCCATGCATGCAAACCACCTGAACAGACTTCTCCAGCAATGAGAGCCACGGCCTCTCTTCATTAACTCAATAGTCACAATAAAATTCTCTTGAACAACAAAATATTTAATGTTCAGAGATTGACAACACACAAACACACTGTAAACATAGTCACCAGCTACAGCACTTCAGTACATTGTCTAAGGATTTTGGTTCAATCCTATGAATTTCCATGTATTTCTCCCATATTTCCAAATTGCTACTTATACACGTGGCTGATCCTGCCTGATCTGAACCTTAAGTCATGAGCCAACCATCCTCATAACTTCACACACTGAAACAAAGAAATGAGCAGGGCTTCAGCCAAGCACATGTATACATACAGGCACCCAGAAGAGTTTGGTGGATGCTTAATGGAGGCAAAAGGCTTCGTAGTCTGTATTTTATCCCTGGACTCCCATAAAGAATGCTTCCTTTTGCATATATGCCTTGGGCACCAGGTTACCTCTGTCCAAAGAGAAGACATTAAAACAGGTTCTCATACAAACAAAAATAAAGACCATTGCATGGGAAGATTTTATGCACTGTTTCCAAAAACGCTGTATTTCATGTAAAGGTGTTCAAGATGTGCAACCAAGGGGGAGGAGGTGGTGGAGGAGGAGAAAGAAGAGGGGGAAGAGGAGGAAAAGGAGGAAGAGAAGGTGGAGGAGAAGGGTTTCAAAGAAGGTTGGGGTAGTTCCTCCTGCCCATTGCTCGGTAAATGACCTGTCAGTTTGACGCAAACGCTCTCCCTGCGACTCTCCAGCTTGGGCGGGGGCAGGGATGGGGAGAAAGGAGGGGAGGGAGAAGAAATTGCTCAACAGAGGTATTTTTAATGACCCCCAGGGAGAAGTCACCATGGCGCAGGCTGACGTGAGGTACCCGGGGGCAGACTGCCTTCCTCCTCCTCCTCCCCATCTCCCTTCTTCCTCCCCGATACGCTCCTCCCGTCCTCCTGCTAAAGGAAGCCCCCAAAAGCACGATTAATAAACAAGGAGGTAGCGACTGCTCGACTAGGTACAACTCGAGTGCTAGTTTTTGTAAGAAGAATTTTTAAAATAGCTGAAGAAAATCTGGGACTCAGTGGAAACAGCCCTTCCAGGGGCGGACAGTCAGCCAAAGGAAGATGAGTGTTAAACATTGGAGGGAAGGTTTATGTGCGCTGAAGTACAATCTCAGCATTAGTTGGTCGGGGGTTTTTTTACAGCTTCTTTTGTCTGTTGATTTCTTCTCCTTTCTTTTTCTTTTTCTTTTTCTTTTTCTTTTTCTTTTTCTTTTTCTTTTTCTTTTTCTTTTTCTTTTTCTTTTTCTTTTTCTTTTTCTTTTTCTTTTTCTTTTTTTTCTTTTTCTTTTTCTTTTTTCTTTTTCTTTCTCTTTTTTCTTTTTCTTTTTCTTTTTTTCCTTTTTCTTTTTCTTTTCTTTCTCTGTCTTTTTTTTTGACAACTTCTTGCCTGCCTGTCATTAGAAATAAGAATGTATTTCTTTGTCTCTGTCAGATCAGAGTTAATTAGCCATTGCTGCAGCAGGCTCAAGGATTTAAATTCAAAGTGAAACTCATTCTAATCAAAGCTGCAGCAAACTGGGGGTTTTGTTTGACTTTAACCTGAGAGTCAGTTATTGTATCACTGATGTATATATTGCATTACCAGCTGAGTGCTTTCAGCATCTCTCTATCAGTGTGAAATATTTAATCGGCACAAGGATCCAATCAGCACAGCAGAGGGGAAGCTAGTGTGTGCATTAATTTACTCCAGTTGAAAAGCAGTAAAGCAGGTCAGAAACACATAACCTACTCCCTTCCCCTCCTCCTTCCCCTCTGAAACAAATACACAGCATATCAGAAGAGTTTTGGAGGGGGGAAGTGGGGGGAAGGATTGAAAGCCACCCTTTATGAATCCAGATAGGACAGTCAGACAATAAATTAGTCACTCCTGCCAAAGAATGACAAACACTGCCTGAAACAGAAGAAGGGAACAACGCACACCCCACCACCACCCCCAGACATGCCCCCCAAAATCCCTTCTCCAATTAATTGCATAGTGTAATTGTTTGTTTTTTAATCTTTGACTCTTTTAAAGCTGGAAAGATGGCTGAATTATTACCCCTTCTGTGTATGACATTAATTATGCCAGGAAATATTGAAACAGTCTTTCTATTAAGGTGCAAAATAGCTTTTGATTTTCTACCCTGCCACATTCTCCAGGAAAGGCTTCTGTTAATATTATTGGTATTAAAACATGGTTTAGAAGCATTCACAAGCTCTTCCACACATCAGCAATTTTATATACAGCAGCACACAACAGCTAAACTTTTTCCACTTTTAATTCTACCCTTGTATTTCTCTCTTATTCTCCAAAGACAGTCAAGTTCCTTGTCTTCTTGATATCGTAATAAGAATACCAACATGCCATTTTCTTTCACAATGGATCATATACAACCTGAATGTTACGTGAAAAAATTTTTTCAATCCTCCAAGCAAAATCTTTGTGCAGAAATGTGACGACAGAAGTTGCATCAAAAGCGCCCCCACCCAGCTTGTCGGTGTGAGTGACCAAACTCTCATTGTGGCTGCTCTCCAGGACAGGGCAACAATAAAGAATTAACAGATTTATGGAAAGAGAGAGTTTTCCAAACTGGTAAATACTCCAACAATGGTAACTGTGAGCTTAGAAATACACATATTCAGTCAAGTGCAATTAGCCTTTAATTTCTGAACCCATTAAACATCTTGCTGACTGCAAAAACCAATGCATTTTAAATGGTATTGCTAACTGGCAATCCACTTGTCAAAGCTTGGAATTAGCTGCTTAGTGATGTGTAAACAGCACTTTTTAACTAACATGGAGTAGGGAGAAAGAGGATGCTATTTAATGAGAAAAGTCAGATTGATATCATGGAACATTCTGGTAGTGCCTGTGCATCTTGAAGGAGAGGAGGAGGGGGAACAAGGGCTGGCTTTTTTTAATAACCTCACAAATAATCCCTCCTCCTTTCTCTCTCTCTCAAACCATGCCAAAATGATCAAGGAAATGAGAACAAGGCACTTGATTCACAGCTGACTCTTTCTTCTTGTTACATCAGATCAAGAAGGAGCAGTGTAACAGGGAGGGGGGAGCTAATTTCTGCTGAGGAAACAAATCTGCAAGCTGGCGTTTTGTCTCCTACTCCTATTAATTAGACCAGTTTTCTGTCAGAAACCGAGCTTTTAAAACTTGCAACAGAGTTACATATGTGCCCACTCACACACATGCTGCATATATGCATCCAGAACATTAAATATTATGTGTGTGGGATAAACTCCTTCAAAAAAAATCTTCAAGGCAAGACTAGTTGGTTTTCTATTTTATTAGATGGATGGATCTCTATTCTGTTCCTTATCCCAAGTTTAAAATGTACAATAAGCTGCTAATAGTAAGACACAGCCTGTGCTGAAGCCTCCAGTAATGACAGCCTTTAGACAGGGGCCACTGTGTTCTGGAGCAGGTCTGCAAGGCTCTGACATGCTTTTTTGAAATCCAAACTTACCACAAAGAAAACTTTGGCTTGATGTCACTATGAATAAAGCAGAAACCACATAGGCATCCTCTTGGCAGGTCAGAGGAGGGCTCCCTGCTATGTAACACAGCTATGTTCTCCCATAGCCCTGAAGCCAGAATCCTGCTTTCCATTAGCAGCTTAAAATTTACGCTTTTGTTACTGCCAGCTTCAGTTTCTCATGATTTGCCTTATCACATGCATTCAAGAGGACTGCATTCATTTGGCGTATTTGTTGGTGAAAAACAAAACCAACTCTTTACAAACAAACACACAAAACCACCCTGGGTGTACACCAGATAAGCACTAATGTACTTCTAATTTAAGTTTTAAGAAAACAAAGGCAGAGTGATTAAAGTCCAAGAACTTGCAGCAAGCATATGGAGACTGAGTAAGTGCCCTAGAACAAACTGGATGTTTCCATTGTGTGAAACTCATTCATTATAGCTATAAGATGCAGGGTGAACATTTGCATTTCCAGAGTGGTATCTTGTCATTTTTAGATAAATCATGGGATCCAGATCCTTTCTAAATGGCATCAAGCTCACATTTCTTGGTAATTTGCCTCTCTTTGTTTCAGTACTCTACCTCTTTTCTTCTCCTATCTATGAATGTCATTCAAGTTTGTATTCTATGTGTCTAGAACTCAGGGGCTTCTCATTTTTGCTTAAAAAGGCATTGCTTCCTATGACCAAGCACTGCAAAAAGAGATGCAACTGCATACAATCAGAAAAACTAACAATCAATTAGAGTAATTTATTGTATCCAGTTCCAAAGCTGCTCTCTCCTAATTCACATTCCCTGTGCACCATTCCTCACACCAGTCCCAACCCAACCCCCACCCCAACCTGATAATTATTTCTTTGATTTCCCCCTCCTTCACCCCAGCTTAAAATCAAATTTGGAAATGCACATCTTCTTTGGAGTGGCAGGAAGAACCAGCAGTACAATGAACCAAGCAAAATCCTTCTCCCCCGCCCCCTTTTTCCTAGATAACGCAAAATCCTCCTGAAAGGAACAAATGTAACTGTGAACAGATACAGACTTCCCAGGGGATCAAACCATCAGTTTCTCAGTATACACAGAAAGAAGATAGAAGTTAAATGATTGCATTTCCAAGGGAAGCCAGATCTTCAGTGGTGAAGTATTCCCATCAGAAATTCTGGAAAAGTTGGAAAGAAGAGAAAAAAATCCCTGCCTTTTTTCCAGATCTGGTGTAGACATTTCTGCAGCAATTCTACATACATGTTTTATCCCAACAGCATGAGCTTTTAGAATGACTCTGAAGTGATTAGTGTATTTTAAGTGCAGGCATGTTTGCATGGTACACATGAAACTACTCAGAGCAACCTTTCAATTTTCCATCACTCCCAAATAGTTTTGGTGAAAAAAAAAACAAAGCAGGAGAGGAAATAAAGAGCCCAACTGAGTGCTTACATCCAGGCACCTCCTCATTCCAAATCCAGGCTCATGTGTCCACATGGGCCACTGCCAACAGACACAAGGGCAGCAGCAGCCAGAGGAACAGTCACCCTACGCTCCTGCCCCTGAGCCCAGGGGAATCCCATCCTTTTTGTCAAGAGAAGGTCAGTATATGAAGGAAGCTGATTTTATCATGGAACATAAAGCATGTGCTTTGTTCAGAGGACAAAGATGAAGGCAACTTTATGAAGAGGTTTTTTGCAAAAGCCATCAGCTGTTAGCACACTTCACTAATGAAAAACACTGTGGCTTGGCAGCACAAAGAGCAGGGTCCTTCTACCCCAGCCTCTGAGTCTGCTTCTGGCTAAGCACAAAAGGAGTGAGGTGGAATCAGAGGTGTCTTTCAAGATCTAGATAAGTCCCCTTGCCCTGGTTTCCCAACTTGATAACATGTTTTCCTCGCTGAGTTATTGTGAAAATAAGCTTGTTAGCATCCATTAAATGCTGTTTATTTATATTTTAAAGACAAGTTAAATCATACGATTTTATCTTAATACCACAAGATTATGACTGTCAAATCAAAGGCAGTGAACTATTGCCCTGTTTATCTAATCTTGCCTGAAATATTCTCTTGTGTCCTCCAAAGGAAACCTTGTGGAGATGAAGACGAAACGTCACAAGTCCAAGCATTTTCCTGGGTGTATATGGGCTTGCCACAAAAAGAACTATGCAGACGGCAGAAACTTAATTTCATGTATTTTCCTTTCCACATGTTCCATAAAAAGCCATCTACAGATCAAAAAATATAGTAAAACCCATGACCAGAGATAGGAAACACACAACAGGTAACTGCACCTCTAAAAAGAGGCGCTACGGGTCTGAAGAAGAGAAGTGTTCAAAGATAGAAGGAATGGCAGAAGAGACATACAGAGACAAATTTCTCACAACATTCTGCTGTCAATGGAGTGAAAATAGTTGAAGTAGAAAACCTCTGAGAGATTCTCCTCCTGCATCATAAAATAAAACTGTTTATTACAAACTATGGAATGACAATCATGAACAGTTGTGCAGGTGTTTGCAGAGGTAAAGGATGCAGAAGGATGAGTTGACAATGGATTTCCATTTCAAGACTTTCTCTACAATATATAGAGGATGACAATCTCAATTATTTTCTCTGCTCCTTCCCAGGATGTCTGAGCATTTGTACATCATTCAAGGAAATCCCTATGATCCAGTGAAACTCCTCCAGAGGTAGGAACTCTGAATATACGTGTGGAAAGAAGCTGCAGGAGCTAAAACTGAAGGCACAGAAACACACTCACATGATGTATCAAGTAAAAGCTGGAAACTGAACATCCGCACCATGAACACAAAACTTTAGTTGTTGAGAGAGTACCTTCACTCCTCATTTAATTTTTCCCTCAGTTGCACCACTTCATTTGCCATGTGGAGTATAAAAAATCATAACTGTGAATGATCACATTGCTCTCTTTATCTAACCTGAGGGGCTGACTGTGCAGGCAGGCTGGCTGCCACAGCATTCAGACAGCAACGGCACTGCAGGGGTTTTCTGCCTTTCAAGCAGAGAGTGTTCAAAGAGGTAGGTTATCAAATAACATCTCACCAAAAACATAAGGTAATGTTCAAAACCTGGCTGAATGAAGACTGCCTGATCAAATATCACCTCCTACAGAAGTGGGAGAAACTGAAAATTGCCCTGTGTTTGCTCAGGCCACTATTCAATACATTACTTTTTTTTTATTGGGGGCGTCTAATGGCCTAGTTCCTCTATGGACACAGGTGGTTTAGAAAGATTAAAAAAAAATAACTTCCCCTCCCTAGTCCTCCCCCCCATGACAAAGAATGCTGTGTGAATATACACATGTGAAAAATCAAAAGCCAATTTAGACAGTTTGAGAATCCCAAGGAATACCACTTGACTAGATACAGATAATTGATCAGTCATAATAAGAGGAGGATATAGCATGTAATATTTTTCTGTTAATGAAACTTCAGAAAATGCAAGAGAAAACTATTTAGAACAACTGAACTGTACAAATACATTAGCAGATGTAGAAAATACTGTGTAAATTTAAGAAATAAGGGAATTATATGCTTTCACACTAACTTAATGGAAATGCAAACAATAAGACAATGCTTAAAGGGAAAGAAAGGTATACAGCAATGTTGGAAAAGAATATTAAAGAGATAAAAGAGCTGCTGATAAAGGGCTGTGTAGATCCTTGAAACTAAGACAGTACACAACCGTTATTGTAGAGGCCAAAGAGAGAGAAACAAGCAATAAATAACACAGATTGTGCCAATGACAACAAATAAAATGGAATGTAGAAGAGAAAATGAGATAGAACAGACTGGGTCCACTTTGAAACAACAACAGGAGAGGAGTACAATGGCTAAGGAGAAGGCAATGACACACTACATTGCCATTGCCTTCACACATGAAGATGGAGATGCTTATTTAATGCACATATAAAATGGAAATTATTTGCAAAATTTAGTCCCTAGTCTTCAGTTGTGTCTGAAATAATTTCTAAATTACTCCAATGAACAGTGACAGGAGAAAGAAAGACATTTGTATTTTGAGTTTTTTCCTATTGTTGTGGCAAGCACTTGGATACTTTAGCCATGAGAATTCTGCCGGGAGCTGCAGAGTGGCACTGATCTGTGTGTATACTCAGAAAGGATTCAAGGACACAAAAGAAAGACGAGAAGTGATTGAGAGAAGCTTCAGCAAACTTTCCCCCTAACTTTTTTACATTTCAGAATCAGAATAAACATTTCCCACTGAGGGCAAAACATCACAAGCACTTCAATACCAACCTCCATCAGTCAACCAGATCCTCTGCCTGGAACATTTATCCCAGCCGACAGCTTTTCTTTGGATAAAAGTCATTTTGCGAAGATGCTGAGTACAAAAAATGACGAAGTGGTCAGAAAGAACTGATGCTCTAGCTCTTCAGTTCTGTAGTGCACCCAATTTTTTTTACATTCCCATTTGAGTTAACCTTTTCTTCTGCAAGAGTAGAACATCCTTCAGAGCACAAGGCAAGGTGCAGGTGGCAGGTCCATGCAGCAGACCCCAACGATTTAAGTTCAAATACAGGGTGAGTCATAAGCAGGAATGAAAAAGGAAGTCCTTGTTCAAGTTCCAAAATGATCTGTTGTGTAACTCCCAACTTGGGAAAAGATTGGGCTGCACAATTTAGAAAAAGAACGGGACAAATAAGAGGCAATATCAAGTTTGCTCATTCCAGTGGATTCCAGCTGAGCAGGAGGTGTTAACAACACTCACTGTGGAAACAGTATCTCTCTACACACCTTCTCTACAGAAGCTGTGACTATAGCCAGCCCTGTATCATTTCTCTCTCTCTCTCTCTCTCTTTTTTTTTTTTTTTCCCATGGAGGATTAAAGCCTTTAAAAGGAATTGTGGAAAAAGAAAATAAAGTTTAGTAATGATGGTTGTCTTAGGTTGGAAATGGGGGTTGTATATTCTATTCCTATCTATTGGGGGGGGGTTCAACTATCTTCTGTTAATTGGGCAGTTTTCTTTATCTCTTCCACAACCAATCCTCTCTCCAGGGAGATATCTTCTGTTAATGGGCCATTGAGTATCACTGCATGACTGATAAAATTACATCATCCCATTGGGAGAAGCTCCACCCAGAAAGAGGAGCATTTGGAAGACCACAGGCAGCCTTCTCCCACATGATTCTCAGAGGAGCAGTTTTCTTCTCCACTGGATTCCCAGAGGAAGACCAGACCCATCTACACCACCACTGGACCTTCAGAGGAAAACCCTTCTATGGGATCACTGCTTCAACAGAACCACACCTATTGCTGCAGGAGGACTGCAGCCACCATTTAATAGCACTGCTACCAACACCCTGACCAACAGGATGTCAGGTCATACCCTGACTCTGTCAGTGTTATTTTTTACATTTTTTGTTTGTTTGTTTGTTTGTACTATTGCATTGGTATTTTTAGTTTTCCTAGTAAAGAACTGTTAGTCCTATTCCCATATTTCTACCTGAGAGCTCATTAATTTCAAAATTATAATAATTAGGAATAAGGGGTTTACATTTTCCATTTCAAGAGAGCCTCCTGCCTTCCTTAAGCAGACACCTATATTTTCAAACTAAGAAAATGGCCTTCTCCAGGAGGTGAGGGAAATGGGTCATGTTTTACAGGACGTAGTATGCCAATATGAATTCCAGTTCTTCTGAGGGAAACTGTCTCCTAGTCCCTTAATCTTCCTCCTGTGACACACTGACTAATGTGACTATACCAGCATTCAGATAGCTGTGCAATAAACCGGTAGCTCTATTAATTAAAGGCAACCCGTCAAAGAAAAAACCCTAGCTTTTAATACAGATGAATTTCTCACTTCACATCACACCCTTGCTGCGAAAACAATTGGGCCTAATTAGTAGAAGGAAGCACTGGGGAGGAAGAGGGAAAGATGAGGGGAAAATGCCATTACAGAAGAGTTCTGGCATGGTGTTGGGGCAGCAATGGGCACCGGCTTGGTAATTTCACAATGAATTGTGAGGAAGGTGAGAAACAGAAAAGAAGAGATTAAAGAATAAAGGAAAGAACATATGCAAGAGCCTATGAGGACAATGCACTTTGGCCAAAGGAAACAAGTACAGAGCCTCTGTGCCTTTCACTGCTAGGCCAAGAAGTTTAGTAACAGTACTTTCAGTAGTAATCAACACTCACTTTTTCCAGTTGTGTGTCTAGTAGCCTGTGTGGAAATGTCCATTTCCAGCAGACTGCTGCCAATGATAATATGCAAACTCAGCAGAGAAGCTAAAGGCTGCATGGACACAATGAATAAATTACCCTCTCAACCCTCAGAAGATTATAGGTCTCTGTCAAGTCATTTAGATCTAAAATCAAACCTGCCTTAAAGCATTTATAGCTTGTCAGGGAATATGTTCTGTATATTCAACAGTCATTTCAAGAAAAATAAATCCCTTCATTACAAAAATCATTATATTTTTATACTTAATAATTCTAATAACAATTTCTTCCTAGAAAAAACCTTCATCAAAAGAGCTTATGCACCAGAAGTTCACACCTCAGTTAAATAGACACTAACATCTCCACATAGGCACATCCACCTACCAGACATTACTCCCAGTCTTTTGCTGACATGATTAATAAGAAGTTAATCACAGGAATAGGAGTAATCAAAAAAGCAACTCAACAGAAATTATTAAAAAAAATAAATCAGTCAAATGCAGAGGGAGAGAGGAGGCAAGGGAGAAACAGGACACTGAGAGAAAGGCATTTGAAATTTCATCTTTCTTGACAGCATTCTTTCCAAAAACCAAAAGCAGGCTGGGCTGGAATGCAGTGCTGTAGTAAAGGCAGATGCATTCATTTTTCTTAACTAAAAGTTTCAGGAAGAAGTAACTACAGCATCGGAGATGCTTTCTTAATGTGAAAGGGGCCAGACACAAAGACTGCTGAATTCAGCAGCAGCTAAATCTATAAATGGGCTAAGCAATCTGTAAATGGAAACTTTTCCAAGCTGGAACGGAAGTAAAGCTCCTAAGTATTTTAGCAGTGAGCATGACTGAATCTCCTGCTACTCATATATCATCCACTAACATCCATCAATGCTATCAGGATCATCCATTAACATCATTGCACTCCGGGGCTTATTAGCATTTCCACTCTACAACACGGTAGAAGTTCATTAGTTGATTGGTTATCTGGGGATGGTGTGGATGAACATAAGATGGTACATATGTTGAAACAGGGCACAAATATTCTCAGCTGAGAGATTCGGTTTATTGTTTTTTGATGTGCTCTAAGATGTGATCAATTTCCTAAGAGAGTTTGCTGGTTACCATATAGTCTGTGAGTATAACAGGACATGCAGAGCCACTATGCATAAGC
>VWZV01010111.1:73884-114786 GCA_013397155.1 Irena cyanogastra | reverse complement strand
GGGGGGAGGGGGGGGCGGGGTAGGAAAACCGGCTTTTGATGCTGACACGTGTGGCTTCAGAGCAGGCAGTGCAGTCCTTATGCTGTTCCAAGAGCAACTCTATGTCTGAGGGAAACAAAACTCAACACAACTGTTTTAGACTGGCACATGTGTATGTCCAGATAAGCCTCGCTGCTGGCATAAAGGGGAGCTGAGGCGCCTACTCTCTAGAACAAGATGGCTGTTGGACTAAGGAGATGAAAACAGCCTTCAGATTTTGAGATATTTACTCATCTTCCAAGATTTATGCCTCTCTAGTTCCCCATTTGCTGAATTCAGTAACCGCAGATCTATAACTGGCACCCTTCCAGCACAGGGCACTTCCGGGCTACAGACTCAGAAGCAACTTCTTGTCCTGGTTTGAAATACAGGTATCTACCAAGGAAGATGGGAATTTCCTTTGGAATGGATAATACGACCCACTTCCCTCTGAATTATTATAACTTTGAAATTAAGGGGTTTTCAGGCAAAGATATGGGAAAAGAAGTAACAGTTCTTTTATATATGTGTATAATAAGGCAAACAAACAGAACACAAACCCAGTTCCAGCCTTCTCTCGGCTGCAGACACTTTCCCCTTTGGTGCAGTTCTGGGAACAGCTGGCGGGGCACTGGTGGCTCCCAGCCAGGCAGGGTGGCTGCAATGATTCCCCCCCGTCTGCAGGGGGCGCTGTGGCGTGAGCACCACTGCCTCTGCACATGGGTAATGTGGGCAGGATGGAAAAGACGCTTCCTTTGCAAACCCACAGGGACAGCCGGTCCCGGTGCCCCTCTGGATGGCAAGATGCGCTGTAGCAGGAGCCTCGGAGCTCCCAAGGCTTTGAACATACAAGCTCAGAGATAGAGATGGATACAGTGTTTGACGTAAGACCTTGGAGAAGGCTTGAAGGTTTAGAATAGAAAAGTGAAACAGACACAAAGAATAAAGATTTGTAGTTTAAGCAGAAATATGTTTTAAGCAAGTGGAAATATGCCTCATGTAAGTGAATAAATATGTCAAGCAAACTAGTAGAAGATTTTGAAGCCTGGCAATAGAATTTGTTATAGAATTGGTAAAAAGTAGAAGATACAGCAATAAGTTTCTGTAGAATTGTGTTTGGATAAAAGGAGATGCATTGCGGTAGAATCATGTAAAACGTGGCAGTTAATGATTGGTATAGGAAGATGTTAGCAAGCTTTATAGAAGTAGTTGATAAGAAATTTATAAAAGACATTGTAACTAAAATTATAACAGCTTCTGATGTACAGCTTCTGGTGTGATGGCATTGGATGCAACAACCTTACAGTCTCACCCTTCCATGAGACTGATTCTGCAATAAGCCATCTTTGAATCGCCTCATCAGTCGACCAGGTCTACTCTGTAGCCCAAACAGGCATGGATGAGCAGACTCCAGAGCAGCAAACGAAATGTATCAGAAACTTTACAGCTGTAGCAGAAGCCATGGGTGTCCCGGCAGGCAGGGGATGTGGGGTCCAGTGTAGTGAAAAACTCAGAGCAGTTGCAGAGAAGCAGTGGGGCTGGGCAGCAGCAGCTGGGCTCTTGAACACGGCCAGGAGAGGCTCTGTCAAAGGGGCTCAGGGTCCCAGGCTTTCCCCTGAATAGATGGTGAGGGCTCTTTCTAGTGAGGTAAGGTGTTAATAAGGTCCCAGTCCAATTGTTGCTCTTATGAGCAAAGGCTCGCCCATGTTAGAAGAAGACACAGGAGATGAAACCCAGCAGTAGTGGTGAATTCTTCCCATAGCAATTGCAGTCTGTCTCCTCTCCAATGTCAAGAGTGAAAGAGACCTAGAGGAGCCCAGCTCAGCTCCTCAACCCCTGCCAAAATCTCACAGTATCTTTGCCCTTCCAAAGAGAAAACTCTCCAGGTAAGAGAGTAGCCAGCTGCACCCTTCCCTCACCTTGGTAATTTCTTTTGTCTCTTTAGTACAAGTTACTATTGTCTCTTAGCAACAGATGGGACAAAATTCTAGGAGAGAAAGAAACAAAAGGAAAAATCCTAGCCCCCAACACTTCTCCTTTAGTTAATGTACTCACTGAACTTTATTCTTCCCTCCTACAGCAGACCTATCAGCTATCACAACACCTACCAGCTTCAGCAGAATTAGTCTTGGTTCAGACTGGGGTAAGAGCAGGAAGAACTCCAATGGAATGTATTTAAATGATTTTGCTACTTTCTCTCTGCTCTAATTTTCATAGAGAACAAATACACGTAAGCCAGATCAGCTCCATGGTGTTCTCTCCAATGTCAATTGTCAGAACTAGCTCAAACGGATCAAAGTGTTAGGATCTTCACTCACCTTGTGGGGGCCCTACAGTCTCCCTGGGAACATCCTACTAGTGCCTTTACCTGGAAAGAGACAGAGGGAAACATCATCCCACTTGATCAGTGGACTGTTCTCTGAGGTCGGCCTCTCTTCACTGCCACTGGGAATGTTGGCTTCTAAATCAAATATCCCTACTGAGTGATGAAATTTGGAGAATTCTAGCCCAGAAAATTAAACAGTGAAATGTTTAGTCATGCAAGTGCACTGTTCTTTATCTTGAAACATGTGTTTGTATAAAATTGCAGTGTCTCAGTGAGGAGTTATCCCAGTTTTAGGACAGTTGGATAAGAGTGGTGAGTGAGCTGCAGGAATAATGTTCCTAAACCACAAAACGAGCTTAGCTTGCCTTAGCCCAGGCCTTCATGTCTTGGACCTTGAACATCTCCTGATGTTCAGAGAGAACTCCTGAATAGCTGCTGTTAGCATTTCATTCAGTTTCAAACACGATAAGAATGTTAAGTCTGAATGACACAAGCAGGAAAATTTGTGTATTGATCTCAGGAACAGTCCATATAAGTAGAGACACCCTCCAGTTGCTCAGGACCCAGACACACAGTCAGGATGGTCATAACTTGCCATTTGACAAAATATCCTCCCATCACTAAACAGGATGTGCTGTCACCATGCACCTGCAGCAACCATCTTCCCTTTACAGACAGGCTGCTGACTAGCCAGCATTTCCCAAAGCAGGCACACATTATCTCACCTTCCTCCTTTCCAAGTCTGACAGTTAGTTGCTCCTGCTTTTAAATTAAAACGAGCTCCTTGGTACACTGGCAATGCACACAATCTTTTTGGCACAGCCTTGCATAGAAGTCCTCCTGCCTTGGAAAGTTCTAGCTTTCCTTGAGAGACTGCAACGTAATGTAAGAGCAGTTTTGGCTAGGAAGGAGGCTGATACTGTTAAGATTGCTCATGCTGAGCAATGAAGTTTGGATGTGACCTTATCAACAAGGATTTTTACAACTATGCAGGAGACAAAGCAAAATGACCTGGACAAATTCATTGTCCTAGCAAAGGGCACAAGAACAAGCAAAAGTTGACTTACAGCAGTAGAAATCGGCCTTCGTATCATCATTGCTGATCTATAATTAGACATCTCCATTTTCTAAAATCACTCATGATTCTTTCTAAGGGCTGGCAAAAGGAATCAAAATTTCCTACAATTTCCTACAGAAATACTTTTAAAGTGACTTTTAAACTGATTTCATGTTGAAGTAAAAAAAAATGTTCTCACAATGCCTGGTTTCTTTTAACTGGCCAATAACTGAAGGGACAGGAGCTGATAATATCACTAATTGATAGGACAGTACAGGGAAAAAAAGGTGAATTTTAGGAAAACCACTCTCCATTGTGTTACATTAAAATATCAAGAGTCATGTGTCAGCTCAGCCAAAAGCAACCATGAAAAACATTGTTTATGAAAAAGACAGGCCCTTCAAGTGCAATTACAAACTTTCCACAGCATCAGCAGGAAAAGGGGTATATTTAACCAGTGACTGCCACCATGCCTGACTTCCAACAATAGAATGCTACAAGAGCATCTGTATTTTCCTTGGTCTGTTGCTATGTTTCTTCACACATGGGCAAGAACAAATGAGGGCTGCACATCTTCACTAGTACCTTGAGGAATTTCTGTTCCTGAAGAACAGCTACATTTACTTTGGAGACTGGCCCAAGCATTCCAAACCTGATTCCATTCTTCTGTCAACTGGCTCCTCTGAAAAAGCATTTGCAATAACTGGTAGAAGAAGCCTGTCACATCTATAGGGCAGTTCCATCAGTGCCTTAAGCCACAGAGTGTGAATCAAATTACAGCCCAAAGCTGCTTAGCCAGACATGCACAGTAATTCAGGTCTACCACAAAATCTGTGCAAGGATACTCCAAAATTCCATTAAACAACCACTGGTTTCCATCTCATGGGCTGTCATATCCTGCTGGCTATCACAGAAGGGTCAAGACATGATTCTCGGCAGAGCTAAATGTTTTAAGGCAGCTTTAGGATTATGTGACTACCAGATCACATTGCACCATTCAGAAAACCTAATTCAGGAATACTCACATAAAGTTTGTAATTTCTTCCTAGAAGCCACTCTGAAACCAAAGTGAAACCTCAATTTAAGTATCTCAAGTAATAGCACCTACTATTTTGCTAAGTTCATGGCATTCAACCTTGAAAAGCCTCATCTTACTTCCAGCTTTAGCTTCCAGCCATTCACACCTTTTCCCCAGCTACACAGAATAGCTGCCTGCTAACTCAGATGTTCCTTTCCTGAAAGACAGGGACAATGACTCTGTTTTTCTCCATACCCACAGCGGGCACTAAGCTTGGGGTAGAATGTAAGCCTGTTTTTTGATTTTAATTGCTCAGGAGTTTCACCTGCATCTGTAACCAGGCTTGCAAGGGCCTCTGACATGGCCAGAATTTCTGATGGGCACCTTGCTGTTCTAGAATTTTTGTATTTTAATCAGATTTAGGGAGCCAAAGTGGGCTGAGTGTGCTGGAACATGTGTCATTCATGTGCAATGCAGCGTGCAGTCCAGTCTGTTGCCTTCCCAGCTCCCAGCCATTTGCATTCTGGCAACATCTCACTTTAAGTCCCCAAATACCCCCAGCCCAACAAAGAACAAATACCAGCTTCTCTGAAGCTGCAGCAGAGAGAAAATGGCAGCTAAAAAAATGCATAAGGCAAACTTCAAAGCTGTTGAATTTGGTGCTTGGGCTTTGAAAAACCTGTCATTTGGGAGGAAGGGTGGGAAGCTGCTCTTTCCCCCTCCTTTTCATTAAACAGCTTTTCAGAACTTGGGAGATGTATAGCTCTCATTATGCATTCCTCCTTCTGGAAATAAATACTTGTGTGGGTTGTCACATTAGTCAGTAGATAGATGACAAAAACAAATTACAGCCTGGCATGGAGCCATGCACTGTGTGTGTATGTGTTACAACAGAGTATCTGCTATTACGAAGCAGGTTGAGTCTGCATGTCAGAGGGTGGAGTCTCTTCCAGGAGCAGAAGTCCTATAATGAGGAACTTTCCAAAGAAGAATCATGACTGTGTTTCATTCCTTTCCCCTCAAGGAGATATTACACACACTCCCCATATGGCTCGCTGCTACACAGAGAAATCCTACTCCTTCAATGCTTCTTCCAGCTCTCTGAAGTCAAAAACAAGCTAAGCAGTCCCACAGCTCACTTCCGCCTTTAAATAAGCTGGGGCTCTCCAGAAGGATCAGATCCAAAAATTTGTCTTTCCAAGGTCCAGAGAATTTATCCCCTCTTTCTCTCTCATTGTACATGTTTTGATCAGTTTTGGTGTCAGTTATGATGCCCAAATCAAATTCTTTTTCAAAAAATAACAACATTTTAAAAACACACCCAGTGTCCAACCCTCACTGGGAGCAACTAGTTTTTTCAATCTGAGAGATCAACATCCTGGATTATTGGACTCGACTGGTCCTCTGCAGAAAAGATGAGCCCTACTGCATTCCTGCCCCCATATTTTGCATGTGTGAAAGTATGAGCCAGGGAAGTTATTCAATAAATAATCAAAATTCTACCTTAACCTGGATAAACAGATGATTAGTTTTGAGAACCTAAGGCAGAGGAGACTAAATTGCACAATCAGATTATCTGATGAGGATATTTTAATGAGTAAATGGAGTTACTTCAATTGTTCCTGGAACAGCTGGAAGATCTGTTGTTCCTGTGACATGCCTTCCCACTTCTGTGCTACCATAACTCTGGAGCTGTAGTGGAAACTACAGTGTGGGACCTACGACTGTATCATTCCTCAGCAGACAGAGATGAGAAAGAAACTCATAGCCTGCCTTCCACTCATTTCTCTAACCTTAAGATACCGTTACGTCGGCCTTGTCTCTAACTTAAGGATACTTTTACACACCACCGTGTAACAGCTACACATCACCTTCAGTAGGACAGTACCAGTAATGTCATTGTTCAAGTATTTCTGAACAGGTCACTAAATGCAAATGAAAAAAATTAAAAACCAATCAAAACAAAAAAAACTTTTACCATTTACATTCAGAATATTGACAAAAGTAATGTATTTAAATACTGTATCCGAAACTAATCACAGAAACAATTTAAAAATATGGGACTTTATAAAAGCAATAAATTATGGGGGTTTGTCTCCTTTAATAATTGTGTAGGAGTGGTGTGGTCAAACTTCCAGAAATAATCACTAGAAATTCAATTATTTGTACAAATTAAAGTACATGTATTTATGCAACCACATGATTCCTACAGCTAGGGTTTTAAAAATAAAGTCAAGCATTGTATGACACACAATATCCCTGCTAGGGTTGGCCTCCATTTATATGCTATAAACTCAAGCTGGGCAATGAAAATAAATTTTCCAGCACCATTTTACCTTATGCTGCTGTTCAAATCTCACATTTCAGTCCTTACTCATTCTTGGTGAGTCACACGCTTTCCAAGCTTCTAACATTTGTGTATCAAACTAGGCCAGAACTTCAATCACTGTAAGCAGTGACAAGGCATTAATGTTCCTCTGAACCATCATTACCACACCCATGTTTGAAGAACTCTGCACAAGGGTTAAGGACTAGGTATAAATGTGAATATTCAGATGAATTAAGCACACTGAAGCCAATTTTGCACCTTCTAAGGATCAATACTCATACACTTCTCATGATTTTAGAGACTATCTTGAGAATGTCTGTCAGCTTATGACAAGGACACTGTTCTGGATTCACATAGATGGCACTTGAAATGCCAAAGTCCTAAGTGCTTTTATGATTCTGGGTCCAAGTTTTCTTATAGTGCTTAGTACAGGCAATTAGGTGTTAGTGCTGTTATAAAATACTTATATTATGTGATTAAAAAAAACCCCAGTTTAAATCAGCTTTTTGCTATGAGACGCCCACCCAGCACTGCACCAGCAGCTCAGAGTAACACAGAGCTCCTGAACTACAAAATGAGGGAAAGTGGCTGCACTGCTTTTGTTGGGAACCCTCCAAGCACCGTTCTAAAGAAAACAGCTTCAGGGCTGAATAGTCAGTCTCAGTGCACAAGACCAGGCTTTATGAGAAGTCTTGAACCAGTTAATAAATTGCACAGGGAGTTTTTGGTTTGAATGACAGGTTCTCAATACTTTTCAGAAAAAAGCTGGACAAGTACAAATTCAATTAAATCAGAGTGGATAATTTAGATAGCCCAGTCTCTGCTCTGGATAAGATCTGTGGATCTTCTGAGAATATTTTTATGACTTCTGACTGTGGTCCTAATTCTGAAAACTTGGCAGGGAAGGCCAGACATCAGGAGGAACATCTCACATTACTAAATATGTCTAATGAGGACAGAGAGTGGAATTGAAAAACAGTAAGTTCAGCAAGACCAAACTAGAAGTGTATCTTTATCACTGAGGATTTATCCATATAGTGAGAGATTTGACTACACGGTTTCCTTTTACAGCACAGAGCCACAGCTTTGCTCCAGGGAGCTGTGCTGTTACAGATTCCTTGGAGAATCCTGACATGTCCAGGTTTAATGCCTGTGCACAGCTGAAACACTTTTTCATTCGCCTCCTTCTTTCGTTGAGTCCATCTTGGTATGTATTAACAATTCAAATCTGCTTTTTAAAGATGCATACTAGGAGAAAAAACTACATATGCCAGTTTCTGAATATCTAGATAAAAAAGGTTTCTCCATGTTAAGAAAAAGATTGAGGTGAAATACAGATGTAAAGAAAAGAAAAACAGTTTCTAAAGACCATTTCTATGCCAAATGTAAGTGTTGCAAGGAGGAAAGATAAGAGAAACAATTCATTGTAACACAGCAATAGTAATGCAACAGTAAATCATCTGCTGCGTCTGCTTGCCCTTTTTTTGACTCTTCTACCATGCCTTTCTCATCCCTCTTCTTCCTAGGGAGTCTTGAATCCATCTTCCTTCTTCTAAATCCCACAATTTTAATTCTAAAGTTCACCATATTTTCTAACTGGTGGTTTTTTATCATTTTCAGTAGAAAAACAACTAAAGGGAACGTTCTGTTGTGATCAGTGCCATTCTTTCTCTGATGGCCAAACACAAATGATGGGGAATATATTTTAGAGAAGCCATTCCTGACGTTCTGCACCCTGAGCACTGTTCTGACTCCACAGTTGGAAGAGGTTACTGTTAGATCAGGAAAAGCTCCAGAGGTTCATAAGGTACTAAAATATCTTCATATGATGACCAAAGATAAGGAAAACCTTATTTAAAAGGAATGATTGGAATTATGTTGCTTCAAATTCGCATGGAAGCGACACAGAATGTGAGAGAGGTTTGCTAAATCAAGTGGCTTGGACAAAGTAGGTTGAGTAGGAGATTCATTGTTTATGTCTCATCCAGTAAGAACAAAGGCAATCCAATTAAACTGGTGGAAGCCAAGTTCAAAATAGAAATGTGTTTCAGAAGGACATGTGGGTGCTGAAAGCTCTCATGGGATCATGGGAGGACTAGGGATCCTCATGGAAAAGAATGCCATCAAGGGTGTCTAAATACATGGGGACTATTTTGGATCAGGAAACCTGAGATTAATTTGTTGTCAGAAGAGTCTTTGACAAAATATCCCATTTAACTGTCTTGCTCTTTGATTTAGCCTCTGGCTGCTAACACAGACACAATGCTGATGGACATCCAGTCTGACCCAGGGCAACCATTATTATGTTCTTATAATAGTAATCAGGTCTTTGGTTTTTAATTTGATTTTTGTGAATGATATGTAATTGAGAAGAACTCAGTTTCCAGAAAGCAGGATGGCTTTGAGGTCATAATGTTTAAGAACACCATTTTTTTTCAAATGCAACCCTGATTTTGAATCAGTGAGAGCTAGGGAAGTAGGGGAGTTCCTGCTGCCAATGACTCTGAATCATTTTCCAAGTCTTAAAATGTGGTATTTGAAAGTCGTATGAGGAGGAAGAAGAGTTCAGCCCTTGCTGATGAAGAAAACATAAAATCAAAAATATTTTAGGAGCCAACGTAATAACAGCTGCAATTTTCAGAAAGGCTTATTTCTGATTATGGTCAATCAGAAAAGAAAATAAATTAAACATTTTGTTTTTAAGGAAGACCTTTGTTTTCTAATTAAATTAATTATTTTTGAAAAATCTTTCCCTTTCATGCAAATGATGCTGGGTTATCTATATTTTATCTCATTGGTTACTGTGCTGCTTTCAGCCTAACCTCAGTGAGCAGAGCTGAAGAAAATTTAAAATAACAAAAGAGTCTGGCAAGAGACTGAACCATTCTCCCGGCATGTGCTTTCTGAACTGAGGGTGTGAAAGTAGCTGTAAGCTGGCAAAAATTTTGAAGCCATTCTGCATCTTCCACAGCCTGCTTGAGGTCAATATTTTGTCTCCTATTTGACTGGTAGAAACCAAAGTGAAAAACATAGTGGGCTGCCCACATAGTCCTTGAGAACAAATAAACTGAATGTCCTTTCAGAACTAGGAATTTGGAGGATCGGATATCTTCCTCATTTAAATTGGGATTAAATGACACAGCGCAGGTGGAATGTGGCAATTTTGTAACTACACAGGAAATGGTAACATTTCCTGCACAACATCTGCCTTTGAATACTCAATTTTTCCTTTTTTTTTTTTTTTTTCCCCTGGTGAATGCAAGCAATATTCTACTTGATCAAATGCTAACAAGGGTGTCAAGAAGCCAAAAACCCCCCCACTCCTGCACACAATTAAACAAATTAAATCAAGCTCAGGGAAGACCGCGATGTTTGACTTGTGCTAAATTGGGAGGTTGTAACCAATTAAAGCACTGGCTATATCTTATATTCTGCTATAGGACTCTGCTTTGCTTCTACTGAAGTCAGAATTCAATCAATAACTGCTATCAGATAAGAAATTTCTCCAGTTACGTGCATTTTTTTTCTCACATAGAGTGATACATGTCAATCGCATAGAGCAATTGACCACATTCAGTGGTCATTAGACAGGGCTCAGCTATTCTGCATCATGGTGGTTAAAATCTAACACTTCAGGGTCAGTCTTTGCTCCATTAAAAAGTTAATAAATAAGTTTTTATTAAGTTTGAATGTTCCACGTGAAACAGCAAAAGGATATTATCCCTAGAGGGTTGGGTAGTAGTTAAACACTCTCAGAATCATGTGGTTTCAGGCAATATTGTCATTAACAGCCATGAAGAGACAAGTTGGCAGCATCTGCTGTGCTTATCTGATGTAGTCATATCAAACATCAGTACATACCTGTGAGGTAAAATGACTTCCAGAAAGTGAAAGAATAGAAATTCATGGAAAAGTATGAAAAAGTTCACATCATGTTTCTCATAACATCTCTCCTAGATACAAAAGACTTGTCTAGACCGGTAACCAGTTATCTGGGACAACTTAAATTTACATCCTTATTTACTTATACAGATGTACACAAGATGTAACAGACGTCAATAAAGAAATCAAGGAGGTAACTACACACACATATATATGAGACCATACAAATTTTGATGCACTTAGGTGTATGACTGTATATACATAAAAGTAAATGCTAAAATGAATCACTTGACTGATGTGTACTATGACAAGGATTGCTTTTTTATTATTTTAAGTACTTTTTTTCCTATTATACTACAAGCAATTTGTACAATGGAGCTTGACATGTTAAGTATCATTTCAGTAATTAGGTAATAAGTGCACCAGTTCCTCAATAAATGCCTCCTCCATTTGTTTTTGGCTGATTTTCTGATATTAATTTCTTAGTCAAGCACTTTAAATGTGTTGTGGTTTCAGTTCAAAAGCAGGCAGAAACACCAATTTCATGTAGTGGTTTTGGTTCGCCAATTCAAAATTTTCAGTAATTTTGAGATTTCCCAGCCAATGGACTTACTTCTTGCTGTGAGATAGGATTAGGAGAAAGGAAAAACAGGCTCAAAACTTCAAAAGGGTATAAAGAAAATTTATTGACAGTAACTAAAAAGGAAAAAAAAAGTATTAAGAATCAAAACAAGCCCTTCAGATCACTTCTCCTCCCCCCACCACCCTTCCCTTGAACACTGACAATGCAAAGAACCAAACCCAAACTTCCAATCAGTTTACCACCTCTGACATAGTCTTTCTACAGTTCACTCAGGGAGAGAAGTTCCTCTTGTTAAGTTTCTGGAGACTTCTCCACAAGAGGAAAAAAACAGTTCTCTCTTTCACGACTAGCAGCCACCCAGGGGAAAATCTGCTATCATGAAGTCCTTCCCACAAGCCTTCCCACAGCTTGTCAATGCGCCATGTTGACTTATGGGGTATTATTTTAAAAATGAACAGTTCAAGGGCAAAAAGTCCTCATTATCTATCTCCAAAAATCATCTTCATCCCTGGGAACAGAGATCTGCCCCTTCTACTTTCACATCTGCTTACTTCAGCATGGAGGCTTTTGCTTGACATCAGTTTTGAACACCTTCATCTCCCCATAATTTCATGTGTTATAAGGAGAAAGAGTCTTTCTCCATAGCTTTACAAGAGGATTTCAGCCTCAAGCAGGCATCTTCTCATCCCTCCCATCTGGGACTTCACTTCTTCCCTCACTGACCCATGATGTCTCCCTGCGGTTTCTTCACATGCTTGCATCTTGTTCCTTTCTCTTGCTCGGGGGAGGACTGAAGCACTGAAAGGGTTAACATGTCACCCGGGCCTGATCAAACTGGGTGTTCCCGACCGCTGGAACTGCTGCTGGGGAAGGGCTGGGGGAAGTGGCTCAGATCAGATCAGCTGGGATGGGGTCTCTCCCTCCCCCTGCCCAATGCTTGGGGCAGCTTCCATGGAGCAAAGTCCTGGGGCTGACCTGGGTCTCGCTTCTGGGTGGGGGCCAGCGGAGCTCGCCTGCATCCCAGGCCGGGCTGCAGCAAGCAGCCAGATGTTAGCAAGGCTGGCTCCATCCAGCCCGTGGCACCCCCTCCCTCTGCCCAGCAGCCGATGGAGGAAGGGGGGGAGGAAAGTGCCCAGCCCCGTGGCAGGGCCGCCCAGCCCAGCCCCGCCAAGACACAGGCCAGGCTGGACCTGGTTACCTTCTTGCCAGCCGGGGAAGAATGATGAAGTTCCCGGCTTTTTTAGTCTTTAACATGTGTTTTTCACAGAGGCGTGTCCAACTTCTCAGTGGCTTCCCTAACTGTCAGTTACACACAAACTTTTTACCTCACTTCCCAAACGCCTCCCTTGTCAAACTATGACAAAATGGCATTCATATAAAAGGAAACTGAAAGCAAAAAAACCCCTCGGTCGTCAAATAAAAATTTCTTTTCCTAGTTTATTCTCCTAGAGGTTTGGATCTGTGGAATAAACCACTGAGACTCATGGAGAAAAAGTTTCATATTTCTATGTATGTCTCCACTAGAAGATCATAAAAATAATACAGGATAAACAAACTCTTGACTTTTCTCTTTGGCAAGCTACCACTTTTCTAAAGGGCCCAATGTATATGTTATTTCTGATTCAGATCTTCTACAGTGTTTTGAAACTAGACTGCACATTTGAATCATAAGAATATTCCAATTCAGGAAAACAACTGGCACAAAAATAGGAAATGCAGTTTGTGATCATATTTCCCAGTCCTCCTTTGGATACTATTGCTAGTGTATCTAACTAAAGGGGTTGATTTTAAAGAATCACAGAGTGTCTCTCTGTTCTTTTAAATCTCTCCTTGGCCATACATTCATGTAAATGTAGTGAGAAAGGGGAGGGAAAAGGGAGAAAGTAGCCTCCAAATGTCATGCCAAGAAAAATACCAAGTTCATGTGTAACAGTTTTGCAAAAGCAGCTGCAGTGTCATGGCAGTCATACACAAGACCTTTGCTTTCCTCCTTCAGCATTCATCCATTTTTTTAAGATTTACTCCATGAAAAGGCACAAGCTCATCTAAAAGTCCACATTGAACTTTTGTTGAGCCATGAATCTGATTATATAGCCAGTTTCAAACAGCTTTCACAGACGTCACATTAGTAGCAGGAGTCATGCATGAAGGCAGCTCCTGGCCAAGTGAGACCAAATTTCCTCCTAGTCTGTAATTTCAGAAAAAACAACATGTTTTACTGAAAATCTGTAGTAAGCTGAAAATCAGCTTCATATTCATAGCTAACCAAGGAAAAAAAAAATCTTACAATGTGAAACATAGTTAAATATTACTTTTACAGTTTCAGTTTTCCTGAAAGTAACACCCTGGTTTTCCCTCTGCCAGAATGAATTCATTGGGCATTTTCTCCAGGGAGACATAGAGCTGCAATGGTTGAGTTTTCCACTCTTATCAAATACTACATAGAAATGTCATTGAGGAACTTTCCTAAAGCTTTATGGGGGGAAGCGGGGCGGGGAGGAAATCACACCACTGTGCTAGAGGTACAGAGAATTCAGTAATTGATGTACTGATTAAAAGATTCCTTGTGGATTTTTTTTTTTTTTTAATCTCTAGACTTGGATCTGTTTCTTCCACTCTGGAGACCAAGATTTCCTCTGTGCATTATGCACGTTTATTGCTTCAGAAATGTGCATCTGGTGAGACAGTGTATTTTGCAAATGATGCAATATAAAGACCTCACTTTTCAGCCTTATTTAGACTTTAATGTAAATTAATGAAATCAATGTAACTTTTAATTTTCTCATCTCCTGCAGAATGTCACTCAGTTTCTGTGCTCCAGGGCCCAGATTATACTCACACTTAAATCTCACTATCTCATCTCCCACTGGAGAAACCTGCACTAGAGCTGGAAATTGTTTCACAATTTAAGTGTGCTGTGTTCCTCTAATGATACTATCAGAGACTATTTTAACACACTCATTTTAGCATCACTTTGACACCAAGTAATCAAAAAAGTACATGAGTTGGGGACAATACTAAATTAGTGGCAACTGATCCAAAGTAAAGAATGAAAAAAAACCCCTGCTGACTCTGGATCACAATTCACTCGTGCATGCAAGGTAACAACAAATTGATTACTTTTTGGCCTCTTGGCACATTTATAGTTAAATTGTTTCATTTGTAATGGAATCAATATTTCGAATTATGTAAATTATAGTATTAAAAACATAATGATCTACAGTGGAAGTGAAACAAGGATATAATCCAGTATTCTGGATCTATTCCAGTACAGTTTTCAGCTCAAAATACATTTTTCATGCAAATAAAGAAATAGAAACACAACAATGTTGGGTCTCAGGGACCTTGGGCAGCCATCTCACTCCAGCTCAGAGGCAGGCTCAAATCCATTCTAGTATACCCAGACATTCCCAACAGGTATATTGATGCTTTTTAATGGTCATTAAAATAAATCCACCACCTCTTTCACCTCCGCTTTTGAACTGGTATCCCTAATTTCCCATGTTCTAAAAAGGCTAGATTTTGAGGTGATCTTGTGCAGCAGGTTTTTTTAATTGCTGTAACTTAAGAAGCCCTTGATTTTGAAATGCAAAAATGTACAGAATCATTTGCTGTGCGTGATGATACAGGAGATGGCTATGGAGAACTCTGAGCAGCGTGGGATTGCTGTGTCACAGAGCACCTTAGTGTATTCAGAACTTGACAGTACTTTTTTATGCAACTTCCACCCTGCAGGCAAGAACTACACATGGCTGGTTCCACCCAAAGTGGTTTGACTGTAGGTGATAGCCAAGGACTGAGAAAATCAGCTTAGCCACACAGTATCTGCAGAGGATTGATTGAAATAGTTGGTTCAGGGGCTTTCTATAGCCTTCCCAGAAAGAAAGCAAGCCAGTGTAAAAGTTGGAGTTCAGAAAATCAGCCTGAGAAGCACATGTAGCATGAGCATTTTGTGGAGCAAGGCCATGCTGCCAGAACCAGAGAAATTGCAGATACAAGTGAAGAAAAAAGTCATCAGAGAGAAAATCCACACTGAGGCACAGGAATCCCTTACTTGCTAAGTAACTTCCAAGAGCAGAAGGAGAACTGGACCAGGGGGGAAAAAATTGTAAGTATTCATTATTTTGCCAAAACCTGTATATTTCTAAAGCCAGTTAAAAGCTAAATGCTTTTGTGATACATACAAAATTGATGTTTACTGATCTTACAATGACAAATTCCCTAAGAGAGAAATAGTAAACAAGGTGTTCAATGCCCACAAGTCTCCTGGTGACAGCGATGGGAAATATATGCAGTCATCACTGAAGAAAATTAAAATATACTTACGTAACGGTAATGGAATTTACCAGTCTGCTGGGAAAAAATGGGTATTCATTTGTAAAACTTTCCTCTGTCCAGCCCAGTGCTCTTTCAATCCTGCAGCATTTTGATCATGGATTATGAGGATGGGCTGATTGTGGAAATACACCCCTATAAACCCAAAGTTGGTAAATTCTCTGTCCCTTACAACAGTGGAGGAGAGCAGTTACACACTGGATTTAGTGTCACGCCTACACCTGGCTCACTGATGCCTCACACTCTGTATTGCTAGAATTCAAAATGAAGATCCAAGGGACCGATCCCAGATAGCCTGATGGGAAACACTTGGCTTGGCATAATTATTTTCACAACCTATAGATTAATCGGAGTACTTAAATTCTGCTTGCGAGCTCCTAACTAACATTACTCACTTTCTAATTACAAGTATTACCATTTCTAATCTCCTGAAGTTCTGCCTGCTGTGTCTGCATCTAAGTCATCACATTAAAGGCCCTCTGTTTTCTCACTGCATTCTTCTCAGGCCTTCAAATGTTAATAAACTAGAATAACAAAACTGGAGGATAACAGTAGGTCTGAGTAGGGTGATAATACATTTCAAGTTAAATTTAAGGCTTTCTAGTAGTGAGCGACACCTGAGAACTAATTTGGGGTTTACATAGCCAGCTCTCTGAAAATACTGAGATTTTCTGATCACAGAACAAAGAACCTGAGCTGAAGGACAGAAAGAATGAGAAAGAATGAGAGAAAGNGGAAGAGAGGGAGGGAGGAAGGAAGGTGGAGATCACCAACAAATTTGGATTAAACATAGAGACTAGAGTGCCACTAAAATAAATAAGACCCACTCCCCATCCTTGAGCTTCCTGCTCTTTGCCAGCCTTTGTAGTGGTCTGCATACCACTCAAGAAACACTCACACCAGCTTTTAGGCGCTCCCAAACCCAACAGACAATGAAGTCATATGGAACAGAAAGCATAAAGTACTTTCAGAATTTGTGACAGTAGAGCCTTATGGCATGAAAATGCAGCAAGGGAAATGCAATATAATTCTGGTGCAAATCAACAGAATCTAACTGCAGGGAGAATTTCAATATTATTACACAGTTAATCCATGGCTAAATTTGTCTTAGTGAATTGTTAATGTTCTTTCTAAAACAAACTGGCCAGGTAATTTTGTTCCTTTTTTACCTTGGCAAGCTCCTTTAATTACACCTCCACATCTCTCCAAAAAAGACACATCATGACTAGTTTTTAAATCTATAAAGCTAAAAAACATCTACAGCAGGGAAGAGGAACAGCAGAAAATTATACTTCACATGAATAAAATACAGCCTCCTCAAGAGGAAAAATGTTTCAATTTGTCAATGCTGGGTTGTGGATTTGGAGTGCCAAAATTATTAAGGTCAGAACACTGCAGTGAGTGGCAGGTGTAACATCTACTCAGTGCACACACCTGCATCTCACTTTACACAGCACTGATCAAAGGCAGCCTTGAGAGGGCACACAACAATGAGATCATCCTTCAAAGAGGAAAGAAGAGAACATGTGAGAAGAAACTGGCCAAGTCCTCCATTATCAACAAGAGAGAAATGCCCGATCCTTCGATGATGGGCCTACTTGAACTGGGAGGGAACTGAGAGCTTCTGCAGTGCCTCTGTGCTGCAGATGCCTTAGGAACAATGCTGCCACTTTTACTCCCCACCTGTAGAACTCAAGATGACCCAGCCACCTCTGGGGACAGGGAACACTGGATAAAATCATACCTACTCACTTGTCCTGACCCTGGCTCAGTCCTTGCTGAAGTGATTTCCAACACTGGAATCGCACATTCAGTCACTAAAGCAGCTTTACACAAGCCATGCCTGGGGCCTCATCCTGGACTAACCACGGGTGCTGCCTTTAGGAACCACCTATCTTGCAGCTGACCACCCAAGAAAGGAAGCTCAGTCCAGAAGACTAGGAAACTGACCTCTGGCGAAGAAGGAAAAATGAGGGGAAAATATCACTCTGGGAAATTTCATTTGTTCTCATGCACCCTGTTAATATACAATTACTGAATGGGAGGTATAAGGTAAGGCTGTTTTGACATGCTTTAACTGGGCATCTCTGTAACTAAATAAAGCTTTAGGTATTCTTTGAGTTGACCTTGGATTTTCCAGTTTTATTGGTCTTGTTTTCTAAAAGCAATATTGTGACTTCAAGATTACTTTCACATGCTGTCAAGATTTAAATCACTTTACTATTCCCATCTGTAAAGAAATAACAGAAGGAGAAAATTCACACTTCAAAACTCTTGATATAAACAGTGAATATGTCCAAATTCCTTATTTATTATTTTCTAAATAATAATGATAATCATAAAGATAATAATGTCTACTGGTGTCCTTCCTGTCCCTTATCCCATCTCTTTCCTCTGCCTGTAAGATCTAACATTGTTGCAGGTGTATAATATAACATACTCCCGCTCATGCAAACAAAAGGAGCACAAAGAACACAAAGAAAAAATACACAGAAGTTTTGAATCATTATTCACAAATAACACTAACAAATAATCTTCCAAATGAGCTTGATTTTCACTGGCACTTTGGTTGCCTATTATGCCAGGTGGATTTTTGGGCTTTTGTCCTCCAATTGTTACTAGGGAGTCACGTGGACACTGCTGTCCATTTACACTGCACTGTCTTCCCCTGATAGATTCCTTTCCCTTCTCTCTTTTCCTGTTTCATGTCACTCTTTGTTCTGCCTGTGCCAAGGGCCCAGGCATACAAAAACCCAATGAGAAATGCCTGGAGGCAGTAAGGATGACAGTAAAGCAGCAAGGCTCCGTGTAGTAAAGTCTGTTGCAAAGTCTACTGCTTACCCAGGTGACACTTGGATTGGCTCAGAGAATTCCTCTCTCATCCTTAAGAAATCTCACTGAAGACTGAGCCACGTGGCTCTCAGGAAGCTCCCAAAACTCACTTGTGGCAGCTTTGGACTGAAATTTGATGGAATTTGCTTTGATAAAGAAAAGATGCTTGAACTACATTGTAAGAGTCTTTTAATAGGGTTTTAAGACCTCTTTGATCATTTACAGAGGGGTGTAAAGCAGCCCTTTGTATGAAAGAAACATCTTTTCTAAGTGCCCAAATTTAACTAACAATGAGTGCATTAACCACTACATGCTCTTAAAACCTTAATTCAAAGCAACAGAGCTTTTCCTGTTTATGCAGTCCTCAAATTTTCCCATGCAACTGTGAAAATCAGGACTATAAATTTGAGCATAGCAATAATACCACTTCCTCAGACCTTCTGAGCCTTTTGTTACCTGCCCCAGACCCCTGAGGTCAGGCTGAAAGCTATTGGTCTTGTTATATTCTTTTCCATGGAGAAGTGGAAGCACTGGTCACCATAAAGTACCAGTAATAAACTGAGTACTAATGATTCCCATTTTTTCCTGGAATCCCAAAGAATTCCTGAACCATTAATGAATTATATCATACCTCTTCCTTTATAAAGCACCCAGATATTACTATGATTGTTACTTCTGTAGATGATACAGAGAACTAGGTTTGGGAGTATCAACAGACACAATGCATAGGCTAAGGTGTATATCCTAAACAAAATGTGTCCTGAATAGCTCCTGGGGTCAAGCAGGATTTGGCACTGTGCAGCCATACATGTGTTTTCCAACCTAGTAGAAAAAGTTGGTGTCAGAGGCAGGAACTGAGTCAGGACTACTGATAAGTTATATAGAAAATAGGTCTGGAAAACCCTTATCCAGCGAAAAACATTATTGAACTAAGGATATTTTTGCAAGACTGTTTCATTAATAGGCTCTGATTTGGGAATTACAAAACTCTTCAAGTTAAGTGAATGGCTGGAACTGTGTCAGGGGAGGTTTAGTCTGCATATCAGGAAAGATTCTTTCCCCAGAGGTTGCTTGGGTGCTGAACAGGCTCCCCAGAGTGGTCAGAGCCCCAGGGCTGCCAGAGCTTCAGGAGCATTTGGACAAAGCTCTCGGGCATAGGGTGGGGTTGTTGGAGTGTCCTGGGCTGTGCCAGGAACTGGACTCAACGATTTGGATGGCTCACTTCCAGCTCAGGATATTCTGTGATTCTATAATTTTAATAAATCTCAGGTGGGATAAACTATGCCACTGTATCTTAACTAAGGCAAAGGATCAGAAGTAAACTGAAATTCACTCCAACTTCTTTTCTAGACACTTTACAGTTATTTACATATGGTCCTGAAAGGATCCTTAAATATCTGTGCTTTCCTTGCCTAAAGTCAGGAAGGCTAATGAGTGAAAGTTGATTTTTCAACTGTTATGCTAAATCAAAAATTATTTTGGACTCTAGTTGGAGATACAAGTGTGTGAATTACAACAGTCCCATTCTCGTTCACATGCATAACAACACCACTCCTATTAACATCACTGGAAAGACAAATGAGCTTGGAAAAGGAGTGTTTTCTTCAGCCAAAATAAGATCACATTAATCTACTGCCCATAACAACTATAAGCAAAGCAACACCAAAGGAGGATCTTTTACTTTAGATGTCCAAAATTACTACTGAAATAATACCTGCATAGTTGTTCTAAAAAGTAAGCTATCTTACATGATTTTAAAGGTGTTTTTCCTACTTGCTCCTTGCTGCCTAAAAAGTGTACCTATATTGCCCTGACTGTCTTTGAGAGGCTCTGTGGCTGCACTCACTTCTTCATGTTTGGAGCTAAAGACACAACAGCACACGCTGACCTCTTTGATTCCCACTGTCAGACTTTCAAAACTTAGCCATGTTAATTTCCACTAATTACATTGGAATATTTACTAAAACCTGTACTAGCAGCTCTAAAGCCTGTGTGCTGAGGAGGGGGAGGAGAGGTTGCTGGCAGCTGGCACTTTTATTATAAGGCATTCAAGAAGTCTGACAGATTTCACTTTCCTAAGACACTGTGAACTACATGCCTTCAGAAGAAATTGTAATAGCTAGTGAGATTTGGGGCTGCTTTTACATTATATTCTCTGCTTTCCAGGGAGATGGATGCAGCATTTGAAATACCCTCTTTGTGCAATATGAATTCAGATGGTGGCTGACAGGGTAGTTTTAGAAGGAAGATTTATCTCAAAAAATGTTTCCATGTTTACACACTCAGCATCATTTTTCATATCCACCTTTAGCCATTATTCCTCTTTGGCAGTAGAAGTCGGGTTCTTAATTATATGAAATTTTTCATTGTAATGAAAGGAAACATAAAGATCCTTGTGAACATACTCACATTTATAACTTATTTACAATGTGTTTTCAGAGTTCCAATAATTCATGGTGCTAACAGTGGAAGACTCCACACCAGCTGTAGTATTAATCATTTGAAAAATTATTAGCCAAACTAGGAATTTTATTAGTCAGCTTTTCATGTTAGATGTGCTCTGCTGGGATTCCACTATATCAATGCTTACTTCATGTTCTGACAATTTTTCTAACTAGCCTAAGATATTATTGTATTAGGTGATGATTTACTCATTCTATTAAGCCTTGACATGAAATGGATTTAATGCTAATTTAGTTCTTTCTTAAAAAGACTTTCCTCCTGATAAAGAAAAAAATCCTGTTCCAATTAAGAGACAAAAGATCTGAAGGAGAATATATGTATTAATTGTCCATCCTTTTCATGAAAAGAAGACTTCACTTTTTTAATATGATGACAAGCTGCTTTTGAGGAAAAACTCAGAACAGAATCTATGGATCTGTAAGTTTTCCTGCCAAAGAGCGTAAGGTTGCAGGAACATCTAAGTGCCTCTTTTGGGTTCATTTCTAATATAAAAACTTGTGCTGTTAGCAAGGCCATAAGAAGTCAAATTCTTAACATCCTGGGCAAGTCCATCAGGTCCATATTTGCACTGGACTCAAGTCTTGTTCAAGTATTACAATAAACCAAGACCCTAAGATGCAGAAAGTGGGGTAGAGCTCAGCTGTGGTATCAATGATAGGCAGGATTCTGTACACATTCCCAAAGACAAGGGCTTTAGCAAACAAGGATCGAATGAGAACATTATTTCTGATCACTCTACTCTTTTTTAAATGAAAAACTCCTGACTGCCATTGAGAACTTGCCTAGGTCTGAATGTCTGGACTCATAAATGTTGATTATACTATTGCAGCCAGGTCCACTTGTGCTATAACTAAAAACATGCTCTGTAATGAAATCAGTAAAAATCACAGTTATTTGTAAACTGTTTTCCTAAGTGACAGAAATAAGAGGCTACTTCAATTGCATTAATTGCATCACTTTCATGAGGAAAGTATTACTGGCTTCTTACTTCAGACTACTGGCATGTAGATTCACATTTCTTCTTATCAAATAAAATATGGGTCAATAACTTTTTTAATAAAAAAAAAAGAGAGAATGCTATGAAGTGTCTGGCAAGGTATAATCTTCCTATGAAATTAAGGTTTGGAAAGGAGGCTTTCATATCCTGCTGTATAACTTCTACTTTTGATTGACAGCTACCCAACAATAGATATCTGACCCTGCTCTTCATTGGTTGATGATGTAAAACACTGCTGCCAGACTGCTTGTATAATGAGATTTTATTTGAACACTGAATTTCTGAAGACCTAAAGGCTCACTTTCCCTTCAGCATATTCTGGCATGAACATCTCAAAATTAAGCACAAGAAACACAGATCCTTGTACTTGTTCTTTGCATCCTCAGATGGGATTGACACATCTGTAGCTATAACAAAGTAAAGGCATAAAGATCTGATTTGTACAAAGTCAGACATACTATCAGAGAACAGAATCACATAATCAGCACTTAAGGATAATTAGAGTAGCTCCTTGCTACTACCCTCAACTTGAATAAATCAGTACAACTCCACTGATACACTAGTTTATGCCTGTGAGTGCCCCATTTATTCTCTTTTGATCAATTATGTCACAGAAACTTCTCACCTATAATTCTTGCCTCTGATCCTGGTTTACCCTCACAGCCATGAAGACTGGATAATGTATGCTGACCAGATCAACAGATACTTTCAGTAATTTATGATGAATGTTAGTCTGGTCTACACACACAGATATGACACCTATTTAACTAAATTGGTTTCTAATTCAATTTAGTTAAATTGAAGCAGCTTCCAAGCAAGAACACATAGATTGGTCTAATAATAGCTAATATGATGTTAGCTTCATTCAGTTTAAAGAATGTCTGCACAACAGGATTGCAATGAGTTTATTAAATTGATTTAGAAGCCCATTTATTTCAACCAGTACTATTTGTGTGTAGGCCAGGCTACAGAGACAAGTGGAAATTTCAAAATGCAACATTAATTGTTGGTATTACTGCTCCCAGAAAGTAAAGAAGTAGTTAGTTTGAATAAAGTTTTCATTTGCTAATGAACAGCACACATGCAACAATAAAGCTAATAAACTGTGTTTTGTTTACATTATAGCTTACACCAGGCAGCTGCTATGCCATTAGTGATGAAATGTCATTGTTGCATTACAGTCATAGTGTGAAAACATTAAAATGTAAATATATTTAAACATCTTGGGGATACTGTGATTATTGCTAATTTTTACTTCTATTGCAACATGGATGAAAACAAAAACCTTCACTTTCCATTTGCAACCTTTTTTTCCCCCCTTTCTTTCATTTTAGGTTTTTAAGTGCCTGAAGAATTTAATGCTTATTTATGTCAATAAGTATGCTAAGAAATTAGTCCTTTATTTTTAGTATAAAACCTACAGATTGGCAAATTCTGTGGTGATAAAAGACTGAGATGACTCCCTTTCCATGCTAATCATCCACAATCAGCAAAAGGCATCTAAGTAATGGCTGAAGACGTGTGTAAACTGATTGGTATTCAAAAGTTTCCAGTGCTAATTCCCAGGCAAAAGGCAGAACTCAAGTTTCCTGACATGAACACAGTTCCCTTAGTAAGAGTGACCTGAGTTGGAAGAGAGCGAAAATGCTTTTTGTTCGGGAGGATATCAGAAAACAGTCAGATTAGAAAGCCCTTTTCATCTCTTTTCTTTTGGTTGCTGGCATGTAATCATGATGTCATCTATGAGTAAGAAAATATTTCTGTGCATCACTGTTTCACTGTCCCCAGGCCTCCAAATAATTTCTTACCAGGAAACTGGAAGCGATTGCCGAAAAACTAATTTTGTACCACTTTCTCCACAATATACAGGAAGTCACTGAACAGTCATGATCAGAGGCCACTGTAGTGTAAATGTCACTAGAATAGCCTGGACAGATGGGTCATTTCATGGAGAGATTAGACTACTGCTCTGTGTCCTGGGGAGAGAGGTAGACAGGAGTTGTGAGCACACACAGCGTCTCTGGGTTCAGAGAGAGAAGTGAGTCTTGTTCCTTGCTCAAGGTTCTCACCTCTCTTGAGGAAACATTTTTTGACTGACATATTCCGAAAATGCAAGGCTTTCTCAACAAGCCCTAGGTCAGTCACAACATTCCCTCTTTCCTTTACACCGGCCTCTCTTCTTCCTCCTCTCAGGCACTCTATCTTTCCCAAGATTCCTTCCAGTGCAAGACAGGTCCCAAGGCTGTTCCTCTATCCCCCACACCTCACAGGAGCTGCAGAGTTTGTGGCTGCCATATGTCTTGAATGCTTAACATACTCTGCAGTCTTGCTGCTTTTCAAGAATCTGATTAATTACTTAAAGTTTACAAAGCACATTGAGGATGAAAGAAACCGTAATATCAATGGTAAGTACCATGGTTATTTACTACTCTGGCTTTCCTCTCTTTGTCCTAATAGACAGAAATTGGTGGCCACCTGAATTTTGATCTATGAACAAAAAATTACATTTGGCCTGCGGAATTCAGCAGAATGAGATACACACACTCAGTGTACTGTCACACTGAGGAGGCTCACATTTAATATCTGTCATCATATTCTCATGTGGTGGCCAAGACTATTTCCAGACAGGCATAACATTTCAGTGACATGAATTTAACAACAAAATGCTGCCACTGGTCTTACTACTATTGTTTTTGCACTTGACCAAGGACAAGAATTAATTCCATGCTCTTGAGGGGCTGGTCAAGGAGGACACATAGGTCTCCAGCAGCACACAAAAGCAAGTCTTGGTCCAAACAGCCTTCAAAGCAGCTGAAATAATCTGAAAGACTTAGGGATGAGTCAGGAACCTGACAACACACAATATATGATCACCAAGAACAAGGAAGACACAAAATGATGTGAAAAACAAAGGAAGAACTTTTAAGGGAACTTAGAGAAATTCTCACTTCCTGATGAATAACTTGTCCTAGGAAGGGCATCTGAAGGGATTAAAAAGATTCCTACTCAAAAACGCAGTGTCCTGTAAATATTGCTAGAAAAAGACAATATTTATTTATGCTGCTTAATTCCAGTTCCCTTGAAGACCAGCCTGCAATCCATGTGTGAAACAACAAAGCCACAGAAATGTCTCCATTATTGCTATGATGATTTTAACTTACTTAGGAATTACAATAAGTTTACATTTCTTTTCACAGTACTTAGTACACAGAATATATAATTCACTTTGACTAAGAAATACCCTTTCTTTAAATTTCAGCCTTACTCAAAGGCTTTCCAAACATAGGATTAAAGAGAGATATTACTCCTTGCAAAATAAACACTTGCTTTGAGGCTATAAATGAGAATTTCCTTAAACCAACTTGGCTTTGAGCTTCCCAGGTAGTCTGGTAAAGTTTCCTGATAGGAACTGAATGAGTGGGAAAATGTGAACTTTCAATAAAAAAAAGAAAACAGTAACAAGGATCCTAAATACACAGCAGACTGCAACACAGGTGCCAACATTAGCAATAAGTGAATGAATTACTGTTTTCACATTTCAAGGTACTGCCTTCTACAGTTTTACTCCAAGGGTAAGATGTTATTAGCAGGTAGGGCTGCTCTTGCTGAGTTCAATTACAAGAAGAACCTGGTAGATACACAAATAAGTTTGGTATTACTGCACATGCAATGCACACTCAGCTTGCTTAGAGCCCAAAGCCTTACCTGTTCAAACCATAAACCCTGACACCATACTTAGACCCAGGGCTGTGAAAATATACATAGACAGTCCTTGACTACCTTTAAGATGTTCCACAATTTAAGTTCAGCAAGAGTTTCAGTCTGTAGTATTCCAGAACAAGCTCTTCTGAACCAGACAGAAAGCAATGTTCCAAATGTATCTTTAAAGAATCCAGCTAAAACTCCTGCTGCACAAGAGTTGACATTTTGCACCATTAAACACATTAATATTTTAAGATGTTCCAGGCAACACAGATGAAATTCAGAGCTCTATCTGCATGAGGGCAAGGAGGATGCAGGCATTTACGGGACTTTTCTGTTTGATTATGTGCACAGTACAGTTCCTAAATGACAAGTGCTTGTGGATTTGTTGTGTAGAGTTGCATTTGTCCTTGGTAATTGGGAGCAGAAGTCCATCTGCCAGAATGTGTTTGGTGAATTTCTTTGCAGGCTGCCATTTTGTGAGCAAGGACATACACAGCCCCCTTGGTGAACCCTCCCTAAAACCATCTGTAGAACCTTCCAGCTGTTCCTTTCTCTGACTCACTCTCCAGTTATCCTTAAGGAGAGAGTGGAACGAAGGAGAAAATCCCTGTACACACCTACACGAAAATGTACGCATGTGCAGCCATGAGGAAGATGAGGAGGTCAAGAAGGCATCCCCTTAACAAAGCAGCCTGGCCTTGTTCTGTTGAAGAAATGCCTAGGCAGCAAATTCTCACCTGCCACTGGGGCTCTGCTGCAGCAGCAATACAATGAGCAGTCTGCCTTTTCCCCCTTATGATTCCCCTTCCTCCTCACTTCATTCCTTCTAGAGCTGTCCAGCTTGAGAATTCATCCTCTGGATTGAAGAAGGATAAAATGCATGAAGGGAAGTAAAAGACAAAAAATCTCAGTGAGCAACTTTCCAAGAATGTATTGGTGCAAAATTCCACTCTTAATTACATTAATATCAAGGACACACTGGAAGATACTGTAAGAACAATTCTTTCTGAACACTTCAGTAAATGAGCATGGCTTTCCTTTTCCTGCTTCAGAGTGATCTTCATTAACTTTAAAAACATGTTAATTGTTTCTAATGTTTCATCTAAGAGGAATCTTATAGTGGAGAAAAACTATTGGGCTGGATTTTCCTTGAGTAATTCTCAATAGAAATTCTCATTAGAGATCTGATCTTACACTTAAAGAACTGCAAGGGAAAAAAAGTAGAATTAATTCGTCACATTACTTTTCCTCCAGCATGTTTCAAAAATCAGCAGCTGGAGAATGGAGGAGATGTGGTCTCATCTGCAGCCCTTTCACACAATAGCTGCTTCAGTAATCACTCCAGGAGTGCAGGCAGGGAGAGTGGCCTCACACCCTTAGGCATAAGACAGGCATAAGCCAGGCCTGTGGAGGCACAGGTCTAGCCTCTTGCTGTTGTATCTGGATCACTCATTCACCACTGAAGTCAATGAGAGGCATTTTATGGGTACTGGATTGAAAATTATCAGTGTTTTATGGCATGTGGACTTACCTCAGCAGCTGGCAGCCCTCCTAAGAGCACAGGGCACTGGCTCCCACCCTAAACACAGTAGCTCCATGCCTGCTAGTGATTTGAATTGTGTGTCCTATCATCTTACTCCAGAATAACAGAGCTGAGAAGTCAGTTCTGAATATCTAATCCATAAGCAACTGTACTTTAAGTATCTCTTTATTTGCATATCTATCCTAAGGCATCATTTATTATGAGAACTATTCAGTACACATGATTTTAGAGTTTTATGCTCCTGGCATTTCACCATTCCAGTAACTACCTCTCAAACCGTGACTAAGATTTTGATCTGAGCCTCATGACCCAGTTGTTCTGTCTGCTCACTCCTAGTTCACATGTATGGAAAAAGCTTCTCTCCTTCAAAAATCATCAGTTTTGAGATCTCCATCTGTCATTTCATTCTCACTACTATTACACAGATAGAATACAACTTCATGGCAAAAAAACCAAAAACCCAAAACAAACAACAAAAAGTTTGCAACAGTCATCCACATCGAACAAAATACCCGGTGTGAAGATAATAAAAGAAAGATTAATCTGAAGTCACCATTTCAGAATGTCTGATTCCAGTTATCTACTATCAAGGAAAGAAGACTGACAAAAACAACTGCAATCAAATATTGTAATTATCTATTATTCCCTCCTCTCTCTGGTCAACCTGTTTTGTATTTTCTTTCTTGACACTAGCAGTTTCATTCACAATTTTTAAAAACCACATATTTGTTGTCTGAGATAATATCTGAGCAATTATCAAAATGCAAAGAATTGTTACAGAATTAAGAAAAAAATCTATTCCCTCTGACATAATATTAAGCAGTGTAATTCCACTCACTCAAAAAGAATTGCATAATTTACAGCAAATCAGAATGTGATTCACAATTTTAAATTAGGATTCTGGTTTATTTAATAACTTCTTGCAGAGCTCCAAGATTACAAAGTCACTCTATCCTTATTTTTTTCTATTTACTGATAAGCATGTTTCCCTAAAACAACTTCAACTGTTACAGTTAAAATCTTAAGACCTACTTGGGTCTAAAGTTATTACTTCCTGCCAGGAATGTCTGAAAGGAGTCAGAATATTCATCTTCTTGAATAGGTCTCCTGGGAATATATCAGTGTTTTTCCTGAATAGGATGCTTGCTGTGGAATTTGATAATTGGCATTTTCAGCATTTCACACAAACTATCATTTTTAGGGAGTGTCTCATTATACCCTAGCTTTAAAATGTTTGGAAAGGACTAAGAGCCAGTTCTACCTTTACCCCAAAGACAAATGGTTTTCTCCTCAATCTCTATCATCAATAGAGGTAGGATTTGTAAAAGAGCTGTTTAAAGGAAGACTATTGATATGAAGTCTTCCATTTGCTGGCTGTGTATCACCAGCTTTTTCAAAAGCTGGCTATAGGTTCTGCTTCTCTTTCTCACAAGATTGTTTTGTATATTTTGTCCTATGCTGTGTGATCTTGGCTGCCACAAAGAATCATAGAACCGATTGTTTTGGAAAAGACCTCTAAGGTCATTGAGTCTAGCTGTTTACCAAACACTGCCATCTTCAGCACTGAACCATGTCCCCAAGTGCCACATCCACAGTTATAGGTACCTACTGGGATGGTGGCTCCACCACTGTCCTGGGCAGCCTGTTCAATGCTTGACAAGCCTTTCCATGAAGAAATTTCTCCTAATATCCAATTTAAGCCTCCTCTGGCACAGCTTGAGGCAGTTTCCTCTTGTCCTGTCCCTTGTTCCTTGGGAGCAGAACCCGAGCCCCACCTGGCTGCACCCTCCTGTCAGGGAGTTGTGGAGAGCCAGAAGGTCCCCTCTGAGCCTCCTGTTCTCCAGGTTGAGCCCCCTCAGTTATTCTTCACATGATTTGCTCTCTAGACCCTTCCCCAGCACCACTGCCTTTCTCTGGACATGCTCCAGCTCCTCAGTGTCCTTCTTGTAATGAGAGGCCCAGAACTGGACACAGGATTCAAGGTGTGGCCTCACCAGTGCCATGCACAGAGGACAGTCACTGTCCATGTGGCCACACCATGGCTGGGACAGCCCAGGTGCCATGGGCCTCTTGCCCATCTGGGCACTCCTGGGCTCACATCCAGCTGCTGTCACTAGCACCTCCAGGGCCTTTCCCAGATTTCCAGCTGCTCATCCTCCAGTCTGGAGCTGCAGGGGCTTGGCGTGAGCCAAGGGCAGGATCTGACACCTGGCCTTGTTGAACCTCAGACCACTGGCCTCAGCCCATCCATCCAGCCTGTCCAGATCCCTCTGCAGAGCCTTCCTGCCCTCCAGCAGATCAATACTTGAACCATTCCAGAGTTCTTCTCAAACATGCAGCTGTCCATCCTACTGAAACAAAAAGTCTCATCTCCTACAAAGTCATACTTCTAAGAAGTCACAAGACAGAAAAGGGCCTGAAGTTCAAAGATTTCATGATCGGTAGGGATTGTTTATTCTCACCTTCTACCATCTGAGCAAACATCAGTCCCACTAAAGAATTCCTATATCTGCTAAACAACTTCTGATTGAGCTCTAGCTCTGATTTCCAAGCAATTGGCCCAAATTCATGGTTTCCTGGTTGCACCAGCAACCCACAGCTGCTCTGGAAATCATACTTCTGAAATGTGTTTTCAACTTGAAAACAACAAGTTTTTTATCTGCTGAAGCTCCAAAATGTTTAGGTGTCCTCATGGTAGGCGGGAAAATAAGGTATGGGGAGGATTGTCAAGTGATTTTTAGGAGGATGTTCAGTCTCTAAGGCAATGTTCAGAGGTGTAAACACCTTATCCTGCAGTCAGAACTGAAAGAGAGAGACTTTGCTCACTGAAGAGCAGGACTCAGAGTTTTGGCTTATTTGGCTATTGATGCACTCTGAACTGAGGTTCTCTCATCCTGACAGAAATTATCCTGCTTCTCAGCTGTGGCCATTTGAAACTAGCTGCACCCAAGGACTGAATTGTTTGTCATCACCATCTGTATATTTCACCACAATCCATGTATTTCAGACTAATGAAAAACTCAGCAGTCTTACTTTATGCAAGTTAAGACAGTAAATGTATTTCATTGCATTCCAATTGTATGGTAAGCTCATGGTTTTAGTGGGTTTTTTCCCATATTCACTTTCATTCCCTTTAAGCTGATCTAATTTATTAATTTATCAGCTGTCTTGAAACATAATGCAGCCACAGTGAATTTCATTTAATGCAATTAAAACCTCTGAATGTTTTCAGGAGGGAATGTTTCTCAAATGGAGTAGATCTTCCCTCTGAGAATTGCTGAACAATTTCAAGCAATGTAATCCAGAGAAGACCAGTCTTATTGATGGGTAAATTTGTTTGTTGATACTTTTCCCATACAGCTCTTTTCTGGGCAACACAAAATTCTAAAATCTTGACTCAGTCATTGAGTAAATCTTTCACTGAAGTTGTTCCCCAAAGCCCTCAGTCTGATGTTTCCTTCTCAATTTGCACTCAAACAAATTCTCAAGGATTTCAAAGGCATTTCAGATAAATAAGGAAAGAGTGAAATTCAGTACATGCAGGAGGCCAGTGCTCAACCTAATTCACTATGTCAGTCCACTTCCAGCCTTCAAATTCTATCTTAAATTGAAACTGAGTGGTGGATTTGAGGCCTGTATTAAAGACATATGAAACAAATATCATTAGGCTAACTTAACGGAGGGACCATGATCAAATGAAACTTTAAAAAGATCATGAACATTTATCCAGACAAAGCCACTGACTTTTGAGATACTCATCAGTACAGAAGAACACTGTAATATCACAGCTACTAACAGAGCTCAGATTATGCCACAAATAGTGGGTTTGGCCCTCAGATATTTATTATATAATAATAAATATCAGGATTAAGTTGTGAAGGGAAAGAAGATAAAACAAAATATAAATATGCACTAGTCATGCACTAGGTACATGTGTTTTGTCTCTGGCTTCACTACCATGAGTCACCAGGTAGTAAATGAGCTACAGATGCAATTGTCAGAGCACAACTCTTTAGCTGACCTGTGGCTACCAGCACACTCACAGACTGCAACAAGCAGAAGGCCCAATCCTGCTTACATTAAAATGGGGACATTTTTTAATCTGAGATCACAAATGGACCAATAAAAATAAACTCCTTGTACCAACATGCAGAAATCTGGAAAAAAAATCACTTTCAAAGCTTTTCAATTTGCTGCTCCAAATGAGGGCCTGCACAGTCCTTACTTACACTGCAAACAGAGATTTGACAGGGTCACGCTCTGTTTCTTGTCAGCCAGCAGCTGAATTGCTTTAACAGTAGAGCTTTTCATTCCCAGGCATCACTAAGTCTCGGAATGGCTGCTTTTGAAATTGCTTTACATCGCTTCATAGGTATTACCGGCTCTAGACAAGGAAGGCATATGCTAGATTACCACAGGTATGATTAGCGTATTATTTTTGTAGCCACTCAGTTTGCAACCTACCATTTTCTCTACAGAAGCTGGATTATCATGTTGAAAAGAAATCTAAGCTGTGGCATTGTGGTGAAACTCCAAAGTCCAACATGCAGAAGATTCACTTAGAGTTGCTAAATACGGGGTATGGGGACAGTCTGATCCATCTTTTCAAAGATGCATGAATTAATTACCTGTTACACTTGTAAACCTTCTGTCTTTCTATTTTATTCCTCCAGTTGTCACTAAGTTCCATTTAAATTGGAGCTGTCATTTCTAATGCCTACCTTTGCAAACATAATTAATTTAATTAGCAAATTATCTACTAGGGCTTTTCAAACATTTTTTCACTCTAGGCTTATTAAACATTTGCCAGGAGCAGCTTTACAGAAAGCACATCACATAGATGACAGTTATTTGAAGAGCTTAGATTCACATTCCCTCTTTCGTAACCCACCTGGGTGAGCAAAGCCAAGGAAAGCAGAAGTACAGACTTTATTTGGCACCCTTGCTCATAGACTGGGATTGGGTTCCCACACTGGACACTTCAGTGCACTCAATGGAACATGCAAAACTTTATAGCATAGTACCTCCACAATAAATATATTAGTTTAATTGACACAAGGAGATAATGTTAAATATTTCACAGTTTTAACTAGCAGCATGTCACAGAATCATACAATCACAGAACTATATGTGTTGGAAAAGACCTCCAAGATCACTGAGTCCAACCAGTGACCGATCCCCACCTTGTCACCCAGACCAGAGCACTGAGTGCCATGTCCAGGTATTCCTTGGACACTTCCAGGGATGGAGACTCCAGTACCTCCCTGGGCAGCTCCTGCCACTGCCCAACAAGCCTTTTCATGAAGAAATTCTTCCTGATGTCCAACCTGAACCTCCCCTGGCACAGCTTGAGGCCACTTCCCCTCATCCTTTCCCTTGTCCCTTGTTTCCCATGAGCAGAGCCTGACCCCCACCTGGCTGGGCCCATCTGTCAGAGAGTTGTGAAGAGCCAGAAGTTCCCCTCTGAGCCTCCCTTTCTCCAGGCTGAGCCCCACTCAGCTCCCTCAGCTGCTCCTGGTACTCCAGACCCTTTCCCAGCTCCATTTCCTTCTCTGGACACTCTCCACCTCCTGAATACAGGATTTGCAGTGTGGCTTCACCAGTGCCCAGCACAGGTGAATAAACACTACTTGCCACTTCCTCTGCCACCTAAAGTGTAAATTTCAATCTAAATAGATTGTGGAGGGCCTGAATTTGAGGTCCTTAACATTGTCTAAACCAGGCACAATTCTGCTGAAATTGCTGCCAGGGTGGTACATGAAGGACTATCCCTAGAGTGTGGGGCCGCAGTTACAAAACGCATCCCAAAGCCGTCCTGAATGCCAGACTTGGAGCCACTGGAAAGAGCAAAACTGGAAGCTCAGGTGCAGACATGACCTCTGGAGAAATGTGCCAACACACCAGACCTGCCTGGCCTGAGCCTTGTGTGAAACAGCTTTGGATCTCTGCAAGATAGAACTCCCTGTTTGGGAGACACCATGCGCAGGACACCACAAGCACAAAATAAGATAACTGCTTTGATTGCAGCAACCTACTTGTGCTAAGTCCAGCAGGTCCAGCCACTGGAGGACATGGTGCCAGTGGGCACCTTGCTGTCTGCCACCAGCAAACTGTACAAATCAGCCTTCTGTGCTGTGGTGAGGCTGAAGGAACCTCCTTGTCTCTTACACAGGGATAGCAGGTGGGAGCAGCTACAGTCAGACTGCAAACCTCAACACAGAATTTGTTTTCACCTCTCAAGAGGTGATCCTATCCTCAAAAGAGCAAAGTAGAGAACTATTCATATCAGATCACTCTGTTGGATATACAAATAGAAGATGAAAGATCAGTCTGCAGCTATTCCTTTGCAAAAAACAGACCAGAACTAAAGCTAGGAACTAGGGCTAGTGGCAACCAAGTTTAACTCAGTGCTGACCCCAATGCATATCAGTGTCACTGTCCACTCAAGAGCCAGCTGCCTTTTACTTTCACTGTCATTCCTCATGGATTGAGAGCACATAGCAAAAACACTACAGTTTTAATGGCTTGACCTTAAAACCCTCTGGATGGTGTATAGCAATGCAGACTGCCTGTAATTACATTCAAGGCCAGATCATAGGCTGTTTAGCACAGGGACCTCACTTACGGCATTAAATTCATCTCAATCTTCTCTGTGTAGCAGAAGACTGGACTGCTACAGAAGCATGCACAGAGACATCAGGAGTTGACCACCTAGAACTGAAAATCTTACTCGCAGGAGAAAACAATTAAATACTGCAGCCAAGTTCAAAACCCAGAAGGCATAAAATGGTTCTGTTTGCCTTTAAACAGTTCTTTCTGTGCTTGCCTGTCCATGACAGATGCTTTTCCAATTCAACCATCTTAGAGCAGACTTCATCATACAAAGTAATGACAGCATTCACCTAGAAAGAGCAGCTAGTTTGAATGCAGAGCTGAGAGACAGTCTATCTCATGAAGAAATGTGAATGCAAGGAAGAAAAGTATCAGCATTGTGCAAACAAGAACCTTTGTCTGTTCCACACTCCAGAAATATCCATTCAAATAGAAGGATGATAAGATTTTAAAAAATAAGTTCGATTAAAAAAAAAATTTAAAAATTCTATCTGATCTCTGGTCTTTAAACATGGCGTAAGACCAAGTGTCTATCCTTTGTAAAGAATGTCCTCTGCTGTCCCCTAGAAATCCAACAATGCTGAAAGAGCAAAAGGTGGGAAATGATTGTGAACATGACTTGTTTGGATGCCAAACAGTGCTGAACTTCTAAAATGCCACTGATTTCACCGGAAGATGAAAGGCTCAGAACTCCATGGGAACTAGGCTTTTTCCTTTTTAAACTAGAGACCACTTCCCAAGAAACAACAAAGATTTCTGCTAAGGAGGCGAGGGTTTTAATGGGGTTGGCAAAGTAGGAAGCAAAAACAAAGAACAGAAGACGCTGTGTGTATATCTGAGCTGCCAAACTGTCCCAGGGAAAACCAACAGGGCCTATTACTTTCTAAGCTAAACTTGAGAAGACAATATGGTTAATAGGACCTCCACCTGGCCTCTGGGCACAGCTGTCCTGTGGCAGAGCATAGGCTTCTAAAAAAGCACTGATTCCCTTGGCTAGCTCACACAAATACTTCTGCTGGAAAGAGTCAGGTTGGATGTCATGTAGACAGACTACTGGGGAACCCAAATCCTGCCATATTAGCAGGGAGGAAACCCTGCAACAACAGCTGTACCCAATAGCTTTGCTATAAATTTATGAAGTAGAAGTCCTGACACAGAAACCCAAGATGAAGTCAACTCCCTTATTCTGTCAAGTGGGTATTTTTCTCATTATTCAACACTTAACAGGGGTGACAAGATTAAATAGTCACTCATCTTCTGTGCCATTATACCTCCTGCATGATTGCTTCAAATTAAATCTAACAGTCAATGAAATAGTCAATATTTAATTTAATCATTGCAGGTGGTGATTTAGCTCCAGTTACAATACCATTTAGTGACAGAAATAGCTGTATTTATCAGTTTTTATGACTCTTCAGAAGATACGGGGTTCCTTCATCAGGCAAAAAGCCCGTGCAGCTTTAAGTCATATGTCAACCTCAGAGTGTGGATTTTGAACACCAAGGGCCACTTCCTTTTCCCTGCTTTCCTGGGTGCTCGCTATCAGTGAAGACACACAAGAGGATTGTGAGTTTCCAGAGAACCAGTAAGGTAATTGAGACACCTCAATTCTTCTAGGAGCACCCACTGCCTAGGTAGTGGTGCAGAACATCTGAATTCAGGAGAATCTGATATACCAGTGACAGTCCAGGGCAATGAGGGTTAATTCTCACTCCTTTGACCTCCCTGGGTTACTTACATAAAAGGCATTACACAGGTAGAGGTGGGGCCAGCCATAAACATTTTGGTGACATTGATTTCTGCCTTTTTGACCACACAAGAGTTCATCAACTGAAGACAGATAATTTTTGTCCTGTTTCTAGAGGAGAAAACAAGCAGCAATGCTATTGCTCTCTTTTAATGCTCATGCTACAATCTTTTGCTTTTTGTTATGACTTTGAGGTGAACAAAAATATGCACTTCAACTCCCTGATGAGAGAGTTTTTACATTGAAACCCCTTCCTTCTGATAAATGGGCCCTATCCATATACCAGCAGTTACTGAAATACAGGAGACCTCATTACTGCCCTGCCATGGACAGCCCAGCTTTCACTTAAAGGTCAAAAATGAGAAAGATAAGGCACGACAAGACTGAGTATCCAACTATCTCTCATCCCCTCTCATGCTCAGAGGGAACTGGGGGCCAAGTATGCCTTAATTGCCACATAGCTCAAAGGAATATTTGCTTGTATAAAGACTGGCATTTAAGTGACTTCCCAGGAGGTGAGTGAGGAAGTATTTGCAGGAGAGGGGGAGGTAAGTGAGCACCAACTGAAAGCTGGAACAGAGCATCAGCAGGTAAGCACAAAGACCTTGGCCCTTCTCCCTATGAAAAGCTACAGAAGCTCATCTGTGGTTTGGTACCAAGGCAGCTTTGGGTATGCCTCTGGATGGCTTCTTCCACTCCTTAGTTTGCTGGGAATTTCTGCCTGCAGAAAAATGCAGCAAAGTTGTTCCTCCATTGCCCTGCTTAGAGTTCCTCCTGTGCTCTGCACATCCCTCCCTCCTTGCTCCCCACTGACTGCAGCCACAGTTTCCAAACACAGATGCGAGCACACAAAAATGTGTCCCCTCTACCCACTTGCACAGCCAGAAACAGCTCAGCCCCAAGGCAACAGTACAACATGTGAAATTACACAGAGGATACAGGAAGTTTTATGAAATGCACTTTTGTTTCCCATAAGTGGTTTAGTGAAAAATCTGCTTTTGGATTAATTTGGATAACAATCTGCTTTGTTAATCATTTGTATGCATATGCTTGTTTGGAAACCCATGTGTTGTGTATGTCATTGCAGAGCACACAGTTATCACACTTTGCTATCTGTTAATGTGTAAAGATCTGGTTGAAAAACAGGCACACTTAACAAAAATATCTCCGAAATTTTGTCTTGATTTTCCATCACAATCCCTTCAATACACAGGTCCTGTCATAGGCATTTGTGCCAAACAAAAAAACTTTTCTTCATTTAGAAATTTCTCTCTTCAAATTTTTGAATCAGACCAAAAGTATTTCTAATCTTTATTAAATTCTTTATTAAATTGACATAGTGGAATGACAAGCTTGATACTACAAAGATTTTATGCTTCAAAATACCAGAGAATTCTAACAGTTTTTATGGTGCACTGAATTTCCAGGTCTGAACACAAAGCAGGGTGAGGGGTAAGGCAGTACAGCAGAATAAGGGAGAAAGAGATTTCATAGCCATATGCTTGTCCTCATAAAATTGAACAGCCAATTAATGAGTTATTTCGTATTTGTAGCTATTTGAAAATAAGATTATGCCCATAGCTGAAGAGTCTTCTTTCTGCTAAGAGATCAATTTTTATTTACCTGCACTTTGAATGTGAGTCCCTATAAATCCTGGGTTTGTTGTTTACATTTATGCATGTATTAATGATCCCATGTGGAAATCCCAGCTCTAACAATGGAGAGCCAGATTGGATCTTCGCCCCAAGCACTGTGGATACTCCTCAGCACCAGGGCTGGAAGAGAATCAAATGTCAGCCTCCTCGCTGCTGCTAGTAATTTACTGCTGATCTATGGCAGCAGTAAATCACAATGCACCAGCCCCGCTCCCTGAGCACCTTGGGTGACCCAAGAAAACCCCACTCCTCCATCCATCTGATCATGGCCATGGGAAGAGGCAGGAAGAGGTGCACACACCTGGATGGTTGGATAGAAGCGGTGCTCCAGGTGTCTGTAGGTCAAGTGATGTTTTAGCAAGGATTTGCTCTACATTTCTCATGTGTGCAGTTCCAACCTGACCTGATGCTGGCCCACAGGCTGTCTGTATGTTGACATTCACTGTACCTCTGGCTGTTCTGTCACCTCAAACTGCTCCAAGATGCACCCATGCTTTGCAAGTGGTTGGAAAATCCGTCAGCAAGTCCATGAACATTGCACGGAAGCGTAGGAGATTTGAAAATAGTTGGGCAAAAGTGTACTTAGAGGACGGTGAGCTGTAACGTGTCAGCCAGCTCTTCCAGGCTTCTAGGAAAAGATAACAAGACCCACTGTGAAGAGAGCATAGGTCTCCAAGCAGGAACAGTGTACCTCTGGCTGGGAAAAGCAAGAGGGCTGGGAAAAGCAAGAGGGCTGGGAAAGCAGCAGCAATAACTCCCTCACCCAGTGACATGTCCGATGCTCTGTGTGGGTCAATCCCACACAGGCTTTACTTCATCTGCCTTCAACTCCCTCCCCCTGCTCTGCCCCACTCTGCCACCCACCTGCATCACCACAACATGGAGCTCATTGGAAGAGGCCAAAGAGCACAAGAAATGACTCCTGAGCATCTGCCAGGGCTCCTCAGCCTGCAAACCTACAGGCTAAGTGTTCAGAAACCCCTCACTAAGGGTCTAAGGCAGATTTCTAAAGAGGCTTCACAAGTAGGCACTGAGCTGCTTAGAAAATCCAGCTGTTCTCTTCAGTGTGAGATTTGAGTATTGAGTGCTTTGGAAAATCTGGCTGTAAATCCACAGTCCACTACTTTTGTTTCATTAATTGGCTGTGAGGTTTAATTTCTTCATCTCACTTTCTCCCCTCAAGTGTAATACTATAATGAAGGCAGCAGATACAGGTTTGTGTTTCTGAGCACAACTCAATATGCTACCTGTGGTGATTCACACTTAGAAATATATTCTGAGTTATCCCTTGCCATCAATATAAATATGCCTCCAAAATTATTTCAAGTCTAAGTAGGCAAATGATTACTTGAATTTTAAATAAAGGCATACAGAGATGTTAAAGAAAGACCACCTCTAGCTCAGGAAGTCCCTGAGCCACAAATTGTGGGAGGTTGAGTGGCGTTTCCCTGTCTCCCTGCCCTGCTCTAATGCCTTTTCCCTGCACCTGTTATGGGCCACTCAACTCTCAAATTCTTATGAATAGTTTTACATTTAAGGAGTCAGCACCTGTAGGAAGTGAGGACTGAAAATTTCATCCTCAATACTGTTTCAAGTTATCATCGCCAGAATAAAAACTACCAACTTGGCAGGGACATGATGAACTCTGATGAAGTTCCCACCTGACTAGCACCAGAAAGAATGCCTAACTTTGACTTTCTAATATTTCCTAGCATACTGCAGACACTACAAAGAGTACTCCGGAAATTACATCTTAAAAGGAGTTTATTTCTCCAAACATCACAGGCAAAAATAGCAAGCTGTATGTAGTAAATTGCTCTGGCTGTGACTGCAATTTGAAAAGAAAAAGCTTCACTTCATGTCTTCTCACTAACTTACTTCCACTTCAGGGAAGCCTTCAGAATAGACAACATAGATGATTCTAAATTCTTTCAGGGATTTTAGAAACCTTTCTTTCCCTTCAAAAGAATCTTACCCCTTACAGTGCTTTCAAAGGAATCACCACATGGGGTGTGAAGGCACAAGCTGGTATTAAGACAGAGATCAGATTTTGAAAGGGGCTTGTCCTCCCTTTGATTTCATTGAGAGTTAAAAGCCAAAAACCTCAGATTACAGTCTTGCAGTGATATATAAAAAGCAACACTGGCAGCTCCAAACATTCAGAAATGCAAGACCAAGCCCCTTTCCACACGAAAAGGAACATAAATGAGCTTGAAAACTATAAGATATGAGCAAAATATTTACAGGAGGGCTTCTGTAAAGGAATTGAGGTTTTGAGCTTCTCTCTACCATTAGACAAGCTAAAAACTTTGTTTAAAATGAAAGTTTAATGTTTCTGACAAAAGCTGAGCCTTAATCTGAAAAGTATTCACCACTGTAAGATCTGTGATAAAACCATGATGACTACCAGCAATAAAAGCTTCAGAGTCCCAGCATTTTAAATAAGGGCTTTGGTTTGGGTATGACACTTAGGCTAAATCACAAGCAGTAAAATATTTGTTTCATCTCATTCTAATCCCTGTTTGTCAACAGAGAATCACAGAATCATCAAGGTTGGAAGGGACCAGTCCTTGGTTCCAGTCCCCAGTGATCAACCCATCACTGCCACTGTAACCTGTAAATCACTAAACTATGTGTCTTGGGTTGGAAATGCAAGATGTGGCTGGGGGTGTGTATTCTATTACCATCTGATAGAGGTGGGGCAGTTATCTTCTGTAAATTGGGCCACCTGTTAAAACCAGGTGGGGCAGTTTTCTTTATCTCTTCCATTATCAATCCTCCCTCTGGAAAATATCTTCTGTTAACGGGCCATTGAGTGTCACTGCATGACTGATAAAATTACATCATCCCCTTGGGAGATGTTCTGCCCAGTGGAAAGGGCCAAGCATTCCTACCTAGATATAATCTGAGTTTTGGAACATCAGAGTCAGCCTTTTTCTCTAGATTCCCACAGGAGTAGCTTTCTTTTCCACTGGATTCCCAGAAGACCCAGCCCATCTACACCACCACTCTTTCAGAAGAAAATTACGCCCTTCTACAAGATCATTGCTTTCAACAAAACCACATCTGTCACTCCAGGAGGGCTGCAGACACCATTTAATCAGACTGCTGCTAACATCCTGACCAACCGGAGGGTGTCAGGTCATATTTTGACTCTGTCAGTGTTTTTTTGTATTACTACATTTTTGTTTTATTTTTATTTTTTCCTAAATAAAGAACTGTTATTCCTACTCCCAGAGATCCCCTATAATAATTCAGAGAGGGGAGGGTTTACATTCTCCATTACAAAGGAGGCTCCAGCCTTCCTTAACAGACACCTGTCTTTTCAAACCAAGACACTATATCAACCAAAACATAGTGGGACAAGTTGGAGTATCTCCCCAAGCAACTCTTGGAACTGCAATAACCGGATATCTGCAATAACAGGAATAACTGGAACTGCAATAACAGGATATCAGCCCAGGACAGAACACTTGCTAGACATATAGCCATGTCCAAAGTAAACGTGACTTTTCCACTGATTTCACTTCAACAACCAAGAGACCTTACAATGAAAACAAAATTAAAAAGCAAAATAAAAAAAACCCCCAGAAGGTCTTGTTGATGTCTGTAAACTATAGTAGGAAAAACCATGTGGCAAATATCTGAAAATGAAAGGCAGTGCTTTGGGTGTGCACAATAAGGACACCAGCAGCACCACTGCCCAGTCACTCAAGCAGCTGATCTTGAGGTCGTGATGTCCCTTTGTAGCAGGACAGCTCTGCTGCCATAGAACTGGGGGTGGGGGGGGGGGGGGGGAA
>VWZV01010111.1:28287-67928 GCA_013397155.1 Irena cyanogastra | reverse complement strand
GGCTCGGCTGGGCCCTGAGCTGGGCTGTAACAAGCAGCTCGATGTTAACAGAGCTGGCTCCATCCGGCCCTCGGCAACTCCCTCCCCGCTCCCTGGCAACCCATGGGGGGGAGGAGAGGAGGAGGGGATGCCCAGGCCGAGGCAGGGCTGCCCGGGCCCGGCCGGGCCTGGCCCTGGACACAGGCCAGGCCAAGCTACCTCTCTGCTGGCCGGAAATGAAAGAGGGCTCTTCCCGGGTTTTCATCGTTTAACATGTGTTTTTCACAGAGGCGTGTCGAATTTCTCAGTGGCTTCTTTACCTGCCTGCCAAACTAGGACAACACGTTTTTCATGCTTTATTTTTCTTCTTTTGTATAAGAGACAGAATTGACTATCTACAGAAAAGGTGTGCTCACAAAAACTTGTGATACACTAGGCATCTCCCACGTTTAAAAGGAAAGTGGAGCATGTTATAACAACTTGGGTGGAAGCCTTTCCTACACAAGCACCTCAAAGCATTTGCACACTACCACATTAAAGCAGAGCTCCACTATCCTCAGCAGCAGATGGGGACACAGAGGCCAGAGACATGTAATGGTTTGCCCACAGTTAGTGAAGAGAAAATGGAACTTGGACACAGTGTTTGGTGTACAGAGTTTTGCTTGTGGTATTCTTCAAACCACAAGAGCCACTGGAGAGCCCCACCTTTCACATACATACAATACACATTTGTGTTCATGCTTAAGCAAAAGATTAACATGAGCTTTGCTCACAAAATCTGAGCATGACCCCCCTAGTAATGATGTATGTGAAATCAGCATCTTCTCTTACTCCATGTTCCACAGAATAAGGGGTTATTTAACAAATAGAATAGAATAGAATAGAATAGAATTTTTTTCTTTTTTGGTTGAAAGGACCATTTCACAGTCATCTAGTTCAACTACCTGACCAACACTTAAAGCATGCTATGAAGGATGTTGTTCTAATGAGCATCCCTGTGCCACTACTTTGCCATCTTGGTCCTGCCAGGACAAGGAGGGCCTGGGAAGCTGTTCCTGAGCCTGGAGGTGGCCCCACACACTGCATCTAGGAGACCTCAACTGAGACCAAGCCCCACATCAGAGACACTGCACAAACTCAGCACCAGGCAGTCCATTGTCCCAAAGCCCTCCTTAGTAAGAAAAGCCAGGCTATTCAGGGGAGATGACGCACAGGCAGGACAACAGACTTGAGGGCACACTGTAACTGGAGAGGCACTGAAATGACATCATCCTGACTGTTTTTTCCTTCAACAGGAATTTTAGCCACTGCCATCCAATGGCTCTAAGCCTGACCTACTGGTACAATTTGCATCTCTTCTCCCTGCTTTCCCCTCAAAGCAGCAACTACTTCAAAAGCTTCCTTTTGCACTTACACAATAATACACCACTGAAAACCTCCTGTAGCTACTGCAGCTGAGAAGGGTGCTATAATAATCACAGACTACTATCATTAGGCTGACCACGCACAGATGTCAAAATTACCAAAAGCTAGATACAAAAGGCAGCAGTAAACAAAGAGATATAAATCTTCAAGGGATGTTGGGAGTTGTGGTCTCTGGAAAACAGCAATATTTCTACATAAAATTTCCTAGCTGATCCAAAATTTTCTTGACCTACCAAGGAAAGTTATAGCTCTTGGCATCTCTAGTGATGCCACTGCTTTCCTCTCCAGTCAGCATGCTGGCATTCATTTCAGCTCCTGACACTAATGGGAACAGAGCAATACTGAGAAATACTTTCAAAACCTAGCTGAACATCAGTCCTTGGATTTCAGCACCAGTCTGAATCACAAGCCAGATGAAGGAAGCCTTCAGGAGAAGTACCCTTGTTAGGCAGTGCATTTTCGAGAAGCACTGCTGTCTTGAGCTGCCCCAGCTCTGCAAGTCTCTGTCTTAGCCAGCTGAGCAGCAAAGCATGGATCTGACTAACACGCTGCTTCTGGCACAGATGGTCCTGGACTGGAACACTTAGAATCATATAATATAGAATGTCCTGAGCTGGAAGGGACTCCCAAGGATCATTGTGTCCAGCTCCTGGCCCTGCTCAAGACACCCCAACCATCCCATCCAGTGTCTGAGAGTGTTGTCCAAACACTCCTTGAGCTCTGGCAGCCTTGGGGCCATGACCAAACCCTGGGGAGCCTGTTCAGTGCCTGATCAATCTCTGGCAGAAAACTTTTTCCTGATATCCAACCTAAACCTCCCCTGACTCAGCACCAGACATTGCCTCAGGTCCTGTCCCTGGCCACAGAGAGCAGAGCTGCCTCTCTGCTGCCCCTCGGGAGGAGCTGCAGCCCCTTATGAAGTCTGACTTCAGTCTCCTCTTCTCCAGCTGAACAGACACAGTGCCCTCAGCCATTCCTTGTGTGGCCCCTCCAGGCCTTTCCCCATCTTTGTATCCTCCTTTCAGTACTCTCCATCTTTTACATATTCTGGTACCCAAAACTGCCTGGTGTACTTAAGGTGAGGCCACAGGAGTGAGGCACTCACTCTGCCCTGAAGGAAGGGAAATGAGAGACACATCTGTTGAGACTGCTCTCTAAGAAATAGACATGACAGGTGTGAACCTCTGCAATCAATAGGACTGGCTTCCCTGAGCTTTGAATCTTGCCCATCCAGTGCAGTATTCCTTTTAAACTACTACTAATTATTCAGGAAACGTATTAAAAAACACTGTGCTCGGGACAAATTTGCTTTAAAACATGCTGTTTCCACTAGGCTTATCCAGCCAGAGCTTATTGTAGCACACACTGACTGCAAACTGCCCAGTGGAGAGACAGGATGATAAAAAGTCACACAGCACAATTACCAGTCAAGGTTTTCATGACAAGCTACTACTCCTTAAAAAAAGACTCCAGAATGCTCAAGAGTAGTGGGTTAACTGTTGGCCAAACACCACTGCACCCACAAAAATCATCTACTCATCCTCTTCTGGTCTAATTGAGCAGAGGAGGTATAAAGATTGATTAAAAATTGAGCTCATGGGGTGAGATAAGGATACTTTAAGGGCAACAACAGGCTCAAAACTTTAAAAAGGTATAAAGAAAATTTTATTGAAGTAATTAAAAGAATAATGATAAGAACTAAAATAAACCTCGCAACACCTTTTCTCCCTCCAGCCTCTCTTTCTTTCCCACCAACAACACAAAGAGACAAAACCTGGGATTTTGAGTCCGTTTACCACTTCTAAAAATAAGTCTTTCTTCAGTTTGCTTAGCGCGAGGAGTCTCTCCTGCCATGCCACAGGGAACAGTTTCTTGTGGTTTTAATTTCACAGCTAAACAGTTCACCTAGCACCTGCTTGCACATGGAATCCCTTCCATGGTCTGGCAGTCTTCCCACAACTACTATTAATGGCCATTTTTGATTATGGGGTGCAATTCTTAAGGATAAGCTGTTCTAATATAGAAGCAAAGAGTCCTTCTATCTCTGAAAGCAAAAGTTTTCTGTCTCTGTTCAAGTCAGACCACAGCTTTTTTACCATGTACATTCTCCAGTTCTCACAGGCTGTGGGTGAACGCTGCATCCCCCTGTAAGTTTTACAAATTACAGGGAAATAGTCTGGTGTGCTACAGTCTTCACAACTTCACTACAGTTTGCAGAATTTCAGCTCCAAGGCTGGAGCGTCTCCTCTTCCTCCTCCCTCTCCACCCACTCTTGGTGTTTCCATGTTATTCTCCTGACATTTCATTACCTTTTTCTTTTCTCTGATTCAGGAGAGTATTGGTGTCTGTAGGTTCATCAGTTTTCAAGCTCTATTAATTGAAAAGACTTGACAGAGTTCTGCAGCACTGAAAAGGTTAATCTCATCTGAGCTCTGCATCGGGGAATTGTCTCTCGGTGTTGGTCCTGTGATCCCTGCTGGGCACCGGGGTGGGGTCACTCCCGGGGCTGATCTCAGCCGTGTATCTCAGCTCGCAGCTCTGGGTGACTTCTTCAGTGGCAGGATCTTGGCTGGGGCCCAGCCTGGGGCTGTGCCTTCAAGGCAGGAAAAAAGGAACTTTCCACGGTTTTTTCATTCTTAAATATGATTCATAGAGATGTGTCCAGCCTTTCTAATTGGCTTAGCAGCGCACTCATCCTAAGACCTAACCCACTGTTGGTCTTTCCAGGCACAGAGGAAGTTGCTAGTACTCCTCACAGGAAAATCACTTCTGTGGCTGACGTTTTCCCTCTTCACCAAAAATCAATTAATGCAAAACCAGCACATCAAGGCTTTACTGGAGTTTCCGTACTGGCGTTTCACAACTGCAAATAACACAGTTCACTTTTCTTATTTTAAAATTAATTTTATTATTCATACAAAAATATATTATCACGCTTGTCTAGAAGTCAGTTCCTTCTAAAAGTATATAATTGTATTATTTTAGACCATAATAACCCTGCATGCTGATTTTTATTATAAATTTAGGTAACTTAGACTGTAAGATCTTGAGACTGGACATATCCTTTGTTGATCTGTATTTCTGTAAAAGGTAGGTGAAAGAATCTTGAGCTGTGACTGACATCCATAGGAATTGTCACAATTCCTAGGAAGTTACAAAAAAGAAGTAGTGATTTTGTGTTCCCATTGTCTTAAAATGTCACTGCCAACGCTATTGCAGCTGCTGCAGGTGGTACAACCTCTCTTGCACATTTTAGCATGGTGTGTGACAGAAAATCAGGTCACGTTTATTCCATCCTGAACTGATAGCACAGACACAAATATGAAAATAAGAAAGGACAAAAGCCCTCCTGTGTTTTGAAACAAACTAGGTCAATCAAAACTACTGCTGCAAACAGGAAACTAGAAATCCCGACTGGCTAGCTAAGGCCGAACACTGCTTGAATACAGAGTTAAATGTGGCTAAATGTTACAATTCCATATTAAGACATGCTTGATATACTTCCAAACTTCCATATTTTAACTCTATTTCTGTATATGCATAATAGCTATTTCTGGGATAATTACAATCACCCTGTAATGCTTTAGTGATTTTGAAATAAGCACAATATTTTATGAACTTGAACTGGAAAATACTAACATAATTAATCTGGATGAACACACCGAACTTTGTGACATTTAATAGACACCCTCATTAGTTACAGCATCAGTTAAGCAGCCGCATGCATGCACTCAAGTTAATAAAGGATGATAAAACAACTATCTTGTCAGTGCCTCATTTGATTTTTGTTGAGAAAAAGAAATATCTGTTGACTCAGAGTTTAACTGCTCCACAACAGTTAAAACTATGCAACAAACTCACAACAAACTATGCAAATTATAGTCTCAAATCAGGATATTCTGATTTGTCAAATTATTCAAACTCCTCACATATTCTTTTTTAACATAAATGAATTGTCTAGTGCCCATTATTTTTTTCAAAAGTAAAACAAAACTGAAACTCAATTTTAAAAAGAGCTGTTCCAAACTTTTAAAAGAAGCACATGTACAATATATATAGAAATTGAAATATTGCATATTAAACACAGAACTGGAATAAAAATGCACACTAAATGTTCAACAAAATGGCTTCAAGGAAGCAACTTTTTCTCCAGGATGAGGATACTCTGGCGACTACATTTAGTTAGGGACGCTGTGGGTTTCCCGTGAAAGTAACGGGCACCAATCTCAGTTATTCCTGATGAAAAGACGACAAAGTCATAAGATGGCACTAAAGGCACATTATCTGCACATACAGCCTGCTCCAAATGTGATTATTACTTGTAGAACATCAGCTTTAACAAGAAATCCATTTGAAATCACTAGATTTGTTTCATTAGTGTTTGTTCTGCGCTAAATCCTGTGATTCCTGTATCCCTCTTGTTCTTAATAGCATCAGAAAGGCGGCTGTGGAAGAGGAGACATGGGTGTTACAATCCCTGAAAAATGGTATGGGGTTCCATTAATGCATGGGTAGAGCTTTCCTGAAGATGGGTCAAATTAATGACTAATTCAAAAATGCCTGTTACTTACCAGGGAAGTCTCTTGGATATAAAAAGGCACTTAAAAAAAATTCCAGAGCATTCATTTATCAGTCTTCCATATACTTATATAAATACATATTTTTAGTATTTTTGTAGTTATTTACATGTTTTCAGGCATATATTTAATTTTGTTTACCAAGGATCTCTCTCTACACATTCTGTTGCCCAACACTGCAGTCTCCCTTTATAACATCAGACAGGAACGGTGCATGACTACAAAGTTGGGGCTACTAAAACCCAATGCTTCTGTAGATCATTCTCACACCATGCTGCTGGAAGAACCTGAAGGCAGTAACACAGTTATTACAGTATTTCAGCCACTGAAACATATTTTGCTTCATCTATTTCCAAAATCCAAAAGGCCAGTAGACACCATCATGAGCTGAATGTTTCTCAAGTAAAGCACAGACCAAGGTTTTGCAGCTGTGCACACAACGGAAGACCTGAGAAGAGGAGCACCGAGGTGCTGACAGACTTGGGTGTAACAGTAACTGCATAAAGACAATCCTGCATTAATACGGCATTCAGAGTTCTGGAAGCTGACAAAGAACCTAGAGCAACAGGAGAGCTCTGATTAGCCCATGCCACTTTGGGAAGTGGAGGATTGTTGGCTTGGGTTTACTGAATGAGACCCATGGGTGCAATGGCACCCAGGCACTAACTTTGCCAGCAAATTTGAGGAGCTGGCTGCTGCTCACTTGACAGCAGAAATATAGGAAATAAGCAGAAATAAGACAGCTGGTTCTTACTGACACAACTGAATTCCTAAAATAAAAGCCAGTCTGCATGGTTACATTTTGGAAAAAGACACAGGGTTTGGGATGGTTGCTTTTACTCCTCTGCTAAATTTTCACTTAGCCAAAACGAAAAGACAACATACAAAATGCTGCCATGACATGACATGACAGTGTGGCCCTTACTTGCTCCCCTCTGCAGCTGCTACTAGTCAAAGAAGCGGAATAGGAGCTGAGAGCCTCTTTGCCGTCAGTAAATAAAAGCACTATCTATTGAGACAATTATCATTGTTATAAATACATATTATGTTGTGGGCTTTTCACAAATATTAGGAAGAATGTTATATGCATAATGTTAAAATAACTTTGCTTTTATTTCTGCTATTAACAAGAACTTAGACATAGTAGTAGGGGCAGCTGATATAGTTATGAGTGAACTGTCCATTTGGTCAGGATAACATCCAGTGAACACGTAATGAGGACCCTGCTATTGATATGCCAGCTATCGGCATCTGCCATCTGCAGAAAGTACGGAACAAGGCCCAAACTGGAAGTGATAAGGAGAAGGAGCCAAAACCACAGCCAAGAAACACGCATGCTCTAAAAAGGCAGACCTGAGGAGGGGCCATGTAAAATAGTTCCTGGAAAATGTAAACTAGTTTATGGATATGCATAAGGATCTATAAATATGCAACAGGCTGATGTAATGAAAAAGGTATTTAAGAGGTATCCCCAAAGATGGTGTGCTCTTGGCTAAGTGCCAAGATGCACCTGGCCATAATCTTTGCTTTACTGTCTTTGTCTCCTATTATCCTTTATTAAACTTTTTAAATTTTCATAGGAGAGTGAAGGTGTTTTTCACAATCCCACATCAGGACTGGATTATTTTAATGAAACAAGACTCATACAGAAAAAAAGTCCCTAATGACTACATGCCTTATGTCTCAGTGCTGCCTTACAGCACATGAAACTCTGAAAGAAGTTCAAAGGGTTTCACATAGGATCTTCAAGCACTTTCTACATATTGCATATAGCAAACAGAGAGATGTAGCCTCTGGGAAAGCTGTAGGAATGCATGCACCAGTGCACCACTTCATATTGACACCAGGGTTACTGTCACTTTAACAAGCTTCTACTATTGCGCTATTATCATTCAAAGCTCCTTATCATGCCAAGTGCAAATATTATGACTAGTTGAGCATCTAGAGTAATCATTGCTGTAACTCTGTACATGTTCTTGTGTTTCATATTGAGGGCTGTTGCTGTCACCAGGCTATGAAAACCAAACTGGCATTAACATCAGCGCCGAGGATTTGCATACAGCTGACAGGGACAGAGCCTGGCACATTGCTGGGTGTGCACAATGCAGGTACTGCAAGGGAATGTCTACCAACACTAGCCAGGACAGAGGGCTCTTCAGCAGCTGCCACTGTGACAGCCAATGGAGCAAAGAGGGGCACAGCAAACAAGCACTGTGCAAAACACGGCTGCCTTTGCAAAGCCAGAAATTGTCTTGTAGTTGCCTCACCCAACAGAATGCAAGCTGAGGCTCCAATATGTCTGGGGCTCTTTCAGGTGGGAAGCAAGGAACCTTTGAGGAAGGGCCTCTATCAGATCGCACCTACAACTAACGCTGTCTGGGAAGATCTGAGACAATACACAGTCAGCAACCAGATGCTCAAAGGTGAAGCGCGGGTTCTTATTTTCATTCAAAGATCTACCAATTGGACTTCGGTAGATTTTTCATAGCATGAAAGCTTCCAAGCTGTACTTAGTCACAGCAGACTGACACTGGTTCACCATCATGAAGTTACTCTGGACTCAAGGCAAAGAGTGCTGTGCTTGCTTCTGACATGAAGCTTCGTCATTCAGAGTGGCCAAGAGTTCCCACTGATAAGAGCAAGGAAAAGGGTTGGGCATTCCTGAAAAACTTTCAGTGCCTCAATGTGTAAAATAGTAACACCTTACTGCCTGGGAGACTGCAAAGTTCAGACAAGGTGGAAAAGGAGAAGAGCTACAGCAACTGCAGTGGCCCCCAACTACTTCTGTAACAAAATCAGTTCAAAAGTGTCCTAAACGTGCAGAGCTCTTGTTATTACTGTTCAAATGGTGAAGTATTGCAAAGGCTTCTGTCAAATTGATGGCAGAGTTAAATGCACCAACTTACAGGAGAGGCAAACCCACTGTCATTAACTAGGCTTTGCTCCCAAATGTGGATTGCTATAGTTCCAATTTCTTACAGAACAAAGGATCCAGAATATTCTGTTAACTAATGTTTAGTAGGATCACAAAAAACTATATAATGGGCACATGATCACTTGATGAACACCTTCCATTATTGACAGCAGTGTGTTACTACAGCTACATGGATTTTCAGGAACTTGCTCTTTAGAAGGAAAAGGATACACAGTGAAAGAATATGTGCACCCTGGGCATCTGTAACAGAATATGGGCTTTACCACAGAAACAGTTGTTTTTGCTGGATTGTTTCAATCTTGCTTTTCACTAAATTTATCAATATGAATGGACAAAGTCAAGAGCCCTCACCAGCAGCACTCATTAACTTTTTTTTTTCAGAAATATTAAATAGAAAATCAGATTTTTCAAATTGCTACTTGGATCACTTGTGCTGGTACCAAACAATCTGAATTATTCATAACAACGGGGCTAATCGAATTCTGAAAACCCTGGTGACCCCCTGCTTTTGTCTGATAACTGGGAAGCAGTACTAGAGAGGGCAGGAGGTTGCGAGATTAAAGTTAAAGAGGTTCAGGAGGAAATTGAAGCCAGTGATTCTTTATGTGGCTACATTGTGCTAAGAAAGTAAGCCAGCAGATAGGCTCTCCTACAAAAGGAGAGGGAATTTGCAGAAGTTTCCAGTGCACAACATCCAGAAAGGAACTGTTCAGGTGTAATATATAAAACCACAGTTATATTTTGCTAATGTTTTTATATAGACAAATCTTTGGGGTATGTAATAGGATATGTGCTAAAACACAACTGCATTCTTTCCAATGACTTTGGGCACATAATTCTGAGCACAGCAGGAACAAGTTCTAAAAAACAATTACCATTGCTATATTCCCTATCCATGAACAGCACCAAATGTCTACTCCAAGAGACAAGGTCAAGCACTTCTAGGGATTTTTTCATTTGCAAATGGATAGACAAAGCTGCATTGACTACAGACTCCTTTCAATTTCCTAATACAGCTGCACACAGTCACCATAATGTTCCCGGCTGCACCCCTTTATGTCCGTGGTCATTTGGTCTGTCATATCATACAAGGTGACCTAACAGAGGACACTGGGTATCAAACAATACTAGAAAGTGCAAGAGAAAGGAAACTGTCTCTTTTAAATTCAGGCAACATTCCATTGCACTTAGAGGGGCACTTTAAATCAGAATTTCCTAACTATGATAGTAATTGATATTCAACAGGGCAAGTATTATATAGTGAACATCACTAAGAATGTTTTATATAAAGATTAGATCTAATAAGACACTTGTCATATATTCCACAACCACCACACAATTTTTCAAAATGGACTTATTTAGGGTGACCAGCTGTATAAGAGACAGTGTGACCTGTAATACTGTAGTTAAAGAAACACAGCTTCAAAAACCAGTGAAATTACTGTATCTACTTGAGTACAAATGGTGACTGTGATAACTGAACTACAGCATCAAAAGGAAAACTGTTTAAGTGAGCTTTGCTGTACATTTGACAGCAGCTTTTGTCTAGATGGGTTGAGAGTTTTGCTGAGCCATCCCAGGTAACAGCTATCTGGGGTAGTTACACTCATATCCATTTACTGCCTCTTGGCAAGAGAGTTAGAAGTATCAGTGGGGATATATATTTTAAAATAACTCATTTGGGGTCTCTATTTTAAGGATGTTCTGTAAGTCAGTTTCAAAGACAAACATTTGCAGGGATGCTAAAGCTCTGTTGTGCTCATGATAAATTACATACATATATACGTAGAGATTACATACCAATAGACACGTATGTGTATACACAGAAGTTAATAATCAAACTACAAAGTGCAAATCTAACTTCAGACTTTGGTTGTTAAGATACCATCCTGAGTGCTAGAGGTACTGTCATTTGGCCAAGTAACTAAGAAAAGATGCAGCTGTGAAGTTGGGCTCTGAGCTGATTTGGTTTCCCCAGGCTTTCTGATAGCTTTCTGCAACAAGTACACCAGGTCATGACAGGCCCTTAATGCAACATTCTGATCAGTGCAAGAAACCAAGTAATGGTTTCTAAAAACACAGTTTTTAATAGCTTGGTATAAAGCTGTCCTAATTTAATTTTTAGGCATGTCTCTAATTATTTTTTTATTAATGAAAATTCATGGTCTTAGGTTTCATGGCTTTCAAAGAAACAGTTCCCAGCGTTGATCGCTATAAATGTACACTGTCAGCATGATACCATTATCACCTTTCCTTAAATTAGTATTAGGGAGTTTACTCCATCTCTAGCATATATCCCAAGACAATCAGTTTAATGGCCTATGCAGGTGACCTGCCAAAAATCAAGACAAATTGAGCATGACAGCCAGAAGGTTACCTTATGTCTCTTCTAAAGCCTTTTTTAAAGTTACATTTAATTCTGAAAATCCAATTTTTCCATGTCCAAAGCTCTTGATAGCATGATTAATTTCACCTACTCTTTTTCTCCTTCACTTAAATTTCCTGTTTCAGCTGACCAATGAATTTGCCACCTTCTGTAATTCCAGTCAGTAAAGGAAGTTTTCTGTGGACTGTTGTCATGACATTGTAGTTTACATACAAATGATCAGAGGAAGCCATACATTCACAGATGGCTTTCCACTCTTTATGACAACCAGCTCACTTCATAAGTTTGTAAGGCTCAAGCTAGAGGAAAGTATTCCATTTGCACTGGGAATATGCAGACCTCATATACTATTTAAAGAGATACTGTGCAGTTCCTTTTTGCTACAGCTGCAAAACCACATGGCATTTCAGTGAAACGTCTTCTGCTGACTAGGTAGATACCACAAAGACAGTGCAGCTGTTCAGAATAAGGTCCAGATCCATAAACATATCTATTAGCTTTTGATTTCAAGGAGCTATTAACTGCAAAAAGTCTCTTCTGTGAGTCTGCATACCAGTAAGAAGATCTCTTCCCACTCCTGCCACAAACACTTATCGTGACTTTTGTCACACCACTTAAGCCCCATACTTTTCCTCACCCATGTGTGAACAGAGGAAAAGGGGACAATCCTTATCTACAACAAGGGCTTGGGGAGTTTGGTATGAATTTGTGCTTCTTAATTGCTTGGAGAGCTGAGGAAGAGAGGGAAATGCAAAAGCAAAGTCTTTTTATTAAAGGAGGTTGGATGACAAGAAGTGGGACACCTTCTGTAATCCTGAAGGAGGGCTCCCAGGTAGGAAAGGGTGTTCAGAGGGAGGCAGCACCCATGGGAGGCAGAGCTATGGTGGAGTTGCCATCGGGCTTATAAGTACTCAGTTTCCTCCATTCCTGCCTTCTGCATAGTCCCCCACTCTCTCTTTTTTATGTATTCCTCAAATTTATTTCATTTGACAGTCTTGCCCCGACCTCTGTGATTGTTCTTTTGACCTCTACTCACTACAAGCTCTGGGCTCTGTCCTGACACGTGCTGAGCTCCCCTGGGAAATGCCACACAGCCAGAAAAGCCAGTAAGCACCAACTCAGGTTGCCCAGAGTTTTGCAGAAGGGCAGAATCCCACCGCCAGAGAAAAAAACTCTGCAAACAGTATCTCCTAACGTTTCTTCACAAGTTAGGTTAACTGATCCTTCCCTACTTGCCATGATGAGTTTACCCTGATTTTGCACTGCAGGCTAACTACAAGCCCTAAGAACCATACAAGACACAAGTAACACCGTGACCCCCAGGACATCACAGTACAGGAAAATCCTTCAGCACTCAGTATTATCATAGCAGTGACTAAGGACTGGTGATCTGCCAAAAGAAACATTCAGAAATACAGCCTTATTGGCCAAGGACATAAACATGTAATCTCTAGAAAAATAAGACAGAATCTACATTTTACCTCTTCTATTTAAAGTTTGCCTCATAAGTTCATCCAGCTGGAAATATGCACATATTTCTAGAAGAGTTGATGGCTATGAATTGTCCACTCATGCTGTATTAGCATCCAAGACCTTTCTTACAGAGCTAGCTGTCTGGCCATCTTCAAATAGTTTTCCATGGGCAACCCCAAATGTTTAACCTCTGGCTTTTTCTGCCATACTAACAAGTAATTGTGTCACACATTTAAATGATTCCTTTTTCTTGTGACCTATCACGTCTGCCTAGTGATAGAAACACCTCAGAGTCAGTGAACCACTATTTAAAAGCAACCAGCAAAACACATGCACAGTAACATAAGATGTATGTTTTGGAGAAACATGGAAAACATTTGGCTTGCACAAATTTGTATTTCTAGCTTCATATTTCTATCTGTCCCCAAATAGCTAAAAGACAGTGCAAAGGTCTAGATTAATACATACTAAAATGCACTTTATTCTGGATGACTGATAATGGGATTATTGCTCATACACCAAAACCAGTATATTCAAAATTGTAACCATTTATTCCTAAGGAACAGAATGATTGTGAGAGCCTAATATGTTTATCAACATGAGGCTGAGCCAGTGAGGTTAGCTTGATATAGTTCCTGGAGAATATGATTGTGTCAAATGATCCACAGCGTTCCACAGAACAACTGTCTATAAAAGGGACACCCAATCTGAGAAGTGATTCTCTTTGAAGCAATTCACAGGGATGTTTCAGGACCTTGTGATTAATAGAGCAGTGAATCTGAGGTGGGTTATAGACTATGAACTGTAGCTCCAGAATGCTTGTTCTCCTTCCTGCTTGCTCCTCAGTCAGACAATTAGGTTTCCATGTTTCCCTGCCACAGGTGGACTTGAGTGAGCCAGTAGAAGAGGTTGCTTCTTCCCTGTGGCATATGGTCTGCCCAAAGGGTTTTATTCTCCCTAATCTGATCTCAAGGAGCCTCTTTGCTACAAATCCTGACACTAGTAGTCCCTACTGCGTGTTACAGAGACCAAGGGCTAAGCAGGCAGGGAGGCCAGATTCCTCTGTCCAGCGAAGGCATCTGATCCAAAGTTTTTTCCAGTCATAGAAGCAGCTCTAATGGTATTTCATGAAGGTTTGGATCAGATTTGAAGAACAGGGCTGATAGGCAGTAGCAGGGATGATGGGCTGGGCTGTTACCCTTTCCATGGAGAACAAGAGGCCTTCTCTAGGACTGTCAAGCATCAGCATGAGCACATGCATCACTAATTCCCAGTTTAAACTTTACTTTTAAGAGAGTATTCGTATTTGCCAAGTCACAAATTGCAGTAGCCACAGTGGAGATTTCATCAGCAAACTGTGACAAGACGAATATATCATGAGAAGGAAAGCCAAGAATCACCACAAGGGTAAAACATGCTTCTCTTTCAATAATGGACCACAGAAACACATCTGTCAAACAGTATTGCAGTCTGAAGTAATCAGTGCAACTAATTATCACTAATTGTAATACAGTTTCTGTCTTGCTGCTAATACATTTAGACTTGCTAATCAAATCAAACTATTCCAACTTGCTGTGCTGCTTCCAAATAAATATTTCATCAAGGATAAAAAATGAACCTTTCTTCTTTTTTTTTTTTTTTTTTTGTGGTGTGTAGCAGTGAGATGACACAGCATTTCAGGTTTCTTCCCAAAGGGGGCCCACACCCAGATGTTTATCACTCCCTTTCCCTACCCAGACTCCCCCTGAGAAGTGCCTGTCAAATAAGAGACATCAGGTGATTGGGACATTGAGCCTTAAACCCTCTTCTGCCTCACAAACCCAGTGAGGTTTGTGACCCCTCCCCTTCCCCTCTCCCCCAGGGTTAAGAGGGCAAGCAAGCCATGTGGTTGTTCAGTTGGGAACCATCAAGAAGCTGTTAAGAGATCTAATAGAGTTCTGCAGGAGCTGTTGCAAGTTTCAGATGCCTGTGGGCCAGGAATAAAACTTCTGGATATAACCCTCCTGCAGGACTCCTCCTTTGCCTCCACCATTCATCTTAAGTGTCTCAGGCAGAGACCACCACCACCTCCGGAGCTTGGCAGGTCTGGACTTACTGCCACATGAGCTACTAGTGTCTTTTGGGGTGGAACACCTCAATTGCTGCTATTAAGCTCAGACGCAGGGGCCAGACAAGTCAGGGCATGTCCCACCGGCGATATTGGTATTACTCCAATAGTGGTGGAGTTGTTTGCTTGTTTGTGGGGTTTTTTGTTGTTGTTATGGCTATTTGGAGAGGCCAGTAGCCTTTTTTTCATTTATTTAACACTGCAACAAAACTAGCAGAAAATGCCATCAGGAAGACTATTCAGCACTCAGTGTTTTCATTTAGGAGCCAGAGCATGCTCACATCCCTTCCAGAAGAAGTGTAGACCTTTACAGGATGCCCATGTGGGTGAACTGATAAACCAGACACAGAAGCCCCGGATTCAGTTTCCAGCTCTGCTGCAAACTTCCCAGCACAACCTCGGCTGCCTTGCTAAATACCTCTGGGCCTCAGCTGCCACTCAGTGGAACTATAACCTTTTTCTAAACTGAAAGCTCCTCAGACAGAAGTTCTCCCCTGCATTTCTGTGCCTGGGTTAACACAGAGAGACTCCTAAAAGGTTTCTGGAAGTTCCTTTAATAGAAAATAATTGACATGTGGTTTCCGAAACTGTAATTACATTTGCAAATATAGGATTTTCCTTTACACAGAAAAGAGAGAAAGTAATGGAACTTCTTCCTTTAAAAATTGCACTGTTCTATACATTTTTAATAAGTTCCTTTCTACTGGAGACTTTCACATGTGCCAGAGATCTGCATGGTCTGGAAAGGAGTTTCAGGCAGGTGAACAGGCAGTTCCAGAGTACTGATGATGTTGGACTGAAGTGAACTTGACTATTCCACCCAGAGTGTTCAACACAGAGGAAGATCTGCTACAGGCACACACTGAACACTGACATAAGGTTGGAGTTTATTCCTCAAATTACCAATATATCCCTTGGAAATCTTTAAGATTCTTGAAAGATCAGACTCTAAGACCCTTCCTTGTTTTTGAGGACTTTCTCTCATCCTAAACCCAACCACTTCCATGTATGCAGCCAACTGCTTTCTGAGAGAAAACCAACAGCCAGTACTTTGTCTTGTGTCACAACAGAAATAAGTCCTCAAAATGCTGTGAATCAGTCCTGCTCCAAAATCTTAGCCACTATTTTTACGAATTCAAATCCAGAAAAGACCACAGTTAACATAACAATGGAACAGAATTTCAACATTTAGCAGTGCCTAAAAAACAATAACCAAATTAACTTGCAACTACCACTAGTTGCCAGCTTAACACAAACATCTGACATTCCAAACAAAAAAGAAAGAAAACAACTAAATATTTTCTACTAAAGAGGGCCTCAGATTTTAATTAATTTTTAGACTTTGAACTTTGCAAACAGCCACTCATAACAGAGTTTACAAAGGCCATTTAAAATTGTGATGTTGATCTAGAAATCAACATATAAACGTACAACATACAAACGTACAATGTGTAAATCAACAAAAGGCAACTCATTAGCAGTAAACATTCATAACTGCCAGGTTTTCCACATACAAGAAGAAGGAGGCTACTGAAGCAAACAGTAATCACAGAGATTTAAAATTGAGACAAGATGATCAAAATTAGTTCAACATAGTAATAAAAAAAAATCTGACCTTCTTAAGAAGACTTCGGTATGCCCAGAAATCACAGCTTGATCTATTCTCCCCTGAACTAATTTAGAACAGTTGTTTTGGGATGTGAAATCTCAGGAAGCCTGAGTGTGCTTGAGAGGCACTGGCACTGAACAGAGCAGAAACCGCTGATAAGCTGCAGCCCGGTTCTGCAGGGCTTCTGCAGGCACTTCCTAAGAGGTGCTACACATCCCAGCTCCCTGCAGTCCACAGAAGTATGAGGATGTGGTCATCTTCCTGATGCTTGGCATGGACATGACCAAACCTGAGGCAGTGGACAGATCTATCCTGCACTTTGTAGTGCCAGACTAAGCATCCATTTGGAGGTGCAGGGTGTATGTATTTAAAGTCTTTCTAAAGTGTCACATTCATTGAGTGTACAACTCAACACTGCTACTGTACTTAGCTGCTGGCTCCAGCTAGGACGCAGAAAATTTCTTGTGCTACCACAATACGCTTGGGAAGGAACTGAAGCTCAGAGAGGCACTAGGGTATGTGGTCAGTGCCACACACCCAAGTACCAGTGCCAGAACTACTGAAGTACAGACAAAACTTCACAGGATATTGTTTGGACACATAGTCATTGCTTCCAGCCCACCACATGCAAATAGTGAAGTGAGGAAGTCTATGAAATAAGCCACAATAGCAATATTACACTTGAGCAAATCACATAACTTCCCGAAAATTAGTATTTTTTACATAGATTCTCTATCTTAATACCACCAAAGTATGTAGAGTTGAGATTCAAAAAGTTTATTAAGGAACCCTTTCAACTATGTAAATCAGAGCCAAATGAAAAACAAAAACCAAACTTTAATCATGCATTCCATCAGGAATGAGACTAACCTAAGGTGTGAGAAACAAATGGAGCTATTCTGGCTTTGGGGAGGAACCAATGCTGTGCATGAGAGTTCACAGATGAGTGGGTACAAAGAAACTGTGGGGGAAGGAACAAGAGCTTGCACAGCACACATCTGTCAGCTCTATCAGACTTCAGCTAGAACTCCAGTATCAATAGATACCCCATGGATTTGGCATGACTTGCTGAAGGTATTTCCAACTGTGAATTACCACACTGATTGCACTAATGTATACATAAAAATCCCTATTTCTGGGGGACAGAATATGGGTAATACTCCCTTTTTTTGTGATTATTTGCGTAAAAATTGGAGTGCAATTTAATATTAGTTACTAACACAGTTAAAAATAGGTAACTGCTACAGAACATTGTGTGAAAGAAAGCAACCAAATGGAAAGATTTTACATGACAGATCTGTGGGATTTATCCACTCTGCAGCATGCTGCAAACTTAGGATGTCAGGAGTTTGCTGGCTGTAACAAAGCTGCCATTGCATTACATGGGACATTGCTGATCTGTGCACCTTATCCTGCAAAATAATAGTGCTCAGTTCTGCTTTCCTAAAGAATTTTTGGGATGAATGAAAGCCCTTATCCTGCACAGGGCTCTGATTTGCCAATCCATAGCCTGAGTGAACAAAGAACTTCTTTCTGTGAAGTTAGCTTTGGGTGACTCAGCTCCCTAAGTCAGCTCATCCATTTAAAAATGAGAAAGGAGGCTGAGGTGCCTTAGGCAACCATCTGAAGTACACAACCAAAACGATGAAGAGATTGTACATCTCTAAAGACCCAAGCCAACAAGCCAGCAACCAGAATATTCTTTCCAAGTCACAGCAACACTGAGGCCTTTCTATACCTTGTTCCTCTGTTTCTTTATCACTGTCACAATTAAATTAAGCTTTTGTATAGCTACCAAGTAGTAAATTGCTCTGCTGCCCTTACTGAGAGTTAGTAGCTAGATGGAGGACATAGATAGTAAACTTGATGAAGAAAAGACAGTCTTTTAGACCTGTATCTGCAGCATGCTACACCTTGGCCTTGACTTTGGCTGGCAAATCACTCTCCATGTAAATAATAACACCAAATCAAAATCCTGCAGGTTCCAGAAAACATTTGCTTCATTCATGAGGTCCTCAGAGTGGCTTCCTCCAAGAAGCCAGTCAGCTTGGAGCTTTGGAGGGGAGGAAAGTGGGGTGCTTGGCCCAGTCAAGATGAGAGGGTTCCCATTGCCACTGTTACCCCTACTCCAGGGGTAATAAAAAACTTGGTCGATTTGAAAATTCTACCACCCTGTGCTTATTACAGTTTAAAATGCAAAATACAGTTTCACAATACCTTTCTGTGTTACTTTGAACCTTTTGTGCAATTTCAACCAAAGTGGACAGAAGGGTCGATATCCTGAGGATATTAAGTTATCAGCAAGCTTCACAAAAATGTGAGGTTCATTACTTGGACTAACTGAAGGTCAGGCACCACAGACAACTTCTCAACAAGCTCTAGATAATTAATATTTGAGAACACCTTTGTATGCCCCTGTCTCTGTAAAACATTGAGCCAGAGCGTGCCTCTTCCTTCAGCACTAATATAAGTCACAAAACCATCAAACTCTAGTGTTCACAGTGTTTATGCTCAGAACAATGTATATAAGAAAGTCAAAATGCCACAGGAATATAAGGCCTAAATATCACCTTCTCTGCATTTGCAGCAAGTTGACACCCACACAATTTTGGTAGCCTAACTTAACTGAGCTATGTTTCTAAAATGTATTGAAGGTCAACAATAAATAAAAATTTCCTGCAATTTCTGTTAAAAAAAGCAAAGCAACACCTATTATAATTCAATTTCCACACATGCATAGCTTGGCCTTGGAAATATCTGTTTGCAGAATTAATTCTGACTCCAGGTTCCCAATCAGATGAAACCTCTCTTTGCTTTCCTTTGCTTTGCAGCTGCTATGTTTCACCGTCATCTGAAACTTTCCAGGTCACTACTTGACCTTTGGCTTTACCACTGGGGGTTTTCTTAATCTGAATGAAACTCTTGTATGTTTGAGGATCTCCCAGACTGGGTGTAAACACATTTTTCCATTTTAAAGCCATACTGGCTCAGCTGTCAAGGACTAATTTGTCCAATGAAGGCAGTGAGAACTAGCCTAACTGGTAAGGAAATCCAGCCAAATCCAGGCTGCATGCCAAGGACCTTTCCATTGACTTGAAATGGCTTCAGATGTGGCCCTGCCTTTACAGATGATAACAACACTGACTAAATCTGAAAAGGAAAGAGGAACAGAGTGGAGGTAATTGGGAAAAAAATCACTTCTTAATATGTTCCTTGGGCAGTTTCGGCAAATTTATTGAATTTTAATGAGCACCTGTCCTACTGTTTGTTGTCTCTTCCCAACCAGAAAACCCTAAGGCCAATCCTGGAGACAGGAACTTCCCTGATCAAGGACTTGGGGACAGGAACCAGATGTGCTGTTGTGATCAGTCCCTTCTGGGACAACACTCACATGCGATTGTAGTTACAGACAGGTTTCAACAGAAGCTTAGTCTACTTTGTTAGGAACACTGTGACACTGTTGAAAGCTTTTCAAAATCCAATTCTGCATCATTTGCTCCACAGAAAAATGCAGACATGTTGAACCAGAAAAGTGTGGCTGACACTTCTCTGAGCAGAACTGCACTTCACAGAACTGCTCCTTATGCCACAAGGAACACAGTAATGAGCACACTGGAGAGACAAGGCACCTACAGATGTAGTATTACGCTGAAACCATGACACCCTGTGTTCCTTACAAGCTTCTGACTGTAATCTTGTAATGTTAGCTTTATATATGCACAGCATTTACCACCCCTGCTGTGGTAAGCAGTTTCAGCTTGAAAATTAATTTCGTTACATCATCTATAGACTCTTTATACTTGGAAGTATCCCATCTCCAAAGTGATTCAAATCATACTGCACAGATAAAAACATCCAAAATGATGGAATAGAATGTTTACTTCTAACTAGTCTAATAAAATCAGATGGGAAAAAAAAGTCTAGTGCAAACCTTCCTTCACTTCTTTCAAATTGTGAAAGAAGTGAACTGAGTTCTGTTAAAATCCCACCTGTGCTCATACTGAGCCAAGTTCTCCATGAGCATAAATGTACAGATTTCTCAACATTTTAAATGTGCAAAACATGTGACCCATTCCTGAGATGCCTTTGTGGATTCAGATGTCCTATTGGTAAAAACAAGATTACAGGACAGCAAAGAGCAAATTTCAAGTACCCCTAACCTCTGTAAATACTGTGGTTAGTCTAAAAGCAGTTCCACATTACAACATTCTGCCAGCTTCTGCAGAGTTATTCTTGCCATACATCAGAATCAGTTTCTATATTAAGCTCTTTGCCTCAGAAATTCATAAAAGACCAAGTGACAAAGCTAAACTCAACATATCCTCAAAAAGGCATTACCAGTGCCTGGATAGTCAATTTAAAAAAAAAAAAAAAGAAAAGAAAAAAACAACAACAAAAATCAAAGGAACTGTGTGCTATAAACCCTAATCACATGCTGCTGTGAATTCTACTATGTAGTGTCAGTGAACAAGAAACAACTGAATGTGGTGCTTGGTGGTGTTGACAAGTCATAAGTTGGGCACAATAATCTTGGAGCTGTTTTCCAACCTAAGTCATTCTGTGATTCTATGATTTTATGACTATCAACCAAAGCATGTCACATCCTGAAACAATTATGGTAGGGGACATAGTTTCAACTTGTTCTTCCCCCGTACTAACAATTTTTTAACAAATAATTTTTAACATTTTTGTAGTTCTTTACATTTTCAGAAGGCTGGGGAAATATTAACCAGTTAGTCCACAATCTCAAACTACTCCACTGAGGCACCCTTTCATTAAACTGATAAAAACCTTCACTAGTTTCACCTGCATGAAAGAAAACTTCAGATCCAGTAAATGATGGGAGGGCTAGGCAGAGCCTGCTGGTCCTGCAGAATCCCAAAAACACAGCTTTTAAAATACACTCCTACTTCTTCCAACACTATGAATGTTAAGATGAAATACCTTTAAACCCTGAATCTCCAAAGCTAGCAGACTATGTCAGTTCAGTTCAGAGGGTAAAACAGAACCTTAATACCCTTTGTTCATCACATTTTTTCTGGAAGCTGAGGGGAGAACAGAGAAATAAGAGGGATAAGAGGCTTGAACTGACAGACACAGAGGAGACAAAGTTTTTCATCAAAATTATTGAGGGAAGGTGTCATCTTTTTCAGTTACCATCAGGACCCATTTTTGCCAGGCTGACCTTTCAGTGTATGTTGCGCCAAGATTACATCACAATTGCTTTCTTTTCACTTTTCCCCTCCCATTTTCTGTGCCATCCAAACTCAGAGAAGCATAAAAAGACAGACAGACAGACTGACAGACAGATAGACAGATTAATAAACAGGTAAGTTGAACTTTACTGCTGTCCCTTACTGGCAGAAAGAAGAAATAAGGATTAAAATACTGCATGTTGCTACTTTTCTTTATGACAGTGTTAAACACTCTACCCAAGATCATTAACAGCAGTTTCACAAGCTCACTCATTCACTTTCCAGCATGCATCTGTACAAACCATGCCATCTTCTGGTGCTTCCTGGAAGCTAAAAAAGAAATACCAGTGTCAGAACTTACACTGTCACCTCTATCTTCATATAAGGAGTCCTCTCCTTATGATCCTGTATCTGAGTGGAGCACTGTACTCTGAAAAAATGTTTCATGGCTCTTCAGGTATTTCATGGCTCTTCATGGCTCTTTCAGGTACCACAATTCCAGTGAAAAATGAAGTGCCAGAAATAGTACGATTTACTCTGAAATAATAATTCTCTCCTACAAACTAAGCAATCTATGCCTTGAAAGTCTCTATATTCAACTTATAGAAACACTCCTATGACTGATACCATAAGAACTAGAACAGAAAATAATTTTGAAATCAATTTCTTAATATGACAAAAGCATCTGTCCATCAAGAAGTTTATGACAGCTGGAACCAGCTCTCCACACGACATAAAATAGAGATTAGCTAACCTGTTGAGCCACCCTTTCAGTCCTTTACATCTTTACATTTTTTTTTCTGTATCCTGCAGAAATAGTTCCAAACACTATGGCCCAAAAACAAGTAGCTGCTATGTATTTTCTTCTCCTGCCAGGGCTTCTCAACATCTTTGCACGTCACAGATTCATCTGGATAATAAAAGACCGGTTGTTTGCTTTTGCTTTCTCTATTGGAAAGTTGTTCCAGAACCTCATTCTTCTCGTCCCTTTGAGACTAACACAACATCCAGCCTTCATTTCCACTATGGTTGCAGTAAGAGGACCACTGTAGAATGTACCTTTATGCACCTTGTACCTCACAAGTTTTAAAGAAATGTTTGTTACTCCACAAGAACCCCACTACACACTAATGCCTCAGCATCCACAGTTCTCCATTCTTCACAGTTCTGTGATGTAGCCATGTGTTTCTATGCAGACTCTTTACTATGGAGAAGGAGTGTCATGCCATTGAAAAACATGCTGACAGCAGGAAATCATGACTGTGTTAGGCAAGAATTTTATAAGATAGCTGTACCTGCAGCAATTAAGGAATTGCTGGGTAAAAACCAGACATTTATCACAGAATCACAGAATGGTTTGGGTTGGAAGGGACCTCAAAGATCATCTTGTCCCACCCTCTTGCATGGGCAGGGACACCTTCCACTATTGCAGGTTGCTCCAAGCCCAATCAAACCTGGCCTGTAGCAATTCCAGGGATGGTGCAGCTACAGCTTCTCTGGGCAACCTGTGCCAGGGCGCCACCACCCCCACAGGAAAGATTTTCTTCCTAACATCTAATCTAAACATATTCTCTCTCAGTATTAAGCCATTTTTCCTCATCCTGTTACACCAAGCTCTGGTAGTCTCTCTCAATACTTCTTGCAGGTTCCCTTCAGGTGGAAGGCCATAATTGGGTAACCCTGCAGCTTCTCTTCTCCAGGCTGAGCAATCCCAATTCTCTCAGCCTTTCCTCACAGCAGAGCTGCTCCAACCCTCTGATCATCTTGGCACCTCCTCTGGACTTGCTCTGACAGCTCCGTGTCCTTCCTGTGCTGGGCCCTAGTGCCAGAGGGCAGCTCTGCAGGTGGGGTCTCACCTGAGCAGGGCAGAGGGGCAGACCTCCCCTCCCCTGCTGCTCACAGCACAAACGCTGTACCATTAGGTCACAACCCAACCTGTGCAACTCAACCATTAGGTCACAATCCAACCCAGCCTGGTGAGAGGAAGCACTGTTGGCACTTTGATCCCCTACCCAGCTGCTACACAGCTTCTTGTAGCACTGAAGGTCAGCAGTGGTAAAGTTCTGGATGAAAGAGTGCTACTGGCTTTTTAAAGAGAATATTGGAAGACCACTCATTTGTTCCCTTGTTTGTAACAGCCAATATTATTTAACATTAAAAAATGGCACTACTATGCTCTCTTTCAATTATATTTGCTGACTTTTCTATAGTGAGCAAAATACTCAGAGTAAACTAAGTCAAATAAGTTTGAACTGTGTTTATGAACCTCATCGAGTTTTTTGAGCTTTGTGTAAAGGATAACCCTACAAAAATTAGGAATCTGAAAGGAGAGGCAATAATTCCTACTGAAAAAGGGAATTGATAGCATTTTCTTAAGAAATATAAGGAGTTCCAAAGTGCCCCTCTAATGTTCTGTTAAAGCAAGATATCAAAATCAATGGACATGAACTTCTGTTAACACAGACAAATAACGTGCAGACTGCAACCCAAAATACTATAATGCTGTGGAAGAGGCTCCAACCTTGAGGGACCGTGTTCCCAGCCATAGTGGGATATAAGTTTTACATCTGAAATGAGAAAATAAAAGCTTTAAGTAGGATTCCAGAATTCCATAACACCTGAAATGGTCCAGATCTTAGGGATATGAAACATTTCTAGCCCTCAGAATAACGTGGGAAAAGATAAAAGGGGTTGGTTCTTCATCCCCATTATGCAGAATACAGAAGAACGCATTTGATATACCCATGCCCACAAGCAGGGAAACTGCCTTCCTTCCCTCTCCTCCATTCATAGCCGGGATATCATTATAAAGACAGAAGGGCCAGAGATGAATAGTGCTGTTTTAAGTGTCAGAGGAACCCACCAGCAAGGAACACATATTGAGTAAATCCACATTAATCACTGCTTCCAAGTCAGGAGCTCATTTCTGAAGCAGATCACCCTGTGATCTGATTAAAGTAGATCTTGTACTTTGTTTCACAGTGCAAAGTAATTCAGGAGTGGACAAAGTGGATTCTGTTGGGATTAAACTCAACAGCAGAGTACACTTCTGGAGCACACGTAACATTCCACACAATAACAGCCATTCAGTCCTTGGGATCAGACTAGGGATGAACCCTTGGGATGGGTACAGTGTCCTCAGCACCCACAGTTCTGCTCTGCAGACCTTCCACGGCACTCCACAGTGGCATAACCACCACCTTCCTATGAACTCCAAAAGACCAAAGAAAGCGTCTCTTTGTGTTTCAATCTAAAAATCCTTCAGGGCGAAAGAGCCAAAGCCACACAACAAAGACAGAAGCCAGAGGGGAGCTAGTACAACTACCAGTGACTGTTCAGTTCAGAAGTTCAGTTTTCACTGTACAACTACTTGTCCTACTCAGAAAGCATTATAAACACTCACATTAGAAACTGATCATCTTAGTCCTAAGGAAGTGACAGCATGAAATGCCACCATCTCTCAGCACTTTGTATTTTCCTCCTTGCCCAGCTGAGGCAGGTCTACCTACCTAAACAAACAGAAAAAGAGGTTCCCTCATGTATTTTGCTAGATCAGCTTTATGTTATAACTCCTGGAACACACGTGAGGGAAGCAAAGTGACACATCCATTCTGGGAATTAAAAGTTATTTCCATCTTGAAATTACTGAGCTTGAAATTACCACTCTGAGGTGGGACATCGTCACTCTAAACAGAGGGTTATTCAAACATTTTAACATGGACAACTGAATACAGAAACGCTATTAAGGACACTGCAGTAGAGGAAAATCGATCACACCTCCAGTTACAGCTGGTAATTAAAAGTAGATGTAGTATATTAGTCTTGAGAAACAAAAATGCACAGCATTTTGACAACTACTGATTTGATATTACTGATTGACATTTTGGCGTTACTGATTTGAATCACATTAAAACGTGGCTTCCTGCACATTTCCTGAGTACACATTCAGCAAAACGTTGTTCCATGAAAGACTTCAAGCAGATAAACAAAGAAAGAGTGAAAAGTGTGCACAGATGTTTTAATCTTCATCTTAATACCCCTTCTAGCATCAAACTTGCAGAAGATAATGCCTGCCTATCACCATTAGCTAACTAATCTTAAAACATTCTCTTCTTTTTCTCCTGGGAAACAAGGATATGTGGGAAAAGGAGACTGCTCAGACTTCTGCCAGTTGTGGGTATCCATAAAGTCACAGTGTGCCTGCTAGCAGTTCCTCCACAGAAGCTCCACAGCTTCCACTTTGCTGGGACTTGGGCAAGAAAATCATCTTCCCATCTCAAAATTTGACCTATCCCTCTCTATTTCTCATCTGAATACCGGGACCTCCCTGCTGTGTTCACAAAAAACCTTCAAGTTTCAATTTTAATCCCTTTGCTCTAGATATCACCTTAAATTAATTTTCTCAAGCTCTTTGTGTGTTTTGATCTCTGTACACACTGTACACCTCTTCTACCAGATGGAGGGGATTTTTCTCTTTAAAATATGAAGGGTATTTTTGCCAACACCCTTGAGTTTGGCAGAATTCGGCCCTTGAAACATAAATCCCCGCGTCTACCTTGTCTTCTAAGCCTTTTCCACTAAAAACATTTGGGATCCTCTTAGACAACAGTCAGTTCCCTCAGAACAACATTGGATGGCATGTAAAGCAATCAAATTATTTTTGTTTAAGGCTGATTCATTGAACACTCAACACAGCAAATCAAATTCCCACAGAAGTCCAGCATCCACTAATTCCAATTTCAAGGTTTTTTAAGTTGAAAATAGTGCAATGACTTGGGAGGAATTGCACCTACCTAGTGGATCCCCAACCAGAGAAGGTAAAATTCCTTCAGTGGATAATAACAGACTACAGGAGTGCTGAGTTCAGTCATGTCAAGAAACTGCATTTTAATAAATGCCAGGTCCCGTACATGTCTAGTCTGCTGAGAACTGTGTATTTTGAAAACTTTACGTATTTATGATAGGTTGGAACAGGCTAGCTGATGAATACATAACTATCTGATGATCAAAAGATATTTTTCAAGGCATAGTGAATCATTAAGTAAATATGTAGCAATTTTCAGCATTATTATTCAGATTTTGTGCTGGAGTAACATTTTTAAAGCTACTTTTTGACACCAAAACCTAAAGGTTTAGCCACAGACTTTAGAGAAAGCCCATCAGCAAACCAGTGGCTGATGCTAACCTACACTGAAGCCAGCTTAATGAAAGAGCAAGAACCTGGGAGATCAAGACAAATACTGTATCAATCAGTGATTGGCCAATTTTGTAGTTGGGATGGCAAGGAAACTTAAGTCCACCTGGCCCAGATTTTTGAGAAGTATAAACAGGCACAGCTCAACTGAACCGAAAGAAACTACAAAACCTTAACATGAAGATCTCAGACATTTTCCTTTTTTTTTTTCCAAACAGTGAAGCAAAATAGAAGACTATCATAAATTGTAATTATGGACAGAGCTTATGCATGCCACTTTGCCTAGCTAACACTAGTAGAACTAATAGTGGCCATACAGTAGGAAGATCTTTAGAAAATACATTAGTCCAGCTTTCAGGACATTGGATCATCTTACAAAATCTATCATTTGACAGCACTCAGTTTAGTAAGAGGCAATTTCAAACAGCAGCCAGGGACTGAACTGCAAAATAACCCGACAACTCAACTTTGAGAGAGCCTTAGAAACACAGAATGGCTTAGGTTGGAAAGAACATCTTGTTCATAACTATATGCTAATGCTCTATAAAATAGGATAGCAAGTTCATAAGAGTGGGTGAAATGGACCACCACAGACAGCCCAAGCCAGGCAAATAACAGCTTACTTGCTCTGTATTTGTAACAGTAGGCAAAGTCACTCAAAGATGAGTTTTGGGGAAAGTTTATTCTTCCACTGTGTATGGAAAACTGTCAGCTACTACTGCCTTTACTGTTTGCATTACCTTATGGTCTGTGAATCCTGGAGGAGAATCTCATTAAGCCAAACCCTAAATACAGGATAAAGACAGACCCAGACCTATAGAGCTTCAGCATATTTAGGAGAATTACTTTAATTAAGAAAGTGCAAGAGGAAAAAAAGATAAAATAACCAACTATGGCCAAAATTTTTCAACCAAAAGACCTGAAATCCAGAGCTTAAATCCAGGTATAGTCTCAAAAATTATCTATCTAAAGATGTCAGAAATAGGAATTCATACTGAAGGCCTCATAAACTCCCTGATTTAAAAATACACAAATGTAAACAGCCTCCCAGCCAAGGATAGAGACTGAAGCTCAGACTCGATTCCTAAAACAGGTCTTTCACCTTTTCTCCACCAACCTCAGGCTCAGTGCTGGCCTAGATCTCAACCCAATTTTCCACTGGAATTTACACCTGAGTCTGAACACCACTGCCAGGAGCTGCTGGCTCCCCTCTTAAATCATCAGTGCTAGGCTTCTGTGTATGTTTGCACATGCACATGGCGAGAAGGGATGACTGTGCAATGTCAAAAAAACAGCTGAATGCCGTACTCCTAAACTGAGTTTGGCATACAAAAATCACAGGCTTTTCACAATCCTCAGTTATATTATTCATGTAGAATGCACTCAGCATTCTATTGTTCCTGCTCTCATTGTTTATAAATGAGTCTTTCCTTCATCTGGGGATGGAAGTTGCTTTAAGTTTCCTTTACTAAAAGTAATTCTGTAATGAGGTACAATGCTAGCACTCAGAGGGTTAAAGAAGTTTCTGGAAAAGTTTGTGCTTCTGGAAAAAGAATGTATTTTTTTCTTTATTGAAGGAAAAATGAAACACTGGATTTTGCTGATTTATTTTAGCCAATCTGACACACAGGTTCCTAATTCCTTCCTAATGTTTCAGAAAATAATTAAGTTCTTCATTTTGTTCTCTCTTACTGCAACATTTCTGAAGGAAATTTCTCAGTGTATTAACACTCTTTGTTTTTATACCTCACTTAATTATTCCCAGCTCTATTACATTAAAAAATTAACATAAGACATGATCTTCAAATGCTGTGCCTGGTGTAACTACTATTTCTCATGACAGGACATGAATTGTTCTAGTAACGGCAGGTCACATTTGTTAAGGATCTACAGCTACAAAAAAAAGATACAAGCCTTTGTCTAGCAATATTGCAAATTTCATGATTTAGCTTGTTTGACAGTTCGGACCGCCATCATTAATCCTGGTGATTGTGTATTATTCTAGTGCATTCCCCTACATTAGAGTTTTTTTCAATCTAAATTGAGTTAATCAACAGTGAGTTGAATTGTGAAAGAAACAGTAAGTTAATTAAACGGCAACTGAATCACTTTTGGCTTCAGAGGACATCCTTCTGTTTAAAACCAGTATCAAGGTTTAAAGGGGAGTGGGACTGGGAGTGATAGACCTTTATCCCTCCATTCTTTACCTCTCTTACTGCTTTTAAAGTTCAAAGGACTTCTTTATGCTGCTACTAAGGCTGAGATATTGCAGATCCAAAAGGGACAAGAGGCAGGCTGTCACCTGACATACTGAAACCAGAAAACTGGAGAGATCATCCATCTGTATTTTGGACTGAAAGGAAACTGGGTTTTTTGAAGTAAGGACTCAAGAAATATAATAGTTTGCTAGTTAATGGAAATGCATTTATATTTCAGTAATGTTAAGCAGAGAAACAATTCCATCTCTTTCAAAAACCTTCTCCTGTCTACTTGCAAATATCAATGGACTTTATGAAATGGATAGGTTTTGTCTTTTTAATACCAACCCCTAATATATTAGCTCTTAACTGAAGTTTAATGAAGCCATCCCCAAGAGGAGTATCTTTAAGCCAACAATCTCCATCTTCTGTGGGTTCTCCTAACTCTCTGGAATACCTTCATCTGCCCTCTCCCCTCCTCATCTGCTTTTCTCCCTCTGGTAATATTCTGACTTTTATCACACCAGTGCAAACTTTGGGGAACTCCAGGGAAATATATTTCTGGACTTACACCTGCCTAGCCAGCAGAAAATGTAAATTGAGCTGAATAGTATTTAGTTTGCTCATTAAAGGCATTTTTCCCCCTTAATTTATAAGAAAAAAATAATGAAGTCTAGATTATATTGCTCATACTCATCTTCAATAATACCACCTTCCTCCAAAGACCCTATTGAAAAAAGCTACTCACACACTTTTTTCACTCAAAACATATGAGGAGAACTTGGTCTGCAATTAGTAGTGGAGAGAAAAAAAGTATTTCTTTCCACAAAGTCCTGTACGTCATTTGAAGGAGAGACAGTAGTGCAGAATTTCAATTGGTTTTTGAAACAGCAGGTTTTTAAAAATATATTTACAGTTAAGTGGCAGGTTTTGTTTAAGAAGACAAAAAAAAAGTCTGCAAATGCTTCTGTCACTCCTATATTCCAATTAGTTTTGGAGGGGTGAAAGATAGAAATTAAAACAGTTCCATGTAACATTGAGAGTAAATAACCTCCAAATCTGGAAACTTGTTGGTGTGTGCAATGAGGACGAGTGCTGAATGTAACACATCCATGGAAAAAAAGTGCACTGAAAAAAGCTGGGGTTGTTTTCCATTTAAATCCATGCCTATTCAAAACAGTCATATCTGAATTTCTAAGAGCACACAAAAATCAGTATGCATTTACCATAATAAATGCTTTGTTCATCAACTAACAAAACAGAACAGATACAAATGAACCAATCAAGGATTTGAAGTGAGCTATCAGTGTTAGAAAAGCTACTCTGCACATTCCAGTTGAGTCACCATAGAGGAGAAAAAAAAGGGGGGAAAAGGGGGAAATAAATTACTGTGTGCAACTCCATCTGCAAACTGCTTCTCCCGCATTGGTATGTAATAAAATGTGTTGCTAAGATACAAGCTGCTAAAGAAGTTCATTAAAGGACACTTTAAACAAAGCTGCCAGACTCTTTTCCCTTTAAAGACTGCTTATTTGGTTCCATCCCTTGTGTTTATAATTAGATCCTCTATATGAGAGATTGTGTTCCATTCAAGCCCACTCAGCAAAGAATGTTAATAAAATAATGTAAATAAGGCACTGGCTTAGGCTGTACATATTTATGGGCTGCAGAGCTGTTGATAGAAATGCATCTGGACTCCACTTGCATTTTTAAATGCAAAATAAATGCAGGAGAGCAAAAACATTAGCTTCTCCACCCAGTACTCTGACCTAACTTTCAGAAAATACTTTGAAGCAAAGAAAACTGGCTTCTTGCCTAAAGTTTGGAGTTTCTGAGGTGCCTCTCATATAGGCTTTTATGTGCAAGCCTTTGTTATCTACACTGAAATAAAGCACAAAATTGTTTATGTCTTTCACCTGGCAATCTTTTTCCTTTTCCATCTGTACAAAATTCCTAGAGGTGTGTTAATGAGCTGCAGAATTTCCTTCATCTAATATATTCACAAGTAAGTCTGTTTTGCAACATTTTATTGCCAGGAAAGATATGCTATCAAATAGGTCTTTATCTGACCTTACTTTTAGTCTCTGTAGTAACACTTGGATGGTAGGTGCACTTTTGGTTGAAGGGAAGAGAATGGGCAACATGTACTTTGCTTTCAGTCATTGCAGTGAAATGCTATCTAAAGAAATAATTTCAGCATTTATCTGTTTGGCACTTAATAACACACAAGATGCATAAATCACAGATGAAGTCAGTATCAGTGATTATACAGGAAATGTTACCTGTCACTTTATGACCTGCATCTCATACTAAATTCTGTATTGCAGTCCCCAGTATGTATATATTTTTAATTACATTTTCAGGCTTATTTACATGCGCATATTGGTTTTCTGACTGAATGATATCAAGGAGAAAGACCTTATGCTCACACCCAACCCCACACACATACACACAGAGACACAGAAGCAAATTTATACACAGAGATGCTCAAGCCTGTACATTTCTGAGAATGGAAGCTTCTCTCTTCCTCATTCTTAGAAAAGCTTCGACTCACCAATAAGTCTTTAGGCAATCTCAGCTGATTTGAAGCACTTTAGAAAAACAGAACATTATAGAAAATGTAGGTTAATCTCTGCTGCATGTCAAAAGTATCAATCATTCTCCCTTGACTCTATTTTAAATGTAATATACAATTTCACTTTCTGTAACCTTATAAGATTTGTCATCAATAGCTGAGTTGCACAGAAAGGCAATTCCACTCCTTCTTTGCAGATAATAGGTAAGCTACATCACAAAGTACCAACAGGATCAAGCTAAATCAATGTGGAAACGAAAATAACTTATATGCAATATAGACTTAACTTCTGTTTCAAGGCCAGTTATATGCTTCTCTCAATTAAACACAAGCAATCAGACCAACCTTTAGGTGAACACACTGTTCTGGCCAGAGCCTCAATGCCCAGGCTCTTAAAACTGAATTACAACTCTGAAATTAGGATTGCCACTCAAAAGCCTAAATTAACACCACTCATCATATCTACAGAATTCTCAAGTCTTATTGTTTTGATTTTACTGCAGCTGCACTTATGGTAAGTACTCTGGTTTACTTTAATTTGGTCAAAGGATTGTTTTATAGTTTAAACTTGGATATATATTTGAGTTCTCCATGGGTTAAAAAAAGGAAAACACATGCTCCTATTTCCTAGTCCTCTGTCTATTAATCAGAAGGGTCTGCCTGTACATGTGCAAAAAGCCCTGTGGTAGGTATTAGATTTCAATAGACGCTTACTATTGGCAGTTGCAGGCTGGAGCGAGAACTAAGCCACATCAGCAATTTCATGTGACACACTGGAAATTGCTACTGCATAACAATAAGCAGCTGATTCAAAAAAGAGAGGGGTAGGGGAGAAAACATTTTTCACGAAGTACATTTTAACTCAAGAAGAACAATTCCAAATAAAAAAGTAGTACCACCTAAAGTTTTAAAAAAATAAAATAAAATTATATAAAATATATGTATATACAGACATATAAGAGAAGTGTGTGATGGGGATTGGATAGACCAAATATGAGATTATTACACTGAAATAACTGTTTACTTTAATGGCAGAATGAGAAATTTGCATTTCAATTAGTCAGATTCTAGATCTTCTTTGTTCTTATCTTCAACTTACAGCCTATTTTCATACTTCCTTTACCTCCAACTCCTCTGCGTGTACCAGTTGCCCTCCTTGACATCATGGCCACACATACACCATTTACTGTGGCCTTGTCTTATCGATTTGCAAATTTCTATCCTTTAACTCTATTGCTTAAAAAATTTGTTGGTGCTTCAGATTTTGTTTTGGGGGCAGAGGTGAGAGGGAGGCATTATTTTATAATCAAGTACAAAAATGCTGCATATAATATCCTTGATCACAAAGAGAAAGGCATAGAAAGAAAAGTTACTTTTAACTTTGTATGACCATGTCTTTATATGCCTTCCTGCTTTCAAATTGAAAATCAAATCTGCAATGAGATGAAAAGGGATTTTCTCTTCTTGAACATAGCAGAAGTGTTTAGACTGATGTAGCATCCTATTGGAAATGTCATTTAAAACCACTATTCAAAACTCTTCTCTAGCATCATGCTATGGAAAGAAGACATTCTCCTTTTCTTCTACAGATACAAGGAGTCTGTGCACCAGATCCTGAAACAAGATTGAACTGGTTCAAACATCTGCCATTATATACTGTTCTGGATGAGCCACACACACAGCATGAACCAGTGGAGATTTGGTTCCATCAAACCAGAGCTCCTGACAAAGACTCCTGTAGAAGCACCACTTAACAGCTACCCAAGTGTCTACTCAAAAATTAAAACAAATTCTAACTCCAAGATGTAGAGTTCCTACATAGAATCAAAGTTACTTTAAAAGAGTCTCCCTACTAAAGTATTGTGAACAAATCTGAACAAAGTATCTGAACAAATGCCTGTTTGCTGCAAGTATAAATTAGATATTTTAGTGTGTAACAGGTAGCAAGTGTCATTAGTGTAAAACCAGAAATGAAATAAGAAGGTATTGTTGGCATAATTCCTTTTTCTAAATAGACAAAGGCATTGTAAGGAAAAAGTTGCTAAATCACAGGGATAATCATCATAGCCAGCTTCTCTAATGAGGCATCATGGGATTACTGGAGTTATTATAAGAGTCATCTTATTGAAGAAATTCAAAGTTAATTGAAATCAATTGTACTGTTCTGACAGCAGGTGTTTTAAGTGGGTAAAATATCAAAGTGGACTCTTTAAAATGGTTATAATGAATGTAACATTCTCTTTTCAACAGTTAGCCCTGCCAAGTGATACACTGCACAAGTAGAAAAAAGCATACAGTCAAAGAAAAATGCTGGAATGAAATAGCATTTCCCATGCCAGTCCAGCAGCTACCAAACAAAACTGGGTTCTAACCCCTCTAGTAGAAATTTTTGTTACAGATGTCTGAATTCCATGAATCTTTTTAAGGGCAACTTAATGGCAAGCTGAAAGCCATATTTCCATTCCTCCATGTAAACGTCCTTTATTACCCTTTTTCTCCAATATGACATTGGAATCTCAGTATGCTGTTACTGAAAGCACAAACAGAATGCTAGGATTGTCATTATGCAAACTATATTCCTAAGTTTCTCCTCCAAGAAGCTGAAGGTAAATCCTTTCCTAGTTTTTACCCTCTTTCTACAGACGGCAAAACAAGCAATACATTGCCACCTGATTTTGCAATTGGAAAAAAAAAAGGAACTGGAGCTTTCTGAATTGCAATCCAGAATCTTTACTCTGATCCAGTAAGTTCATTTTATTCTGCAATTGTTCAGGTTTCCCAGTAAAGTCAGCATGACCTCAATATGCAGAAAAATGGCAAAGTCAAGCTCATATTTAATACCTGTTGTCCTTGTGTTTATAGACTCAGTGCAGTGATAGAAAAGTTTAATACTCCACCTGGGAGCCCATCGCCCTGCCTCCCCTGACATTCAGAGCCAGACATGGATGCAATTCTTGCCACAGCAATAGGGAGGACTGTGCATACCTTGGGTCAGAGTTTGACATCAGGTTCAACTCAATCTGGAAACGCCTTTCAGATTTTACCTAAGTTTTTACTGAAGCTTATAACCCTTATTTTACCTTCATCATTTTGAAGGAACCCAGCCATATGAAATACTGAGCTTTGGCAATATCAATAATTTACTCTTTAACTCATGTAAACAATGCTGCCATTTGCAGGTGCAGCCCAGCATGAACTTCAACAAAGCCAAAATCCACTTCCTCCTCTTCCTCAAAACAGAGACAACATCAGCACAATGAGACATCTTGAGCTAAACCATCTCCAACAACTTGCACAAGAACTGTATCTCAATTTTAAGAAGTCTAACACTTTCCACAAACAGGCTTTGCTGGTGATCACCACAGGCAAAATACAGTCAGTGATTTCATTTCAGATACACTACCCAAAAAAACCCCAAACCAGCAAGAACACAGGCTGAGAAAGTCTGTCTGAAACTAATGCTGATTTTCTGCATAGATAGTAAATTATGGTAAAGAAATGAGGCAGTGCACAAGTGAATGGCATAATGTCTTTCAGGAAGGCATATTTTTATTACTGTGCTCCAGGACAGGCTGTCTGAATCCAGAGTTCATCATGGTCAAAAATATAGTGGCCCACATATGTTCATTGTTAACGACCTGGCTTGTCACCTAACACATCAGTAAGGAAGAACAAGTAAAAAGGAACTTTCAATGGAGGTTAAAGATTTGTTTATTTTTTTTATCCTGATCTACTAATTAATGAGACAACTTCCTAGAATTAAAAGACCCTTAACAATTCTTTAAGGACATAAAGAGCAAGAAACACATGCAGCAAAGCACCTCTGGTGTGTTAAGGCCAATGTTGGCTCCTATGATGGCTCTTTTATTTACATATAAATGCTTGTTGCTTGACAATATAGATAAAAACGATAGATATTTATAGATTAATATCTATCTATAGATATAGTTATCTATATATCTAGTTATATCGATATAACTGCTGCTCTGCATGTGCTGTAGACTGAAGGTGTAAAACCACTGGACTAACTAATGGAGTCTTCACACATCATATCATGTCAAAGAAGAGGTAACCTATTCTTAAATGTGATGACAATTAATCAAAACTACAGCATCTGAAGGATGTACTTGTGACTGAAGTCTAAGCTATCTTTCTGAGCTGGATGCCAAATTAAGAACTGATTGAAGCCGTTGCCTTCCAGTAATGAAAATGATGGCTCTAGAGTACTTATTTGAAGACACTGAAAAATATTAAAACTATGCTAAATTCTATATTTCTCTAACCCACCAACCCAAAAGAAACATCAATGACTAGCCAGGGATCCTTAATTAGGATGCAACTTTAAATCCAGCTGCGCACAAAAGTCTACTTTATACATTTCCCTCAAAAGTTGAGTTTGTCATTCAGTTCTTTCTTGTCTTCATTTGTAATTTTCAAGAAAAGTACACATTGCCACAAGTGCCATTGCAGCCATCTACAATGAAAAGTGATGAATAGGGGCACTGAGAGATAACACTCACTCCTGCTATGTTCCTAACAGGTGTAGATGGGGGGTTTTTTGTTTGTTTTACTGTTTCATCATTAACATGTGCAGTTAAATTGAAATGCAACTTTAGGGTCTTTTGCATTCAGTGTACGCAAAATCAAAAGTATACATTACTGAATTATGAATTAGTTGTGCCTGAACAAATTTTTGGGGGGATAAAGGAGGAAGGAATGTAAATACATATATAAAAATTACCTCCCCATTTGAACTGCCTATTTAAATTTACACTGCTGTTTCCATAAAAGTGAGCACTTGAAACCACCAAATAGCTCTACCATTAGCCCATCTGTGGTCTTAGGGGTCCTCACTGCTCCTTCTCTATACCCTTGAGGATGCAGAGTTCATTTACAAGCCACTACCTAAGGAGCAACTACTAATTATAGCAGGTCTGCAAAGCTACTCGATGGGTTTGTGACTTGGGCACAAGCTAAGACCTCCAAACTCATTTCACTTGAGACCAAAGAAAGATTTCAGGTAGACCTCTGGAGGTGACAGCCCGGAGCATAAAGACACCATACCACCAGCCAGGCTCTTAATTATGAGCTCTTGTTGCACAAGATGTTTAAAACAATAAAAGAAATCTAGAGTTTTGTCTAAAAATAGGAGGTTTCCTGCTAGACCAAATTTGCTGTTTAAAGAATTTAGGTATTTTATGTTTAATTACTTCATGGTCTATAGATTTATTTACAAGATTATGAGAATGGTAAGTAATAAATATACAACAATTGTGTACTAGTTAGTTTGGATTATACATAAATATGCTATGCAAGCTTAGCAAAAACCATTTTCCCCAAGCTGAATCAGAATGTTAAAACTGAATTTTCAAATGTGTCTCTCTGCCTTATCAAAATTCCAACATGACATATAATAAATAGCTTTTCATTTACTACAATCTTAAAAATTTAAACAGCCTTGAAATAGTTGCTACAATATAGGGAGAAATGATCAAATCTATGTTCCAAATACCCACTTAGAACAGTAAAACTATTTTGATATTTAAGAAACAACACAGAAAGATGCATTGTTGCAGGAAAGACTTTTACCTTATTAAAAAAAAAAAAAGGTTCTACCCAATATAGTAGTATTAGAGTCAACAATTTGCTGTTTCACACTGCAAAACAAGGACTAACAGCCCTTACATATCATGTAGTGTCAGATTTGCTTTAAGAAAGAAACTATCTGATTTGATTCTATACAGTGATTAAACATCTTTGTGCTCTAGCTGAGTAGGGTATTCTCTCCCCTCCCCCCTCCAAAAATGGCATCAAAGCAATCAAAATGGTAATGTTCAGCATGAATGGGGCCCCATCCCCCACCGGCAAACTCCGCAGACTTTTCTCCATGTTAGGAGGAACCAACACCCCTTCCTCACAAAATGGAAGCTTCCACTACCAAACAGAGTGCTGACCAATTCTCATTACAATAAACTGGGAGAAAAAGGGTAGCGTGCAGCCATCGCCCGGAGGCACGCATCACACAGGCACTTCGCAACTTTAACCACAACTCCAGCAAAACAAAACAAAACACACACAAAAAAAAAAAAAAAAACAACAAAAAACAAAAAACAAACAAACAAACAAAACACACAAAACCTCCAAACAAACAAAAAAAATATATAAGGACGGGGAAAAGCAGGGGACCAGCACACGTGTCCCCTTTCCCTGTCCCCCCACAGGAGGGAGGCTTGGAGGAGAGAGGGAAGGGGCGGCTCGGAGCGCCGGGCGCTTTCCCCAGCGCCGGTGCTGAACGGAGAGGCCGCGCTCGAGGCCGGGGAGCGGGGAGCTGAGCAGCCCGTCACCGCCGCGGAGGGCTCGGGGGCAACCCGGAAAGTTCAGCACCGGGATGGAGAGGGGGGCTCGGGCCGGCAGACCTCCCGCTGGCTTTTCCAACTGCCTCTCCCGCGCTGGAAGTGCCGGGAGAGAGGTCGGGGGCGCGGGGAGTTGGGCGAGTGGGAACGCGAGTGGGAACGCGAGTGGGAATGCGAGTGGGAATGCGAGTGGCGCTGTCCGCGGTGCTGAGCGCCCGCGCCCTCGCCGCCCCCCGCACCAAAACTTTCCTTCCGGGCTCCTCTCGGGCAGAGCAGCGGCCCGGGGGTCACTCGGCACAAAAACAGCGATGAGAAACTTTGGGAAGGGCGGGGGGAGCGGGAAGGGGAGGAGGCAGGGAGGAAGGTTCCTGGTTTGTTTTGTTTCTCTCCTCCGTTTTTGTGGGTTTTTTTCTCCCCCTCTCCCTGGCAGCTGAAACAGGTTAATCTGTTTTTATTCGTATTTTTGGAAGGGGTAGAAAAAAGTGAAGCTGCCTAAGTGAACTCGAATCAAAAGCCAACACGTCAGATCAGACCAAGGGAGAGAAAGGCAAGTGGGAAGGGGAAAAAAAAAAAGGAAATAGTGATCAATAAAAATCAGTTTTGTAATTAAACCCAGAAATGGCTCCAAATGGGGCTCCAGCCTCCTCCTTCCCAACTCTTGCTCTGCACATTACACAGAAGTGCACAAAGTAGCCCAAGACAGGAGAATTTTCCATATTCCTAAAACATGTCGACCAACTCAAAATGGACGCCTCTTTTTTTTTCTTACGTTTTAACTACTGCTTATCTTTTTACTACTAGTACTGAAATAATTCTTTCCCCCAGCAAGACATCAGAGAATCCGACCTCATTACCAAAACATGCATTTTCTGACTCTATACAAAAGAAAATGGATGTTATATCCCCTGCCGCCAGTATTTTTCAGCTAACGCAGACACTTTTCGGATGTTTAGATAGTGCATCATAAAAACAAGAAGAAAAAATCAAACACAACTGAATCGATCTGTTCCTTACTTGTTTCTCATTAAGAGCTGCTATTCTTGATTGCCTTTCATGGATTTGTTTCTTAAGATCCCCGTTCTGCAAAAACGGCAACAAGATGCATATTAAAGGCAAAGTGCAAACTAACCCCTGTAATGAATAAACTTGCAAGCTAGAAATTGTTCAAAGGCAAAACCATTTCACCGAAGCCGTACAGAAGCATGCACACACAAACACTCTCCTTAGCAAGAAAGCTCAGTGCAGACTACAAAATGAGATCTCTTACTGATAAAGTTTCTCATCCTGCTGTCCCAGCACAACTGCGCTTATTACGGCAGGGATAAAATACTGAAGAAGAGAAAAAAAAAAAGGATCTGCATTTACCTGTGGATCTTGCTTCATCTGTGCAACTAGTTTCTATTAAAAAAAAAATCACCCCCAAAAAAGGAGGAATTAGAAACTGTTTCAAGTTTAATGGATTTTTTTTAAATGTATGTATGTGTGTGGACGGGGGAGGGAGGGGGGTAAGGAACAAAGAAGCAAGTAAACACTGCGAGTCAGTTTCAAGCAAAGCTCATAAATATTCAAGTCTCGTCCTAATCTCTCCAATACACACACATACACACACACACACACACACACACACACACACAC
>VWZV01010111.1:0-27656 GCA_013397155.1 Irena cyanogastra | reverse complement strand
AAAAAAAAAAAAAAAAAAAAACGAAAGAGAAAAGGAGTGGCGGCACTAAGAACAACAATACTAAAGGAAAAGCGGCAGGACAGCCGGCAGACACAAGTACTCGGCGTGCATAGCAAGTTCTTCGCCTCTTTGCTGGGGACACGGACTCATTACTCACTTTNCAGGAGAGATACGGGGGTAGGGTTAGGAGGCGGGGATAGGAGATAGGGATGGGGAGAGGAATAGGGAGAAGGACAGAGAGGGGGCAAAGGACAGAGACAAGGACAGGGATAACTGAGAGGGAGAGGGATAGAAGACAGGGCCAGAGATAGGGAGAGAGACAGATATAGGGACAAGGGATACAGAGATGGATAGGGGATAGGGATAGAGATAGGGATACGGACAGGGGTAGGGACAGGGACAAATACAGGGATCGCGGTGGGGATAGGGACAGGTACAGAAATAGGGACTGGGATAGGGACAGGCAGGGGCTGGTACAGGGATAATGATAGGAACAGGGGAAGGGAAAGGGACAGGGGGAAAGGACAGAGGAAAGGACGGGACAGGGGGAAAGGATAGAGGAAAGGACGGAACAGGGACAGGGGATTCGGCTTCCTTTCCCTTTCCTGCCCGTCCCGAGCGTGTCCACTGGGGACTGCCCTGGGGTGAGGGAGGGACTCCCCTCCCAGCATGGCGAGAGACCTCCCTCCCAGTTCCTCCCCTCCCTCTGCTCCATGCGCTCCTACTGAACTTGACCCACGTGCCCGTTCTCCAGCCGCTGGATCGCCTCTGCCCTTCCCCGTCCCTGCCTGCACGGGAGGAGCAGGCGGGGCAGCCGCACCTCGCTCCGTCCCGGCAGTGCCTCCCCTATCCCGTGAGGGACCGTGCTCGCCCCAGGGAATCCCCTAGCCGCCCGGGCTCGGCCATCCCGAGGATCCCGGCCGGTGTCACCTGCTTCAGACAGAGATCCAGGCACTGGAGAGTCACAGGGTCTGTGAGGGTGACAGGGCAGTCCGTTTTACGCGGTTCCTCATTCACCCCATCTACCTGCTCCTCACCAGGACAAGCTGCTGTACCCCACTGCTCGAGTCTTTGCACCTCAAAGTGGAATGTCAAAGCTGAGACACATTGAAAAGCAAAATCTAACTAGGGGAGGTAAAGTCTTCTGGCAGATGAGATACTTTCAGATCTGCAGCTAAGGGAGAGCACGGGGGTCGTAGTAGCTCAAGGGGGAAGGGATGGGAGCGTGGGACGTTTGGATACAGGACCCACTCAAATGAACCTGTTACTGAGGGATGGTGACGCAGATCCTCTGACTCTATTTAGTTAATAAATAACAGCAGTGATACTTTAAATTGGTTGACTCAGGAAGGGTTGACTCAAGCAGATCCTCCAGTTCAGCCGAGTCAAGTCATGGCTGCATCCATTATTAAGGGGTCTGAGTGCCACCAGGTCGCCCTGCACCACAGATGTGCTCCAGATCAGGTGTGGACAGAAATGCATCACCTTGATGTCGCTTCTCTTCCATGAATGTGTGACAAGGCTCCAGGTCCTATGGACAGACTCCACCTGATGCAGCATCAAGCCAGCTGCCAACTTTTTAAAAATAGATTCAAACCAGCAGCATGAATGTATATGAAGTCAGTGTTTCACCATGCAGCTGCAGTATTTTCCATGCAGTAACGGGAGCTATGCAGATAGATTTACTATTGTCTTGATGCATGACTGAAGTAGGATTGGAAGCCAAAAACAGTGCTCAGAATAATTTTATTGATGACAGTCAAAATTTAGGGCACCTTTTAGCAAGCACTTTTTAGCCGATGGAGTGCTAGGGGCCAGAATTTGGGTGTACACATACTCCCACTCCTGCACTGATTGAACATTGATATTTTATTCAATCTGCACTTAAGCACAAAGCTGAAACTCAGCCTAAATCATTAGTCAGTATTTAAAACACCACTGTGCTGCAGTTGTGCTTAGATGCCAATTTTAATAACTAAGTTAATCTCAAAACTATTTAAAAACACCAATATATACCAAAAACAACTTACATCAACTATACTCTAATTAAAACTGGTTTAAGATATAATCTGTTGTGAGTCCAAAGTGATGTACCAAATTTCCACTAAACTTCTCAGACAAATTCTGTTAAAGCATAGCACAACTTCTTACACTAAAATACTTTGAAGATTCATGGTGGAATATTCTTAGCCTGCCAAAATTAGGAGTAAAGTCTAAACAGAAATTTTCTATTAACCTTACAATGAAATAAATTATTTTGGAAGAGCCTTATTTGCATTAGTAAGATTTGTCAAGGTAATGGGTTACACTTACAGCATTTGTTTGTGCTGGCACACAGTTTGAACAGGTGAAAGCAGGAAGTTTCACTCTTTCTCTCAAGATAATATCTTGGTCAGTTTGTTTTCCATAGTGTACTTGATGTCTGGATTTAAAATATCAAAGGGATTTTTAATTGTCAAACAATAAAATGGCTTAGCTGATGGGGGACTTTTAAAATCTAAATTCTACTCACATTTGTAAAGACAAATCAGTCAATCCTGCAGATACTGGTAAGTATGAAAATCTTTCAATATCAAAGCAATGTTACTTCTCATGTGTTCTGTACAAAGGTATTTTGTAGTGTTATACACAACAAAAGCAGGGCTTTGCCAAGTAATTTTGTAAATTGCGAACGTTACCTTTGTAACCTCTGGTTATAGCAAAGCAAAGCTTCTGTGAGGTAAGCCATTGACTAAAACTGGTTAAACTAGTAAAGTATGAATTCTTTACGTGTTAGTGGTTAATTAATTGACATTATGCTGGTTGATTTGTCTTAATGCATATTCCATTGGTAGAGAAAAGACATTTTTTCTTACCATTATAAAATAGTCACTTGCTGACCACAACGAAACTAGTGATTAAGCCTGACTTCCTGCAAAGATGTGTATGGGTTCATGAAGTAGACAATTTGACTTTAACTGCAAGGGGTGAGGATTATCATGTCATCCTCCCCACAGCACTGTGATGTCAACAGGAAAAGTTCAGAAATTTGTTTAACCTTCCTACCATTCAAAAATCGGTTTATACATCTTCAGGGCTACTATGATGGACCACAAATTTTAATATAAATATAAATAATAAGTTATAAATTATAAATTATAACCTATAATTAAGTGCATTGCTTTTCATTTATTGATGTTGTGAATATTGTTTTCTAGGGAAGTTGTGTAAAATACATTAATTTGACAAATACATTTATGCGATAACATTATGCAATCACCTAGGAAAATGTTAACAGCTTTATGCAATTTACTAGAGGATTATGATAGCAAAAGTCATACTGCTTGCAAGAGCTCAGTGGACTTCCCTTCCATCTATTCCTCTGCATAAGGAACAGCTAAAGTTTTGCTAGAAAATGCGAAGTGAATTGGGAGGTGAGTAGGATGGGTGGCAGTGTTGCAGGTGGGTTTGCTTTAGCATAGAAATTTATGGTCAGTGCTAAACAAAAAAAGATAATTTGAAATGAAATGTCATATGTCATGTGATCAAATACATTTTTCATCTTCTCCTGAAAAGATTATTCTTGCTCTTAGAACTTGTGGGACACCAGAGGTCCTCCAGAAGAAACTGCATCCCTTCTTTCTCCTAGAGTGGTGGAGAAATACCATTCAGAGCCTCTAAATGGACTTTTACAAACAAAACTACTCTGCATTGCTGGAGAAAAGATGTGTGTTCTACAGCAAAATATAAACATAGTTTTTTTGTTGCCAGGAGGTATTTTAGTTTTTGTATAACATTCTTTGGATGAGAACAAAGAGGCCAATTTTACAAGCACTCATTGCTTGTGAAGTTTACATGCATTGAAAAGTTTAATGCATGTGTATCACTTTCACAGTCCTTGATAATAAAGCTACTTATGTGCACAAACATTTCTAGATCAGAACCTTTATCTGCTAAAAGTTATTGCAGAAATATATTGATAGATTGACCTGTCAGATGAGATTACTTTAAAAGGTACAGTATAGTATCAATAGAAGACCAATAAATAACACTTGTAACAATATTTCCTGCATACAGATACTCAGGTCCAATTGTTGTTTCAAGAACACAACACACCCAAAACCTTTTTCTTCCCATGCATCTAATTACAGGTAGCCAGGAATCCAGCATCTGGAAGTCGAATCTTACATTTCAAGTCCCTGCAAGAGCTGATGGTGTTCCTCCCTTATGAGATATTATAACTGATTCAGAATAAGACTTGCAAATTTACAGAGGAGAGCAAGGCACCAAATTATTTTTGGTAATACTGTCTTCCATTACAGTTAACTTGGAAATTCACATTCCCAAATGCCATTGTGCAATAGTCTCACTTTCCTACAGAAGATGCTACAAAGACATGGAGGAATTAAGCAGTGAAAGACAACTAATGGATTAATGACATTGCAAATTCTATGGACTTCCAATCTTCTTCCCAAAGTGGAAAGGAAAAGGGTCTAAAAATGGTAAGATCATGGGGAGCTGAGAAAGAAGGGAATATCTGCTTGATACAGGCTGCCCTGGGAAAGTCCTTGAAGTGACTAGCAATGTACCACGGAACCTTGTCTTCCTACAAGCCACCACTGTCAACCTCTCTGCAAGAGCAGGAGCTCTTTCTACAAGTGGAAGCCAGTGGTAATAAAACTTCAGAAACAGCAAGATAAGAAAAAATCTAGGGCAGAGCTTGAAGCCCCACTGAGGGGCTTAAGACTATCCAATTGGTCCAAGACATGTCGTTTGCCCTGTATTTTCTGCATACCTCCATCCTGCAATATGTTTCTTCCCCTTTTAGGATCATCTCTCCACCTTAACTGAGAAGATGCTTTAGAGAACTGGAATTATTTTATGGAAGTAACTTTTTTTTCTTCTCAAAAGATTTATCTGGAGACTAGAGACAATGGTTAGTCATCTTGGTGAAACAGAGATGTAGCCAGCTCTTGTCTCTTATGGAAGAACTTTTGGGAGAGGCAAAGTGAGTCAGGAAATTCATTAATTCCTGGTGATTATCAGAGGAAAGGGGATATGAAGAACAATGAAATGCTGAAGTCTAAGATATGCAGGAGGCTGAAACATTTGTCTAAAGACCTGATCCTCTGGATTATTTTCTAAGTCTTTGACATCTTCACTGTCTCATTACCACGAGTGTCCATATTCCCACAATTACTTCACCAGAATTGTGAATCAGTTATTCTTCATAGGTTTATAAGGTGGGTCTTGCATGTAGTTGCAAGAGGCATTGAGTCCTTTCCCCTCCTTTACTGGAGTAAAGTCAGGGTCACAGAAGCAGAATTTATTCTGCTTGGATTGTTTCTACATTGTATACTTGAAAGCTGAGAGTACCCCAGCTATTAATGACACATTGCTAGGCAAAAACAAGAACAGACTACATTGCAATTCATTTGGAAATTCAGCATGGGAAAAGAGAGCTTATCCTTTCAACCATGAAAAAAATCTCTGCTGAATTTTGGCAATCCCCTCTTAACTGGAATTCTTTAAAATATTATTCCTTAAGTACAACTATCTTCCAAATGTAAACCAACTTACAAGAAGTTTAAGATATTTCTAGGGTTTAAAGAAGTATCAAGATTTTTCTGAACGTTTATCTTCTTACTTTACTTCTTCCATATCCACCAAAATGATTCCCAAATACTGATTTCACAGAAATACTCTTAATATCAGTCAGGACAAGCACAAGATCCTTCATAACTTGAAGACTCTAGAGAGATGTAAACACACTATTCTGGCTTTCTTTATGGGAAAAGGATTACACTGAAAACTGCAGAAGCTGCAGTACCAATCTAACAGGAGCCAGGACACTGTTCTAGGATATTGCCATAATGTAAAAGCAGGTACAGATTTTAAAGTGCAATCAAAAGGCTCACTTCAGCCTGTTTCAAAAACTTACTTTTGCAAAACTGGCATTTATAACAGAACATCTTGAGACTTTACTGCAGTCTTCATCCTATCATTATTAAAGGCAAATTTCCTTCTCTGCGTCCTAGCAAGGCATTCAGGATTTGACTCATGAGACTTTTCTATCATTCTACATTCCCTTACATCAGCTGCAGCCCAGTTCTGGAACACAGATTTCCTCAACAGTGAAGGCTTGAGAGCCTTAGGACTAAATTTGTAAAAATATTTATCCCTCTGACTGCTTCCCAAGCAACTTGAAAGATCTGACTTGTCCTCCAAAGCATCAATTTCTTTGATTTCAGGAAGTGTTAGGTGCTATATAGGCCTACATTCTGACTTTTCTCCTGAGGTAGGAGCTCTTCCTCTTGTTGTCTTAAGTCCATTGTTTGCAATTAAATGGTTTCCTTTCCATTGTAAGCTCTGAGCATTTCTCTAATTATAACCATCTTCCTTGTTCTCTCATTGTGTTGTAAGAACTTTCGTGTTCTGCCTTTCATCCTGTCCTTTCATGTCCCTATTTGCCCTGATTTTTCCCAGCGATCTCATTTTAACCTTCTGTCTGAATCACAGAATCAGAGCCCCCAAGGAGACTCTGAATCTCAAGATGGACAAAATTCTATTCTATGTATTAACAACTCTTACTGACTTCAGTGGAGAATGCCTGATTCCATCTGCCGAAAATATTTGGCCCTTTAAATGCAAAATGCTACCAGCATTTTTGTGCATTTGACAAACTTCCAGTGGGTTACGTGCCAGTGTGAACCATCAGTGGGCTTTTGCTTTCATTTTAGACCTTGAAAATTCCCTCCCTGTGTTGTCATACCCACAGGTAAAAGAACTTCTGAAAAATGCAGATATGCCAATGCAAAGAAAAAAAATCTGTTAATATCAAACATTTTGGCACACTTGCAAGTCTAGCAGCACTGCCCCCATGCTGTATTTTTGGAAAACAGCTGCATCAGTAAGTATAACATAGAACTTCAGGTAAAAGGGCAATACATTCCACTCTAGTCAAGAGTGAATGTGAACGATTGACTGAAGTTCTTTTACTCATCCCCCTATACCCAAATGCTAGGTACACACACCTTATTTGGGGGCAAAGAATCAAAGTCATCTCCATCCCCTACACAATTTCTTTTTATCCTAAATATCAAACTTAGTTTTTGTGTGCTGCTGCTCACATATCACCTACTCCAGAGTGTCTGGTAAAGTGAATGAGCTGCTTTTTGCAAGCATGATTCACTACAAGGGATTTTTGTGTTCATTTTCCCTGGAAAGAGTTAAAAGGGTTTTCTTCTGAGTCAATTCTTTTTGTTTTGAAAGAACATTTTGAATCTTTCTAAACACACTTGTAAATCCAAGTAAAGTGTAGTCCTGTTGAAAACCCAAATTCTGGTATGGTCTCCATATGAGAGAGCAGCCTGTATGGAAAGGGAGCTAAACTTCAGGTAGTCTTGGATATTTGGGAAAAGCTGCTCAAGAAAATAGTTCTTTCTGGAAAAGGCTCCTAGTCTTTCTGCACAGTCAGTGCAGAAAGAACTTCAGCACCCTATTCCAAGCAGGAGCTGTGCCTTGGGAGCAAGTCCTGAGAGTGTAACTTTTCTTCCTTTTTTAAATTTAAGGTAGAAGCATGAGAGCAGGGATATATAGGTAATACAGCATATCATTGTGTCAAAGTGTAAAAAGTTCAGAAAAGAAATGCATATCCTCCAAATGAATCACTCACTTGGATTTGCAATGCTTCAACCTTTCCAGGGTGTGTGCACTCATAGTTGAGCCCCTCTGAGACCTTGAAACTGGTTTTGAAACTGTGCTGCTCATCTCCTTTGAGAAAAGAGTCCTATCTTATCTCAACACCACTCATTCCCAGGCATTTCATGTTAATGAAGAATTTAACAGGATATTGAAGTTCATAAGCAAGTTTTCTTCTTATCTGAGTCCTTCCTCAGAAATGAGCAGTCCATCCCTTCCAGCATCATTTTCCAGAGCATGCCTTCACCTTTTTCAGGCAGGAGGTAATTAGCCAACTGTTTCTACAGAATGCTTTCTGAACAGTTTCATCTCCCTATGGCACCTGGGAAAACATGGGCAGATTGGTAGACAAACCTGGTTGAAAGTCATAGTAATTGAAAAAAATGTCTCATGCTAGGCCTAAGGTTTCCCAAGCTGCCAAGGAAATTTAGAAGCCTCTTTCAAACAAGAGTTATGAATTTGAATCTCTTTAGCAGTTTGGAAAATACTTTCTTTAAGCTTTTTAGAAGGAAAGGTAGGAAAGAATAAGCAGCTATCAGCCCAAACCTGATTCATAATTCAACCATAGAGGAAGAGGTACCTGTGCCACTAATGTCTTCACTCCACCAAATAAGTCATCTATCACGGAGGAAATCTGTATTGTCCTACTACTCTAAACACCAGGCCTGGCTCTGGCAGAGGCCACAAACTTTCTGTTCTCTGTTATGTCTCCTTGTGGTCAAGTAAAGAAGAAGTGACACCTATCACCTTGGCTTCATCACAATTGACTCAGCCGTCTGATGCCACATTTTGCTCTTACACAAAGTTCATGAACATCTGTTCCCAAGGTTTTGTTCTCCCATGCAGAATTTAAATCAAACCCATTTTTGCTCCAAAGGAAAATATTAAATTAATTTCTGTGGCAAAAAGCATCAGGGCTTTGTAGTGCAATGTACAGACAGTTACCCAGCAGGGAGCAAGAGGAACATTACAATGAAGCCTTCACCTCTCTTTGGCTCTATGCAAAAGTTCCCAGCAGTACTGAGACATATTTTCACAGGACAGTCAAATATCTGCCGAATGGGATGAAAAGATGAAGCAGCTCATTTTACTGTATTCAGCTCCTGCACACAGAAGTCCTGCTTAACATTTCTGCTGAACAAAGCCCTAGGGTAGAAAATATATTGAACTCCTATAGTGGAGTCCCAGTAATGGCTTTTTGAAACTATATAAATTTGCAGAGCACAGATATTTAATATAGTTTTAATTAACAAAGCCTCCTAGATATTGTATTCTTTCCTCTCTTCATCCCCATCCTCTTTTTAAATTTGTTGTTGCTGCTGTTGTCCTTCACTTCCAGCGTCACTGTCTTGCAAGGCTGATCCAGTCCCCAGAATCCCTTTATCACACTGCTTTGAAGAAGAGAATGGAATTTCTTTTGTACGTTGAGGTGAATTTGTACATAACACTCGTTCAACAAATTTTGCTCCAAGAATCACTCTGGGAATATATTCAGATCAATACCATTCCTGTTAATATCACTGGAAAGCAACATTGCAGAGCACCACAGGGTGAGGCTGTGGGAATATCATCTTCAAAATAGGGGATCTAAGAAAGTCAAATGAGAAGTGTTGAGCAAGAGAATATTGTTCATGCAGTCCATTCACTTATTCTCTGGAGCAGGGTACACTAATTATCTCCTGCTATTGCAGCAGCATACACATAGGCTCCCCAGCATGACAACTGTGCTAGGAGCTGTACAAGCGGAGGTTAAAAAAATGAAATGAAATGATATGAAATGAAATGAAATGCAATATTTCTGATAGAAAGCCTCCATGTTCAATGCAATTATTGGTTGTCTTACTTAACATGTAATCATGGGGAACAGCTCCAAAGAATATTAAGAAGTACATTCTGCATTCTCTGAGGTTTTTTATCTTCTTTAAATAAACACTATGAGGTTCCTTAAATAGTCCTCTCTGCCCCAAGCATAAGTGCAATGAAAGATGTCCAAAGACAAACACAACAGGCCATCAGAAAAAATGGATTCAACCCTTGCGTGAGTGAGGCTTTCTCTCCTGATCACCAACATTCTAGTAAGGCATTAAGGTGTTCTCACTTTGCTCATGAGCTCTCTTCCAAAAGATGGTAAAATAAAACGCTTCTGAGTGCTTTCCAAAAGTTTCCAGGGCTGTCAAAATAAAGGAGGGAGATGGACACTGGGTATACTAACACTGTACTTGCTCCTTCCCCGGGTGAACACAGAAACTTTTCAGGTGTAGTGGTGTCTCTCAGGGGGGATCCTGTGCCCCAGACATGGCCACACTGCCTCGGTCAGAACAAGCAGATTGAGTGACACACAGCACGAAAATGGGTGCAAATCTCCAAGCTGCAGCTCATGCAAGCTAGTTAAAAAGGCAGCTGATGTCTTGATACTTCCTGTTTTCCACACTAAATTCCCAGCCTAATGCTTTCCCTGTCTTTTTTTTGGCTAAACATCAGTCTCCCTGTGTCACTGTTACCATAACAAAAGACACAGACTCCAAAGGCTGGGTTTGCAGAAATTCTACCTTTACTACAAATTCTTCTTCTTTTATACACTGTTCCGATCCAACTGGACCGGATTGGTCAATTAATTCATTTCACCTGGTTGGCTACCTAGCCCAACATCCTAGAACAAGAAGATAGAAAGTAAGAAAAAACAACACCTGCAGGTTGTTTAGACTAAAGCTATCATTGTTTGTTTAAAACTGCTCAGAGTCTCACAAGCTGATCCTGGGAAAACTTAGTTTTCTCACTCTCTGACCAGGCTGTGGTAACCACAGGTCCCCCTTTTTATTTAGAGAGGAGGCAGTGTTTGTAGTCCTCTGTGGGGCCCCTTGCAGAAAGGAGAACAAATACAACTCCAGAGGTTCCTCTACCAATTGCTAGTTATCAGTCTCAACCTCAATCAAATGCCAGCTGGAAATGGTCGGAGAGATCGGATCTTGTGGTTCCCTCTTACAAGAAACACACTATCAATCTTAAAATCAATTACCTATTCAATTACAATCTCAATACTAAATCTAACATAATAACAAGTTATTAATAATTTATTCAAAAACTGACAGTCTCAGCCTGTCAACAGTCTCTTATTAGAAACAAAGAAAGGATGGAATGTTCACTCCCCACTCGTGGAGGGGTAATGATTGATGGTCAACATTGTGATCATCATTTGGAAGTTGTCAGACTCAAGATGGTCGACTGCATTGCTTTTTCCAGGCATCCTCCTTTTTTTTTTTTTTCTAAAAAAAAACCAATCCTGCAAATCCACGCAGGGGTCATGGCAGGCGAGGCCATACCAGGCAGCAATGCCACCATGATTTTCACCACCGCAGTAATTTTCTAGAGGTCCTGCAACAGCCTCCATCTCCCAGACTCTTAGCCTATCACAAAAACGGGAGTATTCCAGGGATGAGCAGAAGGCTTGATGTGTCCCTGTCAATGCTGTTTCTGAACCAATCCATGAAGGGCAGCAAATTTTCATTTCTGTCAGAGGCCACTGATGAACCCAAATGGGTTTGACCACCAGCCACTGTACAGGCAGCGTGGGATATCTTTTGCCCTTCAACGCAGTGGCCTCAAGCAAAAAATCCATCCCAGCCCGCACTCCCCAGGCCGCTCACACATCCTGCCCCCAGTGTGAGGCAGGCAGGCGCCCGGTAGAGTCACGGTACACATCATCTGCAGCTGCCGAGCAGAAATGTCTGCAGACCAAAAGACTCGCAGCGGCCCTGTGGATCCAAAGTCACCATCTCCACAAGTTCACTGGCCAGTCCTGGGGACAGATGACTGAAAAAACACAAGTCCAATAATCCGAGTCCCTGCCAAAGCAGCGACAGGGCGGAGCAAGCATGAGAACCATAGCAGGAATTTTGACCAAAAAAAACCCAAAGCCAATGACACCCAGGTGAACAAAGATTCCTCGGTGGGTGACACTAGATCCCCACAAGCAACACGCTCAGTCCTTGTCCCAAAGGTCTGAACACATAGAAAGGAATCTTATGTCCACAACAGGAAAATAAGTTGTCTGCAGTGGGGGTATGTACATCAAGCTCCGCGGAGACACAGGTGCTGCCTCCGAGCTGGCTGGGCAGGCCTGAGCCAGTGCCATGTCCTAAGGGGTCACCTGTGCCAGAGCACAATTCACCTGTGCGCCCATGTCCCCACCATCCGGGCTCACCAAGAGTTGGCCATTGGCATGATACCTAGCTTTACATTGATGTGAACAATGTCCTGCCCTCATGCACCTAGAACACAAGAAAGTGGAATTCGGCCCTGTATGTTTGCATGTTCCGTGTTTTCTCTTGCCCCTGTGACCTGGCTGTGAAGGAACTGTCAGAGCAGACACTCCTTGGTCTAGAGCACCCTCTTTGGCACATGCAATGACCATGTCTGCCAACACTGGGTCGCCCTGAAGAGCGTCTACGATCTTCTGGCACCCACTGGTTGCATTGTCACGAGCCAACCACTTGCATAAGTTCCGCCTCAAGTCCCCATCATCAACCTGTTTCTCCAGGGCATTAGCAAGCTTCTCAACAAATAACAGGAAAGGCTCACTTGCCCCCTGTCTTATGGACTCATACCATGGTCCAGGGGATGCTGTCTCAACAGTTTTCAACATCGCAGTGAATCCTACTGCTTGACACTACTCAAGAACAACAGTGTCCCAGGTAGCCTGGAAATCAGAATTGGAAAAGGCCCGTTCTCCAAGGAGAACATCCACTTCTGCCTGAAACCTAGGATCGTCTTGAGGCAAAAGCCTGTTGCCTTCTGCCACCCTTTCAGCAATTTGCTTCCAGGTTTGTAAAAAAACCTCACCTTCCACAGGCTGGAACAATGCCTCAGCTATATGTCTAATGTCAAATGGAGTGAGCAGGTCTGTGTTCAGCATTCTGAGAACATGGATAACTTGTGTGGAGCCCTGTGGGGCTGGATTTTCAGGGCAACTTAGAGAAATCTCAGAACAGGCTTTAGGCTTTCCCAGGAGAGAGCTGCTTGCCTTTCCAAGGACAGCTCTGTGAGGAATTTCATGTTCTCAGGCAATGGACTGATAAAGATTTTTTGTAAACGTCCCTTATTTTACAAATATCCCTTTTGTTTGCTTTTCCTTTACTGTTCATTCTCAAAACATTGTTCTCTGCCTCAGCCCAAGCAGTGGCAAAGAGGCATTGCGCCACCTGGCCAATCAAATAATGGTTAGCAAAGGATGGTATAAAAAGACGCAGGGACCATGATAAGAGATCCCTACGCTTCCCGCTAGCTGGCACAGAGCCGTGGAGAGCCGGGCAGCCGCCCGGTCTGGCAATCTTTCCCCCGTGGTATCGGCATTCCCAGAGGCAACATCTTTGCCCTCTGAAAATTCCATTTCTGATTCGCTGCTCTCCTGGTCACTGGCTCGGAAGACATGGGACAGGATCACTCACATAACCCTGGGTTGTGGCATGGCGGAGTCCCCTTGGGAGATCCTCTCCACCAGCTGATGGCCTAACGCCCCCCACACCAGCAGGTTAAAAGCAATGTTCACGTCTCCCAGGAAGTCGTGAGTCTTGGCCCAGGATAACAAAGAGTAAAGTTCATTATCTGACACAGGAATCCTCCGTATGGAGATGACATTCCTCCATGCAGACACAACTTCACGTTCCTCCTTAGAAACTCAGCTCCCCATTGCGGAAGCAGCAGGACCCAACCCCCAGGGAAAGCACGGACTGTTCGTTGTGCTGGGGGTCCTTTCCAGGGGGACGTGGGGAAAAGGCGTTACCTCTCTGGAGGAACAGTAGGTGTCCAGATGCGAGCGGACTGCACAGGCCCCACACAGCCCCGATGGGGCTTTGGAACGCCCTGGGGCGTCCCGCGATCCATGGGGTGGGGGGGCACTGATCAAGGCAAAGCAGAGCATGGTCAGCAGCTGCAGTTCCGAAAGTCGTGGTCACCAATTGTCACTGTTGCCGTAACAAAAGACACAGACTCCAAAGGCTGGGTTTGCAGAAATTCTACCTTTACTACAAATTCTTCTTCTTTTATACACTGTTCCGATCCAACTGGACCGGATTGGTCAATTAATCAATACATTTCACCTGGTTGGCTACCTAGCCCAACATCCTAGAACAAGAAGACAGAAAGTAAGGAAAAACAACACCTGCAGGTTGTTTAGACTAAAGCTATCATTGTTTATTTAAAACTGCTCAGAGTCTCACAAGCTGATCCTGGGAAAACTTAGTTTTCTCACTCTCTGACCAAGCTGTGGTAACCACATCCCAGTCCTTGCCCTAGTTAAATACTAGGTGAGTAGTGTAAGGAAGCCAAGCAATTCATCCTACTATATTCTGTGATTCCTGTTTTAGTCTCTTTATGTCTCTGTAGAAGCATTTTTTACACATTGGCCTCTTTTTGCAAGACCAGCATTTGACTTGCTTTTCAAATGCCCTTTGCTTGGGACTTAAATCCCCTTATAGTCTTTTTATCTATGGGAAAAGATTGCAAACATCCCAGGCATAGAACAAAACCAGAATCCAAGGGTGAACAAAAGGAAGCCCAAATTTGCTTTGAGAACAGCCCATGATTTTTTTTTGTTCAGTCTTGTGACTAGCCAGGAACAGGCTTACTCATGATGTTGGCGTGCCCTGGCTCAGCAATCCTGAGTTTGCTGTTGGAATGTCTCTGTCCTCTGGTCCTCACAATTCTCCATCTCACCTTTGGCTGATTTGCATTGCTGGGAAAATACATGATTACAAAAGTTAAGGGCAAAAAATAATTAAAAATAACTTGGACCTAAATAACATGACTTGGAAAGGTGCCTCCTGTACTGCCTGGCTTCTGTTCCTGAAGGTTTTCCTCCAAATTCCCACTTGCAAATATATACTGTAAAAACATATCAGAAAAATAAATGTGATATTGTTAAAAGGGCTGGTCTAGCAACTCTCTGTCCTCACTTTCCCTCAGTGATGAGTCCCTTTAGGATCACTTTGCAGCAACCAACTTAAACAAGCTAACAAGTTTTACTGAGATCCAAGTTTTTCCTTCCTCATTCTACAGGACTAGAAGTGAGCCCATGGGTCTATTCCTTCTATTTCCTAATTTTTGTCAATTTGTTATGATGACAGAGATAGAATGCTTTGAGTTAATCTTTTTTTCTTTAATTTTTTGTTAGGCTCTGAAACAGACTGACTTTGCTGAAAGCACTCCATACTCCTTTGCTCAAATGCCATAGGAAATTACAAAATGAATTTGACATTAACAATATTTTTGTATCTACCTGATGTAAAACATCCTCAGTTATTGGTTCAAATGTTATACCTAAAACACTAACAGGAATTCAGTAGTAATCATCAGCAGAATAGCAACCAGAGGTCTCACTTCAGGTCTGGGTATCTGTTTTACAGTATGAAATACCATCATTTTTGAAACAGGATTCTGCAGCCAACAAGAAAGATGGAGAGACACTATGTACTCCTGCCTGGAGTGACAGGACAAGGAAAAATGGCTCAATACTGAGAGAGAGGAGGGTTAGTTTACGTATTCCCTGTGAGGCCAGTGAGGCCCTGGCACAGGTTGCCCAGAGAAGCTGTGGCTGCCCCATCCCTAGAAGCATCCAAGGCCAGGTTGGATAGGGCTTGAAGCAACCTGGGATAGCAGAAGGTGTCTCTGCCCATGCAGGAGATGGGATGAGAAGAGCTTTAAGGTCCCTTCTGACCCAAATCATTCCAGGATTTTGTGACGATTCTATATAAAATATAGATACAAATAATAGAACAAAAAATAATATAGATACAAAATATTGAACAAAAAATATTAATAAAATTCCTGCAGAACTAGAGAGAAATTCAATAAGGACAGGGTAAGAAAGCAATGTTTTCACTAGCCACATGTTTTAAGGAAAAAATTATATTTGAGCCCAGCTTTCAACATTGTAGAAATATCATATTCTCACTGATCTTAGGAGGAAGTCAGTGAGCACAGATACAGAACGGTTGTCTTGACAGGCTGCAGATATATAGAACTCCAGAAAAATCATATGTGGCAAAGGTGTTACAGGAGGCCACAAAAGAAACTGTTTAAACCAGGTTCATTAATTCTTGAAATATAGATGCTTATAGTGGAGAAACTCAATTTCTACTTGGTTCTGCACTCAGCTTTGGAAATCAAAGTACTATAAATTTGAATCCATTCAGTTCAACAAATGGTTTAGAAAATATGTCCTCCTTCCTGCTTATACATAATCTGAAGGCAATTAAATATCTACCTATCTATAGGATCATAGAATGGTTTGGGTTGGAAGGGGCCTTTCAAGGTCATCTAGTCCAATCCCCCTGCCACGGGCAGGAAGATCTTCAACATCTAGCAAATGTTGAAAAATATCTTTTATCTGGCTCTAATTCATAATTCCAATCCCAGAGCTGAAGAAGCCCTCGAGCCTGTCCAAGAGCAGGGTGTATTTAATGCCAGCATCCAGATGGGTTAAAAAATGGAGTATAAAGGGCCTCTGTCCCAGCAAATGTCCTGACAGAGCTTTGTTTAGATGACCAGACTCTGACTGATATGACAGTTCAGCTACAGAAATCTGAACAAACTCATGGCACACACACAAAACACACCAGAGCCTGGAATTCAAAAAGGAAACAGGAAGACCAAAATTTCTTCACTGAAACAGGTGGAAAGGTGAGGATTGAACCTGCTACCATCCCTCCACCACTCAATGGAAGGTACCAGGAAGTGTTTGGAAAAAGAAGGAGGTAGCAAAATGTTGTTGGGAGTAAATGGGCATTTGTTCTTAGGAACAAAATGGATCTCGGAAGAAAATGTGACTCCAAGGGGCTCATCTGAGCCTTGCTGCCTCCTTACCACCTCTTTCTTATGACTGGGGCTTGAAGTCACAAATCTGGCTCAAAACTCTGTTATACAATGCGCAATAAAAATATAACAATCATCTAAGCCCTACTTAATTGATATAAAACTATCACCTTGATATAATTTTTAATTTCAGTGAAAACAACACTGATTGTTAACAGATTTTAGCAATTCTCAGAAAGGCTGAAGTCCAGACTTCAGAGATGAAAGTGATGGTATAATGGAATGGAAGAGCACAAACTCTTATCTTTGTTACAATTCAGACAGGAACAGAAAACAACTAGTGCAAAACTAAACTACACTCCCCAGAATGGTTATACTACGAACAGCACAGGTGATTATTTTTTTAAAATATAAACACGCAAAGATTTTTAAAATAAAATAATCATGGCAAAGTATCCTATGGACACCAAGGACAAATACTGAGATGAAGTCTGCAGTGGAACAGTAATAATTTGCTCTGCCAAATCAGCCAGAGAAGTTAATCCAATTTACAATTTAAAATACAATTCAATACTATATATTGACATTATATTTGTTTCTTATCACACAGGCAATTGTGTATATAGACATTATGTCAATGCCTCAGGTTTTAGCTTTTATATTTTTCAGATTCTGTACTGCTTTAGTGTGTATTTCTGACCTTCATATTAGGGTATAGTAAGCTCTCTTCACAGAGTAGGTAGACAAAACAATTCCTTCTCTAGCTGGGGACCAAGGACAAATGATCCAAATCTCAGGCCCAAGAGCATAAGCAACAGCAGAATGAAGAGAGAAGAACAAAAAGGATGGGACTTCATAATCTAAAGCTATAATTGGACAATTAACTCCAATATGCGAATGGACCAGAACTTACAAAAGTGAGAGACCTCGTGACCGGTCGAGCATTTTGTGACCATTTTGGTTTCATCTTGGGTGTAGTCCTGGCTGAGCTCTTGTACTGTCCAACATGTATCCATTGAGGTCTTTTAATAAATACCTACTTTATTCTTATTCTCTATATTTCTTTAATTCCGTCTAGCCTTTGTTCTAGATCAGCCTTCTCAAGGCATCAGGATCACACAGACAATTGTTACACAGTGGATATGCAGTATTTATAAAGCAATTTAAGTCTTCCTGCATACAGAAATACCTAGACAGTCACATATATACCCAAACCCACATATTTGAGTGCAAGGTCTGCTCCTCAGCTTGCTTTAGTCATTCAAATGTGCTTTCCAAACACATGCACACAGGGCAGCACTCAGTGTGTGAGTGGAACCATCTCTCTGAGGAGCAGAGGCTTGGCATGCCACTTCCGGAGTTCATTATAATCATCACTTCCAAGCTCTTCTTGAAGAGATACTCTGTTTCTGGTATTCTTTAGAAACCTGAGACTGATACCTCTTAATTTAAACAAGCATTTCTTTGCTGAAATCAAAAGAATAACTAAGATAACAGTGTTTATAGGGAGACCACTTAGAACCAGTAATTTCAATTCTAAAAGTCCTGATAAGGTTCCACATTCCACTGTTACACACACAGAATCACACATATAGAATCACAAGGTTGGAAGAGACCTTCAAGATCATCGAGTCCAACCGTTCCCTGACACCTCAACTAAACCATTAAACACATCCAGGGATGGTGACTCCATCCTTGGATGGAGACCATTCCAGTACTTTATCACTCTTTCCATGAAAAACTTTTTCCTAATGTCTAACCTGTATTTCCTTTGACGCAGCTTGAGAGTGTGACCTCTCGTTCTGTCAGTTGCTGCTTGGAGAAAGAGACCAGCCCCTACCTGACTACAACCATCTTTCAGGAAGTTGTAGAGAGTGATAAGGTCACCCCTGAGTCTCCTTTTCTCCAGGCTAAACAACCCCAGCTCNGTGCTCCTGTTCAAGCCATGGGCTGCCAGCTTTTCCAGGAGTATGTCATGGGTGACAGTGTCAAAGTCCAAATAGACAACATCCACAGCCTTCCCTGCATCTACCAGGCGGGTCACCTGGTTATAAAAGGAGATCAGGTTGGTCAAACACAACCTACCCCTCCTAAACCCATGCTGTCTGGGTCTGATACCCTGGCCATCCTGTAAGTGCTGTGTGATGACACTCAATATAAACTGCTCCATTACCTTACCAGGTACTGAGGTCAGGGTAACCAGCCTATAATTGCCAGGATCATCTTTCCCACCCTTTTTATGAATGGGCATCACATTTGCCAGCTTCTAGCCGGCTTCCAGCAACCACCTCACCAGTGAGCCAGGACTGCTGGTAAATGATGGAGAGTGGCTTCGCAACCTCATCTGCCAGCTCCCTCATCACCCTGGGGTGGATCCCATCTGATCCCACAGATTTATGAATATCCAAGCTTCTCAGAAGTTTTCTAACTGCGTCCTCTTGGATAATGGGGGGACCATTCTGTTCCCTGATATCATCAACCAACCCAGGAGGACACTTGTCCGGCGGACAAGCCATCTTCCCACTAAAGACTGATGCAAAGAAGGCGTTAAGCACTTCTGCCTTTTCCTCATCTGTAGTTACAGATGTAGTTAGTAACCCTCTCTCATCCAGGAAAAAACAAAGGTTGGTCTTACCCTTCCTTTTACCATTAATATATTTATAAAAACACTTTTTATTATCCTTTATAGAAGTTGCCATTTTAAGTTCAAACTGAACTTTGGCCTTCCTAATTTTTTCCTACATACTCTAGCAGCCCCCTTAAATACTTCCTGAGAGACCTGGACCTCCTTCCAAAGATGATACATCCTCTTCTTACTCTTAAGTTTCTCCAAAACTTCCTTGCCCACCTAAACTGGACATTTACCTCTTCGACTTATCTTTTGGCACACAGGGACAGTCTGTTCCTGTGCCCTCAAGATCTCTGTTTTGAAGCACGCCCAACTTTCCTGAACTCCTTTGTTTTTAAGGGCTGCTTCCCAAGGAACTCCCTGAATAAGTCTCTTAATTAGGCCAAAGTCTGCCCTCTGGAAGTCCAATGTAAGAGTCTTACTGGTGTTCCTCCTCGTTTCACCAAATACCGAGAACTCTGTAATTTCATGGTCACTCTGCCCCAAGCGGCCACCAACCACTACATCTCCCACCAGCCCATCTCTATTTGAAAACAGCAGGTCTAACATAGTCCTTCCCCTGGCAGGCTCATTCACCAGCTGCAACAGAAAGTTGTCCTCCATACACTCTAGCATCAATCACTTTTACACCAATTATAGCAATTAAACAAACTTCTTTATCTCAAGCATAAAAACATAGGGACTAAAAATAAATCTGTTACAAAATATGCATTTTGTTCATACATATTTACATAGACCTCAGATCTGCATATATGTCGTACCAGAAGGATAAAGCCATCTGATGCAGAAGATCAGCAAAGCAACCTGTAGGCTCTACAGGGGCCAGAAAAGAAATATTTGTATGGTGGCAAACAACATTATGCAAGGCATGCATGTGCTTTAGTTTGTGATGGAAATTGCCTAAGTTTTCTGTCCAGAGAGACTGGCAGCCATCAGTCCCGCACACAAAAAAAATCTCGCCCCTGGTAAGACTTCACAGCTCAGGGCTATATCCTTCCTACTTCAGGATTTAACTGATTTCTTGCAACCTTGCACCTCTTGTCTTCTCAAAGCATGTGATGCGTCAGCAAAGTCAGTATGGTTTTTTCATCTCACTGATGTAATGAGGGAGGAAATAGGGTAGAAAAGCCCCTTTTTCCCCCCCCTTCCCCAGTGCAGCCTGCTGGGAGATTTAGTCAAGCCACAACTCCCATGGAACAAAGGAGCATGGGATCTGCAGGAAGGGGCCACAGTAGTGAGACCCTCCCTGGGTAACCTGTGCAGGGCAACTGGCCAAGGGCAACTTGCAAGGGCATAATGGCAAAGGCTGTGGTTGGGGGGCACATGAAGATCCCACAGGAGAGCTCACTCCTGCAAATCCCCTTGGCTTCATTGTTCTTGGGCATTGGCCAACTTAGTGGAAAAGCCTTGTCTGCACGTGCTGTGGGATGAACTGGGACAGAGACAGGACATGTCACCCCTCTCTGTGCATTAGGGCTCGGGCAATGGGAATTGTGGCTCCTGAGCCTTGGGTTGCCAAGCTGGAAAACTTCTGCCCTGCCTTGTGTTTGTCTATGAGGTCATGAAACAGGAGCAGGAAAAATCATTCCTTGGATTTGATATTGTTCAACATCACATCTCACCAGGACAACATAACGTTCTTCTCAACATCTAACACATTCATTTTAATATTTCTAAATAAAAAATTAAGGGGTGTTCTTTCTCCAGTGGTGTTGGCATTTTTAACATACACCTCTACTGTCACTACTTAGCTCTTTATTTCTGTATTTATAGTCTAACTAGAGGAGGGGGGAAGTGAAATGGCTTCTTCCTTTCAGCCTCCTGGGCAAGAAACTGTGGGGATGGAAAATGCAAATTCTTGAAGTCCTATGGGGTTTTTTGTTCTTTTTTTTGAGTAAATCAGGTGCTCAGCCTCATGCTTCCAAAAGGAGAAGAGAAGTGGCTGTCAACCACGCAAAAGCTTTTGCTAATGTTCGCCAGTTTTCCTGGTGAATCTTTCCAAGCTACTGCAACACAAGGCAATAGCCTGGATCTCCTTCTTTCGCTTTCTTCTTTGCCTGGGTGAATACTTAGAGTTCCAACTCCCCCCCACCACCGTTAACCTTGGATCCATAGCTCCCGATGACAACTTTCCTTCCCTCCAGTACATCAGCTGTTACTTCTCACTTCATGGCTCACTGGTGAAACTCTTGAGCTCCTTTCCTCTTTACATGTTTGACCTTGTTTCCTTCCCCATATGCTTTTGACTTTCCTCAACATGTCCCCTTTTATCACTTTAAAGCCGCTAGGCGTGCGTATTTTAGCAGGGTGAGAATAGGAGGAAGAGGAGGAAGAAGGACAGCCAGAGTGTCCAGCCAGAGGGGGATGCAAGGGAAGCAGCTGGAGGAAGGGCAGGGATGCTCCAGCTTCTCTCCTTGCCGTGCTGCAAGATGAGGGAGCAGGGTGGGGCTTCGTCCTACACCCGAGGCTGGCAAATTGAGCTCAATTTCAGCCCACTTTACACCCTCAGCCCTGGGCTTGCTCAGGAATCATGCGGCTCAAAGAAAGCAAAGAAAAGCAAGCTCCACCTCCTCTCAGGTCCACCGGAATCTCATACACCACTTGTCACTCCATCTCCACATCTCCGCCAAGGCCAACACACCCTGCATGGCCGTGGTCGCCTTGGGCTCCGCAGGTCCGCTTGGGCTCCACGGCTGGGTTTGAGGGTGTTGGGGTTTGTTTGTTTGTTTGTTTGTTTGTTTTGGGATTTTGTTTTGTTTTGTTTTTTGTTTGTTTGGGGTTTTTTGTTTGGGTTTTTTGGGGTTTGGGGTTTTTTTTTAAATTTTAGTAGCTGAAGCAGCAACTGGCAGAGACTACATGAACAGATTGATCAGCAGGCACTCCTTGTCACTGTATCGGGTGGGGGAAGGGAGCCATATCCGGCTGATTTAATTTTGACTGGCTGGGGAAAACCGGCTTTGACTGGGGAAAGAATCTGTTCAGAGGGCAGGGAGAAGAGGGGAAGGGTTAAGGAAGGAGCATCTGCCAAGCTGAACAGGCAGCCCTGGAAAAGTGGCTGTGCCCTGTGCTCCCTCAACAGGAGCTGAACAAGCATATCCTACAGCTCAGCTCCTCGGTCACTGCCAGGCTGCCCACAGCCCACGCCCCCACCACTAGGCTCCAGTGTCTCCTGCTCGAAAGAAGCTGTGAGGACTCCCACTGACTTAGTGCCCCAGAGCCCCACTCAGAGCTTCCGAGAGCGTCCGGCAAACTGCCCTGGGCTTGTGGAACCACCACCTGCCCCCATTCCAGGGCTGTCAGGTTTTTACAGGAATTACAAACGTAGTAAAAGTGAGATTAAGACTGCTCAACACACACACTGTAAAAAACACTGCTGGTGTTTGAAATGCATTCTTAGAGATATTTCGTGTTGTTTACCTGCCTGCAGAGCAACAAAGCTGGAGAAGAGTTTTGAGAGGAAGGAATATTAGGTGTGGCTGAGGGAGCTGGAGTGGCTCAGCTTGGAGAAAAGGAGGCTCAGAGGGGACCTTTTCTCTCTCCACAACTCCCTGACACGAGGGTGCAGCCAGGTGGGGGTCAAGCTCTGCTCCCAGGGCAAAAGGAAATGGCACCACAAGTTTTACCAGTGAAGGTTCATGCTGGACATCAGGAGGAATTTCTTCATGGAATGGGTTGTCAGGCTTTGGAAGGGGAGGTGGTGGATACCCCATCCCTGGAGGCATCCAAGGAACAACTGGATGTGGACTCAGCACTCTGGTCTGGTTGACAAGCTGGTGATTGGTCACAGATTAGACTCTAGTCTTAGAGGTCTTTTCCAACCTAAATAATTCTATGATAATATGTATGATCCCTAGTCTTTCTTCTATTTCCCAGTCAACTTCAGTGACTCAATTTCAATCAGTCACACACCAAAGCCAGGGCCTGTTTGTGGAGTACAGGGATGTGGCAGTGACCACACAGCTCCAACCATAGACTGCAGTGAGGGGAAGCACTGAACACACAGCTGGGAAATCATCTCCCTGTGGGATGAAATCCATGTTGCATCAGGGAAACAGAACAGGAATTGAGGGTCATTGGAGTAGGATTGTGGGAGAGGATGGTCTTTGTTATATATTATAATATTGGCTTTTTGCAAATATTAAAATGGATTCTATATGTGTGATGTTAAATAAACTTTGTTATAAAGATATAGCTTTTATTTCTGGTGTTAAATAAGCTTAGTGAAATAGCTATGCTTGTGTTAAAATGCCTGCTTGGATGGGATAACATCCAATGAACATAGGATGAGGACACCTGCTACAGATATGCCAACTATCAGCACTCACTGTCTGAAGACAGTGTGGACCTAGGCCCGAAAACTGGAGGTGGTAAGAATGGACTAAAAACACAACCAAGGAATACACATGCTCTAAAAAGGCAGATCCAAGGAGGAGATATGCTAAACAATTCTTGGAACATGTAAACTAGTTTGGGGAAAAGTTTACTGTGCATAAGGATCTATGTATATGCAACAGGCTGATGTAATGGAAAAGGTATTATGGAACTTATTTTTGGTTTGTGTCCAACAGGAATTTGATCAGAATCTCTCCCATTGTTTCAGGTAACCTAATGAGCTACAGACAGTGATGACATTTGTACTGCTTACTTTTTATAATTATTTTTTAGGTTACAAGCTAATAAAAAAGTTTCTCCATTGAAGAAATTGACTAATTTTTTTTTTGCACTGAATACTTCATCTTTTAAACTTATTTTTAGCACTGATATAAAGGTGCTCTTTTCATTTGGATAAAGTATTTTTACTACTTGTGTAGTGTTATAACCTTAACTGCTTTCCTTGTGTTCTAAAGCATCGTTCCTGAGCCTTGCTCCATTGCCTGAATGACAAAGCAAGAAGTGGTTCTCTGTGTCCTTGACTCAGCTTATTTCAAAGACCTCGGCTGTTTTCTCTGACATAGCCTAGAATTGCAAATTGTATCAGGGAAGCAGCTTTGACTTTGCTATTTATTTGCCATACTTTAAATGTTAATATATGCTAGCAGAAAATATGTTCTTTTATTCTTAAATGAATTTTTGCCTTTTGAGGCTCTTTCTCTAAGTTCAGGAGTAATCTCACTAGTTCGAATCCACGCTCCCAGATTTACAGCTTACCTAAATGTGGAAATGTAATCACAAATAACTATCTACAAATATTTTAGGATGTCACCAGAACAGTAAATAGGATAAGTTTGCTTTGAATTTAAAACAGGAAAATACACTTGGCCAATTATCACATCTTAGATGAGGGGAGGTAAATTTCTAAGACATTTGAATTCAAATGTTGAGGGCCACTTGACCATATCAAACTGATCATATATATATATACCTTTTTTTAGCATGATAGATCAAAAAAAAAAATCTGGCAAAAACTTGCTTTGTGTTCCCACAAGTGGACACTTTTTATTCATCAAACTGTGTTTCTAGAAAGAAAAACCCATACTGCACGGAACTGAAAGTTATATTTTAGGTGTCTGTCATGGATTAAAAGATAATGTGTGCATTCTATTTGCCATCTCTTAAAGGTGTGACAGCTAATGTTCTGTTGATTGGGCAGTTTTTCTTACCTCTTCCAAAATCAATCCTCCCTCCGGGAACTATCTCCCATTAATGGGCCATTGAGTGTCATTTCATGACTGATAAAATTCCATCATCCTATTGGGAGATGCTCTGACCAAGGGAGGAGCCACACACTCCTTTGTGGATATATTCTGAGATTTTGGGACACAAGGGCAGCCTTCTCCACTGGATTTCTCAGAAGAGCAGCCTTTTCCCACTGGGTTACCAAAGGAAAACTCCACCCTTCTCCAGGATCACTACTTCAATGGAACTACATCTGTCATTCCAGAAGACTGCAGCCACTACATCAACTGGACTGCTACCAGCAGGGTGTCAGGTCGTATTCTGACTCTGTCAGTGTTATTTTGTACTACTGTATTGTTCATTTTATTATATATATATTTTTTTTCCCCTCTTCCCTAATAAAGAACTGTTATTCCTGCTCCCGTATCTTTGCCTGAGAGCTCCTTGATTTCAAAATTATAACAATTGTAATTTTGGGAGGGGGTTTACATTTTCCACTTCAGGGGAGGCTCCTGCCTTCCTTAACAGACACCTGTCTTTTCAAACCAAGACAGTGTCACACTAAATCTTTAGCTCAGTCCAAAATATTCTGTTTTCCTGTTCTGTGCTTAACAACGTTTTTAAAATTAAGCACAAGATAGTAACCTAAGTAGCTAGAGATCCATATTTTCCTATTTTTTTCAGCCAAGACCTCACTTTTTAATGAGTAAATTCTATGTTTGAAAATTTTACTAGTTCTACTGCTGAGCGACATTCTGTAAGACACCATTTTTCTATGAAAACACTTTACCTAATTTATAACAAAAGGAACAGGGTCCAGAGCTATCAGTCAGACTTAAAAGGACCGTCTGTCATAGTGTTAGAGACCACATGGAAAGATTTTGTCATCCTGCTAACAAAGATCTTGAAGCACAACTTTACCTTAAGAATTGGTACTTTTAGGATAGAATTTTGGATATGCAGTCTGTCAGATGCATTTATCAGAAATTATTTTTTTGGTAAAATAATGTTGGTTTCCAGTTCTGCAACAAAACAAAAATTATATAGAAATATAAACAAATTTTGCCCTTTCCTTTTCTACTTTCTTAAAAGTGTTTTTATAGGGCTTTCAACAGAGAAAAGCCAAGGATTTAAAAGCATCAACTGTGACCACACCAGTCGTTGCTCCTGAATTGTTTACTCAGTTATTTAAGTGCTAAATACCAACTACCTGATACATGGGGTTGTGGGTTGGAGACAGACACGCAAAACAACCCCAGTGGGCCATCAGCAAACAGCAATGAGTTTAATATGGCTGCCCCTTTTATAGGACTTTGGATTTCCTGGGCTCAGATAATTGATCGGATGCGAACTCTCTCTGCCGAGTGGTGTATCTGCATCTAAGCTAGAGGAGAGTTGGCTAAGGCCTTTGCTTGGGTTTGAATCCAACCTATACACACCTTATCCGGGGACTTGTTTTCTTCTAGGTTGGTTGAGTTAGGGGGCATCTTCAGATCAGCTGCAATGAGACAACAACTCACCATTCCAGTTACACTAAAAAAATGCGAAGTGTTCTCTGTTATTCCACCTGCAAGGGCCCTTGCACACAGGGTGACAGAAGACAGCATGGTTCCAATTTGAATGAGGTTTTTCCACCCAAAAACCAAACCCAGCTCCCATCAGCTAGCAATGTGTCCCATGTACCACCAGAGTTGCAGCACTCCCTTCAGGAGCTGTTAGGCGAGATCACAATCCATTAGGGTACCATGCCACAGATTAACTACTTATATTTAAAAGTTACAACTTAAGTCTAAAAACAAGAAACTGTTGTGGTGTGGTTTTGGGTTTATCATGTTTCCCCTGGGTTGTGGCTGTGTTCCTTGCAGGCTTGGAGGCTTGGAGTCTCTCTGCAGCCTCTCCCTGGTGTCTGGTACATTCCAGGGGAGCTGTTGGGTAATTGGCCAGGTTCCCAGTTTCTCCCACCCTATCGTTGATGGTCCCCTGGCTGTACTCTGCCCCCTGTCCCCACCCCCGTTTAAAAGGCGATGCACAGGGACAAAACCTCAGTTTTGTGGGAGCATCAGGTCTGGAACAAATAAACTAAAGTTATACCCCCAAAAGTCCTCCCTTCATTCCTTGTCATTGCCACGCTTCAGCCAGGGCTGAGACCACGAATCCAGAGGAGGTATGGAGAAGTACCCTTAAAGCTGGACTGGGGCAAGAGCTAACCGGACAGGATGCGAAATCCCAGGAGCTGCTCCAGCAACCAGGCATTAAGAAACTATTTAACCTTCAAGCTATTTAACCCTTAGAACTGTTAGAGAAAAACCTAGCCTCTAGAAAAACAATTTGTAAACAAGGTTACAAGTTATATCTTAACTCTAAACTGAAAGTATAACTTCGAAACATTCAACTTTAGAACTGTGAGAAAAAAACAATTTAACAGATTTAACAATTTGTAAAGAAATGAAGTGCTTATATGAATGGTTACTTCAGGAATCCCAGATTTCCATGAGGCAGATGATCAAGTTGTTTCACCACTCTTCCACATACACCTCCACAACATCTATTGATGGGGGGTCAGGAGGATACTGCTTGTGGTCCCGAGCCGGACATAGGGTAGGACAGACCATATTAGGTCCTAAATTGTTTATGACTTGAGTCCAGTACATTTGGGATGCCCCTTGGAATGTCCCTTGTGGTATGGACTGGTGTGGTGTCCTGAGTTAAAGGTATATTCTATTCCCATCTCCAAAAAAACCTGTTGAAACCAAGAAGGCCATTGTTTTTCCTTATCTCCTGTTAATGGGCCCCTCAATGCCTTGCCACATGACTAAGAGATAACTCTCTCTGGGAGCCATTTCTGTTTAATGGGCAATCAAGGACCCACCAATGACTCATAGAACGATATCAGCCCATGAGAGATGCTCCACCCAGGGGGGAG
>VWZV01010110.1:488587-513195 GCA_013397155.1 Irena cyanogastra | reverse complement strand
CCCCCGCCGCTCTGGAACAGGCTCCGCAGCTCTCGCAGCCCCACGCCCTGGAAGATGTTGGCCGAGGCCCGCTTACGGGCGCGGGCTGCAGGCGCCGCCCGTCCCGGAAAGTCGCTCACCACCGAGGCTGGAGTGCCCATACCCTCGGCCGCAGCGCGCACCGAACAGTCGGCGTCAGGCTCCGGTCTCGCCGCCCGGTCCAGTCCGCCTCTCCCGGGATCCGGCGCGGATGCCCAGTGAGGAAGGGGGGCCGTCGGGGGAAGGGCGGTCCGGGACGCCGGGCAGGGGGCCAGCCGCACAGGCGGGGCCGCCCGGGAACGCGGGAGACGCCCCGGCTGGGGCCGGGGCACGCAAGTCCGGTCNGTCCCCCCCTGCCGGGGGCGCGGGGCCCCGCCGTGACCCACTTTCGCTCCGACGCTGCCTCGCGCCCACCGGTCCCTCGCACAGACCTAGCGGTGGCGGCTCCGCCTGGTGCCCGCTGCGTTCCCGGACCCGCTTCGCGCCACCGCGCCGGGGTCCCGCCACAGCCGCGCGCCCCATTCATTCACCCGCTGCGTGCCGCCCCCGCCCCCTCGCCAATCCCCGCCCGCCTCCCGCTGCCACGACCAATCGGCGCCGAGGGGTGCGGCTGCCCGTCTCGCTTAGGAGGCCACGTGGCGCAGATGACGTCACGGGCCGTGTGCGAGGCCTCGCCCCCGGGCGGGGCTACGCCGCTCAGCGCTCCGAGGGGAATCCCGGATGACGTAAGGGGAACCCCGGCGCGCGCGCTCCNNNNGCCGCCGCACGGGGTCCCGTGCGCTGTCCCTGGGCCCCGCCGCCGGCATCGGTCGCCGTCTCGCACGTCCTCCCGCCGCGTCCTGCGTTGTTCTCTCCCCCCGGCGGCAGCGGGACGGGAGGGGCGCGGCGATCCCTGCCCGACGGCGCATCCGCGGCGGCCCTCGGGTGTCCGATGGGCTGGCGGGAGGTGCGGCGGGGCGCGGAGGCGGGGCGGGGAGGAGAGGAAGGAGGCCCCGCGCGGGGAGGACCGCTAAGTGCCAGATGTTTGGCAGCGGTCGGGGAGGAAGTCGCTGCCGGGGCCCTGAGTCCCGCCCGAGCCGCGCCGGAGTAAGCAGGGCCGCGCCATGGCCCGCACGGCTCCCCCGACGGTGCCGCCGCCTCCGGGGCCGCCGGCCCGCGGCTCCCTCAGCCTACATCGCGCCTACTTGCGGAGCCCACTGGGCTTGCTTCGCCTGGGGCAGCTGGCTCTGGGCGCTGCCTTCTGGGTGACGGTAGCGGCTCATAAGTACGAGGGGGCGGCCCACTTCGCTCTGTTTGCCGCCGTCCTGATCTGGCTCCTCACCCTGGCCCTCTTCGGGCTGAGCCTGCTGGGGCGCTGGGAACTGGTACCCTGGCTGGGCTCCCGCTGGCTCCTCACCAACCTGGTGCACGACCTGGCACTGGGTGTGGGGCTCTACGCAGCTGCCACTGGCATCATGGGTCACAAGGCCAAGCAGAGAAGCTTTTGCAACCTGCCGGGCTACAGCCAGCACTGCCTGTACAGTGCCTACCTGAGCGCCTCCATCTGCGGGGGCATCACTGCCTGCCTGTACCTCTTCTCCGGGCTCTATTGCCTGTCACGGCGTTGCCAGGACCAGCGAGACATCATCTGAGATCCCGTGCCACTTGGCTGCCCTTCTCAGCCGTGGACAGAACACAGCCTGTCTTTGGGATGAAATGACCCTGCCACCCCATCCCCTCCTGGCTGACTGCACTGCAATTCCTCCAGAGACTCCTGCACAGACGGATGGACAGACAGAGGCCTTCACCGAGCACGGCTTCCCCTGCAGCGCACCGAGACAGCGTGGACACCCAGCCACTGCACAGGCCCTTCTCCCAACCCTGCACAGACACAGGCTACTGCAAGTGGAAGGACACAAATGGAGAGCCCCTAAGAGGGATACCAATCTTTGGGAGCCCCCTAGGACTCAAGCCAAAATCCCCTGCCCCTGGTCTTGCAGATGCTGCATGCTCAGGTGGGTGCTGACTTTTCTCTGGGGTAGAGGGGGGACTGACCTGGGGGAGCTGAGCTGGGGGCAGCAGTGCCTACTGGAGTTGGACAGGCATAAACCTCCCTGACCTGCTGGCAGCCCCATCTTGCCATTCCAGCTGCATGGCACTTCCACAATTCCCTAAGGGAGGCTCTGAACTTGACTTCCCCAGCCTGGGCCCCTCCTTCTGTCTGGCCTGAAAACATCCTTCATCTTATCGGAGCCCCAAAGGGCTCAGCGCCTCCCTGCCCTGCACTCAAGGGGTGTGGAGACACCCAGGTACTGCACAGCCAGATCCAGCATCACCCCAGTCCAGTTTGGAGATTGAGCAGGGCAGCAAGGCCTCCATTGCTGCGGAGGGAGGGGAAGGACAAGTGGAGCTGTAACCTCTTCTATGTGCCTGGGCAGGGGGTAAATTCCTCCAGCCCTGGAGTTTGTACAGTCCTGGGATGGGGCCAGGTGCCTCAGGGCTTGAGGGGAGCCAGTCATGGGGTTGTTCTCTCCTCCTGCTGTCCTTGCAGAGAGGTTTGTGTCTCCAAGCCATCCAGAGCCACTGAACCAGCCCTGAGGCCAGGCTACTCCAAAAGGGACAGAAACAGCCTCGCCGATGGTTCTGGAGACCAGCCTGCAGCCCTGCCTGTCTCTGCCGCACTTGGTTTATCATCCTGGAAAATTTTCATCTCTGGACTCCCTGGGACTGGGCAGTGCCTGGAGACTGTGGTGAGGTGGAGGGGAAGGGTGAGCATTGCAGAATGGCAGTGCTCAGCTGTGCTGGCACTCTGGCCATGGGGGAGCTGGGGCCAGGCATTGTGGGAGCACAACCTATCTCGGAGAACAGAAGAGGACACTGGCACTGGAGCCAGCCCAGCCCTGGATCAGCATCCAGAACCCACTGGGTGCCAAGCCCTGACGAGGCCATATAGGGCTGACTAGAGAAATGGGCAGCCAGAGACAGAATTTTTGGAGCAGCGCCACACTAGGGCTGCCCTGCCACAAGCCCTCCTCACCCTGCCTGGAGGCAGGTCCTCTCTATTGCTCCCAGTTTGAGGGAGGGTCTGCTCCAGTTTCTGTGTAGACTCAGATCAGTAAGATGGGTGTCCCCAGCAGCTGGCCACAGCTGTCTGTTGCATGGCGCCTTTTTTGAGGTGGAAAGCAGCAGCCATTATTCCCCTGGGGGCTTGAAGGGGTCTGGGACTGGTACTGGGTCACCACTTCCATCATGATGTGCTGTCCCAGTGGATGCCCCACCATGCCCAGGGGCCCTGCCAAGCCCCAGGCCATGTACCCCTTCCCTGGGTAGGACATGCTGTCTGTGCCCTGTGTCAAGGCTGGTCCCTGACACCACCTGCCTCTGCCTCTGCCTTACTCTGGTGCAGCCCTTGGCCCAGGCTGTCCAAAATGCCCTCGGTGTTTCTGCCACCACGAGTGCCTTCCCCTGGCTTTCTGCAGCCCTGTCTGTCACACCAGCTCTATCCCCCTACAGCCTCCTTTCAGGTGCCAATGGATTCACCTTCCAAATAAAACAATGTTGGCGCTCACTGGGTGTTTGAGGCTTTGTGCTGGGGCTGGGACCTGCTGGGTATGAGGTCTGAGCAGAGATCACACCCAGCTCTGTAGCCCTGCACCCTGGGGCCTCTCTGCTTGGAGCCTCTGGCCATGGTCGCGAAATCCTGGGGTGCTCTGAGGTCACAGGCAGGCTCTCTCATGCTGAGCCACTGCTACTAGAGAGGTTTAAGCCTCTGCTCTTGGGCGATGGGGGCTATCCCTGGCCCTGCTGCCTGTCCAGAGACTGGGCACAGCCTGATGCTCCCATGGGGCTCTGGACAGAGCAGAGGGAGGCCAAGTCCCCAGGGCTCTGGCTATGGGATGTACTGAGGACAGGATGTAATTGCATTCCTAAGGGCCTCGTCACTCAGTGCTGAAAGGGCCCTGTGTCCCAGGGCCAGGGCACTGCTGGGCAGTCATGTACACACTGACTGGCCCTTGGTGGGTCAGGGGCCAGTGGAGGGCTGCCTGCATCTCCCCAGACTGGCTGCAGCTCTGGGTCACACTCTTGAGACAGAGTTGAGCCTTGAACCTGGGCCCACAGCTGGAGTGTCACTGGGTCCTCAGCCTTCTGCCCATGGGACACATGCCCTGTTCATGAGAGGCTGCAGGCAGTCGGCAGCAGCACTGTGCCCTCATTGTCCAAGAGCCAGCATATGGTTAGAACAAGGTTACAACTTTCGGCATCAGACGAAGCCCAGGATCCCCAGAGCATCCCTGGGAGCCAGCATCTCTGCTCTACTGCAAGCACCTTTTAGGACAGCCCAAGGTGCACTGAGTAGTGGGAGCAGGGCTGCAGGCTGCTGGGCAGGACAATGCCAGCGCACCCAGGGCTGGGCTGCTTTGGGGGCTTGGAGGGGCAGCGAATGAGCTGCCACCCATGCTCACGGCCCGGTGGGGAACCTGCTGCTCCCTTCCACGGACTCCGGGTGTGAGGCCACTCTCTGGTCTCTCCTCGGGGAGAGGCGGCCCAGCAACCTCATGGAGACAAACCCAACGTGACCGACCCAGCTGGGTGCAGGCCATGCCAACATCCAGACTGTGACTGAGACCTGAACCAGGATTAAACCCCGATCAGTGCCCAGCCCTGGACTGGGACCGGATCCAGGCTGTGNCATTGGCCGCGCGCAGAGCTCACGGCGCGCCCGGCCGCGTCACGGGAGCGCGCGGCGGTGTCGGGCCGAGCGCGGCGGGGCCGCTCGGCTCCCGGTCCCGGTCCCGGTCCCGTCATGCAGGCGGTGGAGCGGGACGGGGCAGCAGGCAGCCCCGAAGGGGCGACGGGAGCTGGTGAGGCCCCGCCGGAGCCGTCGCCGCCCAAGGCCGCCGCTGCTTTCGACCTGCTGGAGCTGGTGCGGAGCTACCGGCGGCTGGAGCTCTACCTGGAGCCGCTGCGGGACGCCGCCGAGGGTATCCGCTCCCTTCTCCGGTAGGTGCGGGCTGGGCCGGGATCGAGACCGAGACGAGACCGTCCCCGGAGTCTCATGTCCCTGGCTTCCCCCCTCTCGGCAGGTGGCAGCGGCCTGTGTGCTCTCTCCTGGTCTGCCTCGGCCTCAACTTCCTCCTGCTCACTCTCGGCCAAGGTGCGTGTCGGCGGTCAGGGCTGGTCCCCTTCCCGAACCCTCCGGGCTGACGCTGTCCCGCCTATTCCAGCTGCCTGGTACTCGGTGCTCGCCCTGCTGGTCGCGGTGCCGGCCCTGCTGGGCTACCTGCAAGAGACGTGCCGGGCCCGGCCCTCGGAGCCGGAGCTGGTGCGCAGGAGGTACCACAGCATCCGCAGGGAGGACCTGCGCAAGGTGCAGCTCTCGCGGCAGGAGGCCATCGCCCAGGTCAAGAGCTTGTGAGTCTCTGGGGCCTCCCCAGCGGTGGGACTGTGCGAGCCTCTGCAGCCAGAAATGCTTTTTGGAGGCTGTGGTGGATTCGTGCCAGTTCGGCTACTGTAACCCGCGTGAATGTGGGGAATGAGGGTGTGTGTTTGTGAGGTTTTTAGTGACTGTCTCATTTGCAGCCTGATCCAGCTGGAGGGGTTTCTGAGCGCGATGTGCTGCAGCTGTGAAGCAGTGTACCGTGTGCTGTACTGGGAGAACCCCACTGTCTCTTCCCAGTGAGTAGTACTGGGTCAGGCACCCTGTGGTGGGCTTGGTGGGGAGAGGGGCTCAGACAGGCCTGCGGTGCTATGTTTGATTTGTTTGGTACTTGGAGAGAACAGATGGAATACCAGATGAAGGAAGGAGTTTCATGCTGTTGTGTGAGTTCCTCTGACTTGACCACAGTATTCTGCTGCTTTCCACAGGTTCTATGGGGTGCTACTGGGCACTATCTGTGTCTTCTACCTGCTGCCCCTCTGCTGGGTCCTGGCCATCCTCAACAGCACCCTCTTTCTGGGAAACGCCCAGTTCTACCAAGGTATGAGACCTGGCTGGAAGTGCCCTGTGTGGGATGGGTTGGGGAAAGGCCCTCTGAAGCCAGGGATCCTTCCCTGGGCCTCTCCCTCACGTGAGCCCACTGTCCCATGTCAGGCTCTGCCATAGACCCTGAACCCCCATGAAGGCAGTGATGTCCTAGGGCTGGTGCTCAGCAGCCCAGGGTGGGTGGTATGGTCCCAGGGCTCAGCTGTTGGAGGTGAGAGTCTCTCCTGATGTGTGTCCCAGCCCAGGTGCCATTTCCTTCTCTTTTCTGTGGTGTGGCAAACCAGAGTCTGTCGATGCAGGCTATATGTGAGCCTCTCCACCTCTCTTGATCCCTGACCCTGCTCTTCAGGACTTCAAACACATTCAGTGCCTGTGGCAGTATATGGCACAAGCTTGAAAATGTGCCATTGGAAGGGAGAGGAGCCCTCTTCTGTGGCTTGTGCTGGAGGAATGTTGGATGGGTCTGAGCTGTGACACTGGCCCCTGCTGTTCCCTGTCCTGAACTGGGGCAGGTGGTGCCCTCCCACTTCCTCTCTGCCCATACTTTGATTGTGAACAGAGGAGTGCTCAGAACATCTGATGAGTGAATGATANGACGAAGCCCAGGATCCCCAGAGCATCCCTGGGAGCCAGCATCTCTGCTCTACTGCAAGCACCTTTTAGGACAGCCCAAGGTGCACTGAGTAGTGGGAGCAGGGCTGCAGGCTGCTGGGCAGGACAATGCCAGCGCACCCAGGGCTGGGCTGCTTTGGGGGCTTGGAGGGGCAGCGAATGAGCTGCCACCCATGCTCACGGCCCGGTGGGGAACCTGCTGCTCCCTTCCACGGACTCCGGGTGTGAGGCCACTCTCTGGTCTCTCCTCGGGGAGAGGCGGCCCAGCAACCTCATGGAGACAAACCCAACGTGACCGACCCAGCTGGGTGCAGGCCATGCCAACATCCAGACTGTGACTGAGACCTGAACCAGGATTAAACCCCGATCAGTGCCCAGCCCTGGACTGGGACCGGATCCAGGCTGTGACTGAGCCCTACACCAGAGCAGACCCGAATCGCGACCGGGCCGGGACGCTGAGCAGCCCCGAGCCAGGGCAGGGCCGACCTCCGTGTCTAGGCCAGGCCCACCGAGACTCCGCCTCGAGCCCCACGCCCAGAGCGGCCTGCAGGCCTCCGGACGGAGACGGGCANGTCCCCTTCCCGAACCCTCCGGGCTGACGCTGTCCCGCCTATTCCAGCTGCCTGGTACTCGGTGCTCGCCCTGCTGGTCGCGGTGCCGGCCCTGCTGGGCTACCTGCAAGAGACGTGCCGGGCCCGGCCCTCGGAGCCGGAGCTGGTGCGCAGGAGGTACCACAGCATCCGCAGGGAGGACCTGCGCAAGGTGCAGCTCTCGCGGCAGGAGGCCATCGCCCAGGTCAAGAGCTTGTGAGTCTCTGGGGCCTCCCCAGCGGTGGGACTGTGCGAGCCTCTGCAGCCAGAAATGCTTTTTGGAGGCTGTGGTGGATTCGTGCCAGTTTGGCTACTGTAACCCGCGTGAATGTGGGGAACGAGGGTGTGTGTTTGTGAGGTTTTTAGTGACTGTCTCATTTGCAGCCTGATCCAGCTGGAGGGGTTTCTGAGCGCGATGTGCTGCAGCTGTGAAGCAGTGTACCGTGTGCTGTACTGGGAGAACCCCACTGTCTCTTCCCAGTGAGTAGTACTGGGTCAGGCACCCTGTGGTGGGCTTGGTGGGGAGAGGGGCTCAGACAGGCCTGCGGTGCTATGTTTGATTTGTTTGGTACTTGGAGAGAACAGATGGAATACCAGATGAAGGAAGGAGTTTCATGCTGTTGTGTGAGTTCCTCTGACTTGACCACAGTATTCTGCTGCTTTCCACAGGTTCTATGGGGTGCTACTGGGCACTATCTGTGTCTTCTACCTGCTGCCCCTCTGCTGGGTCCTGGCCATCCTCAACAGCACCCTCTTTCTGGGAAACGCCCAGTTCTACCAAGGTATGAGACCTGGCTGGAAGTGCCCTGTGTGGGATGGGTTGGGGAAAGGCCCTCTGAAGCCAGGGATCCTTCCCTGGGCCTCTCCCTCACGTGAGCCCACTGTCCCATGTCAGGCTCTGCCATAGACCCTGAACCCCCATGAAGGCAGTGATGTCCTAGGGCTGGTGCTCAGCAGCCCAGGGTGGGTGGTATGGTCCCAGGGCTCAGCTGTTGGAGGTGAGAGTCTCTCCTGATGTGTGTCCCAGCCCAGGTGCCATTTCCTTCTCTTTTCTGTGGTGTGGCAAACCAGAGTCTGTCGATGCAGGCTATATGTGAGCCTCTCCACCTCTCTTGATCCCTGACCCTGCTCTTCAGGACTTCAAACACATTCAGTGCCTGTGGCAGTATATGGCACAAGCTTGAAAATGTGCCATTGGAAGGGAGAGGAGCCCTCTTCTGTGGCTTGTGCTGGAGGAATGTTGGATGGGTCTGAGCTGTGACACTGGCCCCTGCTGTTCCCTGTCCTGAACTGGGGCAGGTGGTGCCCTCCCACTTCCTCTCTGCCCATACTTTGATTGTGAACAGAGGAGTGCTCAGAACATCTGATGAGTGAATGATATGTGTCAATGCCCCACCCTGAGCAGCCCTGGAGATCAGATCTTGCAGCTGTGTGATGTGGCTGGGAGTAGGGAAATGCCACTCTACTCCAGCTGGAATATGCTACTCTACTGAAATGCCACTCTACTCCTCCTAACCAGTGATAATGGAGCTCAAGGCCTCCATCGAGCATTGTGTGAGCTCCAAACCCCTTGAGAGCACCCCAGAACCTGCTGAACCCCTGCCACCAGCTGCTGCCCCAGATCGGACCCCCACCCCCACCAGTGCAGAGGTGAGACAGGGGCAGGGCTGGCAGCTGTGGGGTGGGAGCTGCAGAGTCAGCCCTTGGGTCTGACCGTGCCTGTGTCCCTCTACACACAAACTTCTTCCAGCTGCCAGCTTTGCTGGAAGCCTGTGAGCCACTCCTGAGTTACTGGGGAGCTGCTCTCTGCCCTGGGGACTTGGCTCAGTCCTTTTGCCACATGTAAGGATGTGGTATGAGGAGGCAGGGGCTCACCTCACCTTCTGACACTTGTGTCATCTGTGAGGCTGCCTGAGGGCCAGATCCATTGTCCTGGAACCTGCTCAGAAATGTTGGGCCACCTTTGAACAGAAGCAGAGGAACAGCAGAACTAGCTTTGTGAATCTCTTTTAGGACCTTACCCCTGGCAGTGTGGAGGAAGCAGAGGAGGCAGAACCTGATGAAGAGTTCAAAGATGCAATTGAGGTTTGAGGCTGGTTGGGATGGGCTGTGCCTGCAGGGCAGCTGGAGTGGGAGAGGGACAAAGGCCTTGTTGGGCAAACTGGGTGCTCAGGGACAGTGACTATGGGGCTGGGTGCCTCTGACTCCGTGTGTACTCACTCTCCTCTCTGTCCCATGCTGCGGGAGAAGGAGAACCAGCTGCTGGTCATGGTGAGTACTGCCGTGCCAGGGTGTGGTATCTCCTCCCAGCTGGAGCTTTGCCTGGTTTGCCGGTGGCTTGTAGAAGTGCCAGGTGGAGCACCCGGCTTGTTGGGTGCTTGCCTCTGGTGTGGGCTGCCCTGCAGCCCTCAGTGTGCCCCCAGCCACCCTGCTGTGCTCAGCTGGCTCTGCTCTCTGCAGGAGGATGATGAGAGCTCTCAGTGCTCAGCAGATTTTGACCTCAGCCTCCCAGACAATGGCTTTATGAGCAAAAATGAGGTGATCCGCAGCAAGGTGTCACGCCTGACCGAGCGCCTGCGCAAGCGCTACCCCAGCAACAACTTCGGTGAGTTTGGGAGCAGGTGCTTCCTGGGGGAGCTCAGCAGCCTGGGGTCTGTGCTGCTTCCAGGGGTTACCATGGCACTGGAGTGGAGAGGGTGGTGTGATACTTGCTAGGCTGTGCTGACACCTCCAGTGACCTTTTCTGCTCCGTGGGGAGAATGATCCCAGCACTCCTAGGAAGGTGCAGCAATGTCATCTCTGGGCTGAGCCTCTACAACAGCTATAGATTTTCTTGTGCCACTTGCAGCCCCAGGCAGCAGAGCCCTGCCTAACCTCTGCTCTCTTTCTTTCAGGAAACTGCACAGGCTGTGCTGCCACCTTCTCTGTGCTCAAGAAAAGGGTGAGTCTTCAGCTTCTGCCTCAGCTTGCTATCTGCACCTGGGGCAGAGGTGTTGCTCATGTCTGGCTTGCCCCAGCTTTCTCCAGCAGCTCAGGTGTCTGGCCTCGGTCACAGCCCAAATGACCTCAGCTAAATGCTGGGTGTTGTCACATGCCTAATGGCACCAGGGATCCCTTGTGTTGTGGAGCATTTATCCATTTACTCCTTTGGAAGCTGCCTCAGGCCAAAGCCATGTGTTATTGTAGAAGGTACTTGCTCTGTGCCCTCGTTTAGTCCATTTCCTATGGCCCTTCTGGTGAAGCAGAGCATGGGTCTTCTAGTGGGAATGACCTGTTGCCTTATCTGAGCCCTGTGTATGATGCTTGGCACACAGTCTGTGGGCAGTTCTCAGAAGGAGGTATAGACTTTTGGCCCCCTTCACTTACTCCTGGGTTAGTCTGATACACATCTGGAGCTCACCTCCATCTTTCTCCACAGCGGAGCTGCAGTAACTGTGGGAACAGCTTCTGCTCCAGGTGTTGTTCCTTCAAAGTCCCCAAGGCTGTGATGGGAGCCACTGGTGAGTTGAAAGATGGAGAGAAGAGCTCCTGCTTCCACCTGTTCTGTCTGCCCAGGCATTTGCCCCAGCCCTGGTGGGGAGGGTAGGTAGGACATGCCTAGCACAGCTTGGCTCGGGACAGAGCAGTGATGAATTTGCCGCTCTCGAAGCAGCTTTGTGGCTGGGGTTCCTAGCCTGTGGTGGGAAAGGGGGATCATCTCTGACACTTGCTTTCCTTTCCAGCTCCGGAGGCTCAGAAGGAGACAGTGTTTGTGTGCGCTCTCTGCAACCAGGTGCTCATCAAGTGATGAAACAGGCCCAGCCAGCTCCTGTGTCCTGCACTGCCTGGGACCTGGGACAGCAGGCAGGCACCCTTGCCACTGGGAGCCTGGAGTGTTTGGATCCCAGCATGGCATTCCCCTGCCAGAGGATGCTTGCACTTGTGCTCCTCCTGCCAGCGCCAGGCTGGACGGACCAGCCCTCCTTGCCATGCACCAGCTGGGTTGCTGTGGTGGAGCACTGCCCAAGGCTGTGCTCCATCCCTGCAGCTGCTCCAAGCCCTGGGTGCTCTCTGGCACTTGCTGTGCCCTGCCATGTGCTTGCCCAGGCCCTTTGGCCTGGCTCAGTGATGGAAGAGCCATCCTTCCTACTCGTGGTCCTGCCTTCACCTCCTGGGTGGGGCAGAACAACCTCAGGGCTCTGTCCCTACCTTTCCCAGCACTGTGCTACAAGTTGACTGTATTTTTGGGATCAAGTCTGAGCTCCTCCTGCATCCCATTGGATCTAGACCAGCTAGGTCTTTCATCCTGGCTCAGCTGAGACTCTGCTAGTCACTCCTGTGCTCCTCAGCCTCACTGCCTGCAGGTTTAGTCTTTTACCCCTGAATCTGGCTGTAACCTGGAGGAGGAAAGAGAATGAGTTTGGGTTGGGCTTTGTGGCTGGATCTCCAATGTGAGAAAAGGCAGGAGTTGGTGCTGCTCTGTGCACTTAGTGACTGCTGCTTTCTACTACAGATTAATATATAAATGCATATAGAGAAAGACCAATAAATCTCTTGTCCTCAGCTGGCTCTTGTGTCATCCCAGTGAAAGCTGTCCCAGTCCCAGGTCACTCTGACACCTCTGTGGCTGTGGTCCTGCTGTCCTGCAGGTGCTCTTGGAGAAATGATGTTCCTGTGCCACCAGTTCTCCATGCTTTACTTGGGTTCCCATCTTCTGTCCTGCTGTAGCCTTGTTTGCCCCCTGCTCAGAGCTGTGTGCAGCTGCCTGTCAGCTGTGCCAGGGCTGGATCCTGCTGGGCTGCAGCCAGGGAGCACCTCAGCTCTGACAGGAGCTGCTGAGCTTCCTCTGCCTCCCGCGGCTGCTCCTCCCCCTGCCCTCCCAGGCGGTGGTCCCAGCAGCTGCCTGTGTGCACAAGGATGACCTTTCCTTGTGTGCACAGCAAAGCTCCCAGCTATCCCAGGAATGTGACCCTGGCTGCTGTGCAGCTGGGAACAGCCATGGCCTGGGTCCCTGCCAGCCAGCTGCAGCTTCCCCCAAGCCAGGGAATCTGGGGGGCCAGTGCCCACCAGGCTGTGACACCCACTAGTCTGAGAAGTTGCTGGACCAGACCTTGCTGGAGGCTCTGCATCCCACCAGTGTGGGAGCTCCTATGTGGCAGGCAGCCTCAACACTTATCTTGGCTGTGGGCTCATAAACTCCTTCACATGGAAATTTGGAGAAAAGCTGGACTTGGCATTTGATGATGAGGGTGTCTGGCTTGTGCTGGGTGTGCAGGGGACTGGTGTGCAGAGGGCTGAGCAGTTAGTGGGGGCAGTGGAGCAGCTGTAGCATTGGGGAGGGGGCTGTGGGTGTGTTTGTGAGGGTGTCTGCCATGGGATTATTGCTGCACTGTGAGGGGCTGAGAGGGGTCAGCTTGCTCAGACAGCTGACAGTGGGAGGCAGAGGAGCCACTTACATTTCTAGAGAAAACAGTTGGAGCAATGAGCACTGTGGCCATGTATGTCAGAACACTCTGTGAAGATGCTAATGACACAGAATACAGAGGGCTACAGATAAACTTAGGCTGTGGGAGATGGGGTTTTATTTATGCTTTGTAAGTTTTGCAGTAAAATCTCATAATTGACAGTGTTTATTCCTATGGAAGTGTGCTCAGCAGTCCGTACATTCTAATAATATTTGAATTTTTTCTCAATTTTTTTTTCCCAGTGGCGGAGTGCCCGCTCCTGGTGCCAGGCTGGGGCAGGGGCTGGCTGCCCATGTTCCTGGCTGGCTGTGGGGCAGGGGCACAGGCATCTCTCCCTGGCCAGAGCGGGAGATTTGGGGCTCTGGAGGCTGACCAGTGGGGCCAAGGCCGTGCCCAAGGAGGGCAGAGGGAGAAGAGGTCACCCCAGAGCAGGGCAGGTGCACAGTGCTCTTGTCAGCCAGAAGAGGTTGCGTGCAGACATCCTGCAGCCTCTATTTCCTTCTTGTCCCGGGAGGCTCCGTGGGGCCGGGCCAGCTCCGGAGAGAAGGCAGTGTCAGGCAGCCAGGCACGGGGTAAATACCCTGGCGGCCCCTTCGGGCCCCCCTCCCCCTTTGGGACGGGTGGATACCAGCATGCACTGAGTGAACGCGACTGGGTCGCTCAGGCTGCCCCACTGCCAGCTGGGACTGCGGGGGCAGCTGGGGGAGTCGAGCTGAGCTAAGGGACAGCCCCTGCTGCCATCAGAGGGGCCGGGCTGGGGGCTGCCCTGATCCTTGGGCTTTTGGGAGGGTTCTGGCTAGTGCAGGTGGGTGGCCCTAGGAATCTTTTTGGAGGAGGCTGGCGGTTGTGGCATGAGAGGTCTGGCAGCCAAGCAGGGCTGGCAGGGAGCTGCAGAGAGGACTTTCAGATGATATGGTGTGGGGAGGACAGGGTTGGAGGCTGCCTGGTCCAGTATCTGCCCCCTATGATGCTCTGTGCCAGGCTTCTCACAAGTGCCGTGATCTCCCAGACCATGGATTTTTCTCCTGGGGTGGCAAAGGAAGAAGCTTCCCCAGCAAAGCAACGCCAAACCCAGCTGTGGGGCTCCAGCAGCACTGATGGCCCTGTCCCCCCATCCTACTCATCTCAATGCTCTCCCAGGCTCCCTGGAGTGGCAGGGGTGCCTGAGTCTCCAGTGGTGCCTGTGACCACTAGGAACCGCATCCCTTGGCTTGGCTGGACTGCCCAGGTTCAGGCTCTGGGCACAGCACCTGGAGTGGGGCTAGAGCCAGATCCTGAGGTGACCTCGCTCCCCCAGGCTGCCTCACTCAGTGGGCAGGATGGAGACCCCTCTCCCATTCTTCTGGGGTCCCTGAGGGAGCCCCAAGGGGCTCTTACCCATGAACTGCAGTGAGTCACACACAGACTTCTCTGAGCTGGAATAATTTACTGTGGTGTTGATGGGCGAGGGATGCAGCAGGGCTGGGCTGGGGCACTTGGAGGTGGACCCCCCTTCACACACTGAGCCGTGTGGTATGGGGAGTGGGGGAGCCCAGGAAGGGTTTGTGCAGCTCTGGGCACTTGGTCTTGAGGGGGTCAGTCTGTGAGAACAGAGGGGCAAGAGGGACCTGCCTGGGCTGGGCTGGATCTCTGTGAAGGTGAGATAATCCAGGGCTGGATGTCAGCTTCAGGTGAGGGCATGGCATGTGTTGGTGGGCTGGGATAGAGATTGGGGGGGCTGAGGGTCTGTGGCATGTCATAAGGGAGCTGGGCAAAGGACATGGGTGCAGGGTAGGGGTCCCAGGTGTAGCCAAGAGGGCATGCAGGGATCCTAAATGAAAACAAGGGTCTCTGGGCTTCTGGGTGGGGAACCTAGGAGCAGACAAGGGTCTCCACTACAGATCAGGGCTCACAAGCATGCAGAACAAGGGTGCCACATCCAGACTAAGCTCCTGGGCAGGGCTGGGGGTCCTTGGAGCAGAACAGGGGTCCCAGGGGTGCAGAGCAAGGCTCTCGGGAGGAGACAGGTGTCCTGGCTGTGGATCAGGGCTCCCACAAACGCAGCAGGGAATCCTGCAGGTGCAGAGCTGGGCTCTGGGGCACAACCAAAGGGCTGAAGTGAGCAGGGCTGAGGTCCTGGCGTGCAGCCAGGGAGGCCAGGGGTGGGATGTTGGCCAGTGCAGGAGTTCTGGGAAAGGGCAGGGTGGGCAAAGCACTAATGCTGCCCAGCTCCATAGAGCAGGGGGTGGTAGAGCGGGCAAGGGTAGGAGAACATGAACTTGACTGCAAACTTCATCTCCTTGTTGTGCTTCTGCCAGGGGTAGATGGCCAGGAGGAGCAGGCGGCCGCCCACCTTGCGGCCCATGACCAGGAAGCTGCCACTGAGGCTGTCAAGCTGGGGGCAGGGGCAGGCACCCGCGTTCCTCATGTGCAGCACCATCTTCTTGGTGTCCTTGCGCTTCAGCGGGCCCAGTTTCAGCACCTTCTTCTTCTGGGCAGCCACCAGCCGCCGCTCCCCGTTCTCCTCCGTCATCTCCTTGACGCGCATTTTCACCACTGTGTGGGGCAGCCATGGGGCATGGTTGGGGGAAGGGAGCGCTCTGGGGTGCTGGGGAGGGGAGGGTCTAGGCCAGGCACCTGTGCAGCCCATCCCTGGGTTAGGTCTCTGGGGGGAGAGTGTGGGGAGGGGAAAGGGATTGTTGGGGAGGGGTGCAGCAGAGGCCCCCAGTGACCCTCACAAATATCTTCTCCCCCTATCCCCCACCAATGTCTTCTCCTGTGGTGCACCCATCCCATGCATGAAGGGTCCAAGGGAATGGCTCAGGGGTCTCCCATGGGGCTGTCCCCATACAACCCCACCCTCTGGCCAACTCCCACCCCAGCTGTCAGACCTAGGGGAGGCAGACCCTTGCCCAGGGGGGCTGGGAAGGAGACCCCAGCACTCACCAAAGTCACTGGAGCACATCTGCTCCATCATGCCATCCGCCTTGTGCTCCATCTCACACTGGGTGCAGATCTTGGACACTGCAGTGAGAGACCAGTTACTGTCACAGCTTCATGCTGCTGGTACTTGTCACCCGGGCCAGCTCCTCGGGGACAGGCTTGGGAGAGCCCCAGCAGCTCCTCTGCTCCTTAGGTAGCTGTGCTGGGCTGATGGGGAGAGGCACAGAGCACCTTGCTGGCCGGGGTCATCCCCCAGCAGGGGAAGAGATATGGGGACACCCTCCCATCAGATGCTGGCACTTTGAAGCACAGCAACAGTAAGAGTGGCCCCAGCCTAAAGGCTGTCACAGCCCTGACCCTGACCCTAGGCTGCCTTTGGGCGATGTCCCCTCTCCTGCCTGAGGGGACAGCCACCCTGCAGCAGCAGTGTGGGGCTGACACCCGCAGGTGCAGCACGCTCTCTTGCTGCTGACACGGGACTCAGCAGGAGCAGAGGGACACAGCACTGTGGTGGCTCGGACAGCGGCTCCCGCCTCATCCCGTGTTCTTATCCCGTGACAGTTCCGCGCAGGCAGCCGGGAGCCCAGTGCCCCTGGGCAATGAGCACCCAGACAAAGCTGATACTCTGCCCACTATTGCAGACAGAGTCCTTGGCCCACACCGGTGTCCTGGGCTGGGCTTTGAGGAGTGAAGGGATGGGTCCACATGCATTCCCATCCCATTGCATTCCCATCCCATTACAGTATCCTTCCCACTTACCTGGTGGCGGCGTGGCTTTGCTGTTCCCAAACTGGACGGCGATGCAGAGCTCGTGGTCAGAGGGAAACTTGCCACAGTGCAGCATCTCGGGCCAGGGGAAGCCGTAGGACTCCATGACAGGGGCACAGGAGTCACGTACCACCTCACAGAGGGAGCGGCAGGGGTAGACGGGCCGGTCAAGGCAGACAGGGGCGAAGAGGGAGCAGAGGAAGAGCTGGGTGTCGGTGTGGCACTGCTTGGCGAGCAGGGGCACCCAGCTGCCAGCCTGCTGCTTGGCTTCGGCCATGGTCTCGTGCTCCAGCAGGTTGGGCAGCCGCATGCGCTTGTAGCCCACGTCGCGGCAGAGCTGCATGTCGGGCGGGATGTCGAGGCACTGTGGCTCCCGCCCGTAGAAGCGCCCGTGGGGCAGGCTCTCGGGCTGCCACCCATAGTAGTCGTAGTGCTGCCCGCCGCCCAGGGACCCTGCCAGCACCAGCGACAGGGCCAGCAGCGCCGTGCCCCGGGATCCCGGGTGGACGCCCGCCCGCGGCATCGCCGCTGCCCGCCTGCCGCTGCCGGCCGCGGCTGCCGAGCGGGACGGGAGCGTGGCTCGGCACCCTGCCTGCTCCCTTAGCGCCTCCCACGCTCGCTGCCCTTTCTAAGGAGGTTGGAGACCTCGCCGGCAGCCAATCTGCTCTGCCCGTCGGGCCCCCCGGGGCTGGCCCCCGGCTCCCCCTAGTCTGCCCACACCGCTGCCACCTCCCTCCCTCCCTCCCTCCCTCCCTCCCTCCCCGGCACATGGTGCTCCAATGCCCCTCGCCCTCGCAGGGAGCCCCCCTGCATGCACCCCCCCAGCCCACCCTGGCTCTGTGTGCCCCTAGGGTGATGCTCTCTAGAAGGGCTGGCTCGCCTGTCCGATGGTGATGTGTTGTGGCCACAAGTTGCCCCCGTTATTCACCAGTCTCGCTGCCCCCATCCCACCTAGCACTCCAGAGGCATACTCATGTCGTGGGGCAGGGGACCCTGGTTCCTACCCTGTGCCACCCCACTCCCCAGTCTTTTCTTCCAAGAAAATATGTTTGGGGTGCTGGGGTTTAAGGAAGAGGACACTCCAGAAGCTTCATGCTGCAGCCCTGGGAGGGCTCCTGTACCCAAGTGCCAGGTGTGCCATCAACAAGGCAATGCCATGGGCATGGGGTCCTTATTCTTCATGGATGGTTCTGCCAGCATGCACCTTGGGCAGTCCTAGGTCTGCTGGCACAGGTGTAGCTGGATTACACCTTCTGGCACAGGGCTGGTACCCAGGCTCTGCCAGTGCTCAGGCTGTGGGCAAAGCTAGAGCCCAAGTGACGTGAGGGTCCTGCCCGGACGACATTCCCCCATTCCCTTGGAGATGGGGGGTCCAAGGCTTAAGACCCCATTAGAAACTCATTTGTCTGCAGGGGTTATCTGGGGCACCCCTCCCTTTCCCATGATCGATGCCCCTGCCTGGCCAACGGGCTCTGGGCTGCCGCTGGCCCCTGCCCACGGGATAAGGCAGCTCTGTTAATGGGCGATAGAGCAAACAGTCCAGTGCAGGCAGTGATAGCAGCTGCTCTTTGCCCCGGGCTGGGGGCAGGGACGGTCCCCCCAGCCCTGGTGGGGTACATCTGCTTGGGGGCAATGCTGGGAGCCTCAGCTGCACAACCCGCCCTTCCCTGTAGCCTGCCCGCCCTGCCCACGCCCTCTGTGCTCAGCACCCACCGCCGCATCAGCCGGTGACGCTTGCTGCCAGCCGGAGGGTGGGCTGGGTTCATCCCACCCCAGGCAAGCCCCGGAGATGGCACCATTAATGTGTAACTGCCGGGGAGCCCGATAAGACACAGCAGCCTCTTATCAGGGCTGCCTGGTAGCTGGAGGGAGGGCGATCGAGGCATCAGGCTGTCACGGCTGGAGTAAGATTGTCTGGAGATAAATGCTGATAGAAAATAGCTAATCCGTGATGGATGGGCTTGGGCAGGGTGTAATTGCCATGGGAGCTGGGCTGGGAAGGGCTGGTGAGGCCTGGGAGCAGAGGCAGAGGGAGGCTGGGTGTGCAGGGTGGAGCTGCCGGCGTGCGGATGCGAGCGCAGTCGCGGGTGTGCCATGTCCCTGGGCTGTTCCCGTGGCACTGCCAGCACCGTCCTGCTCTCGACCATGGACCAGCTCCTGGCTCCCAGCCTGCCCCATCCCACAGCCCAGTCTGGCGCCTACACGCCCAGTTCCTCCCAGGAAGGTGTTGGGGGTGCGGAGCACTCTGTCCCAGCTGGCACCGCACCAGATGAAGGTGAGGGGGCTGGCGAGGCTGGGGCTGAGCGAGGGTCTCCCTGCCCCAGTCCCTTCATCTGTCATGACGCTTTCATTAGAGCCCTGAGTCCCCTCCTGGCCATGCTGCGGGGAGCAGGGCTGCCCCAGAAGAGCGGTGTCTGCTCCTGCTCTCCCGTCGGGTGTCCTGGCAGCCTTACCTCCGAGCTAAATCTGTGCCTCTGCTCTGGGAGCCCCTGCTGCACTCCCGTTGCTTCCTTAACCCTTTCCCACCCAGGATGTCCCAGGCTGATCTGGGCTGTACCCCGGAGAAGGGGACGGACCCAAGACAGCTGTAGCTGGCACCCTTCCCTGCGTCTTGTCCGCGCAGGCTGCTCCGGTGCCCACATCCCCGTTCTGCACCCATGCAGCTGTCCGTGAGACTGACACTTGCTCCTGTCACTCCAGAAAGCTGGCTGTGCCACCGCTTGTGTCACTGCCTGTGCCACTTGTCACAGCAGCGAGACCGGAAGCGGGGCTATGGGGGCTGCCCCCTCTGCGGCGGGGACCTCGGGGACGGCCAGCCAGGGTGACACAGTAAGAGCACATCGCCTGGGGGTGCTCCCTCGACACTGCGGACCCTCCTTGAGGAGGACCCGTGCCAGGTTGTAGCACAGAGCAGGTCCTGCAGCAGGGAAGCAAGAGGCTCCCGGGAAATGAGCAGCTGAGCAGGGTCCGGGTCGCCTCCTTCCATCCTTGTGTCCCCACCCACTCTCCTGCCGCAGCTTTGGGTGCTACCGACCTTGCTTCTGTCGGCAGAGATACATCCCCTGGGCCTGGGTGGGTGGGCTGAGTGGGCTCCCTCCCATGCTCCTCTTTCCCATCCTCTCAGCCTTCCTGTCCCAGTCCCGTACTGGTTCCTGGGCTGCACCCAGTGTGGAGCAGGGGCCTTTGGGAGAGGACAGCGCGCCGGGGCCGGCCGTGCAGAGTCCCAGGACGGGACGGCACGCCGGGACTGTCCGTGCAGCAGCTCCCAGGAGAGAGCACCCTGGCGGGGAGGCAGCGCCGGGCTGGCAGCACGGCTCGGTGCGGGTGGTCCTGCCTGGGAGCGGCCGCGGGAGGCTGGGGCGTGACTGGGGACACCGTAGGGTCGAGGTTGCCCGGGGGCAATGTGGGACCATCGGGGTGGGCAGCGGGGCGAGTCAGCAATTGCCGCGCACTTGCCCTGCGCCCACACACGCTCCCGCTGCCCGGCAGCCCCAGGAATGTGCTGGCAGCGCTCCCGGCCCAGCTGCGGAGCCGAGACTGCCCTGGCGCCCTCCCAGCCCCCACCCAGCACCTCCTGGCCCTGCCCAGTTCCTGCCAGCTTGCACACAGACCCTCCCTGTTCGCTGCCGGACACCCCGATCCCGGCCCCCGGCGTTTGGTCCTACTCAGCAGGGCAGGGAGGGGGCATGCCGCAGGTGCGGACCCTCTGAGGAGGAGTCCCTCTCCCTCACAGCATGGCACCATGCGTGGGGACCTTCTCAGCAGTGCTGTTTGTCCCTCCCCGCCCCACCACAGCCCCACGCGCGGTGTGGGAGCAGCCCTCGCACAGCCCCTGCTCCCAGCTGCCGCCTTTGCTAGCGGCAGACCTTGGCACCTTGCTCTGAAACCACATCCTCCTCTGCTCGCCCGTGTGCAGGAGGATGCTGCGTCTGCCCGCGCCTGGGGACTCCTGGGGGATCTGCTGGGGGGCTGCCCCCACCCTCTGTGCGGCTTCCAGTGCAATGGGGCTCCTAGAACCCCCCCTTCAGAGGGACACAGCTGGACTGCAGGTGCCACGCAGGGGTGTCCACACTCAGTCTGTAGGGTCAGTCGGCCGGCTGGCCCCAGTTTGGGGCACTCTCCTTGTCCTGTGTGAAGGGGCAGGCTGAGGCATTTGGAGCTGTTTTCTGGAGGCTCACAGTGTGGGGGCCTCGTCGCCCTCCCTTTTCCCTCTCAGGTGTGTGCACCTGGGATGTCTCAGGAAAGGTTATCAGCTAATCATGCTGTGTTTCTGCCTCCCAAATGTCACCGTTGTCCTCACTGGGATGGTGAGCTCATGCTCCCCACCATTACTGACAGCACTTCCAGGGCTAGGAGAAACAGCTGCCATGCCCTTCTGTGGCCCCTTTGAGCAGAGCTGGAGCTGCTGACAGCTCTGACAGGCTGGAGAGGGGTTCAGCAGGCAGTGGGTGCCGGATGGAGCCGCAGGGGTTGATCCCAGGCTGGTTGCAGGTCTCCAGCTGTCTCCATGGGCCTCAGTCATCCTAGTACTGCAGGGAGGGTTGAGATTCTGGGATGAGGTGCAGCACCATGCACACCCAGAGACACACTAGGGACAGCCCCTGGTCCTGGTCTGGGAGCCAAGTGCAGGGCTTGGAGCAGGGGCACTGCTGGGCCATGCCTGCTGTGGTGTGATGGGCACAGGCACATTGTGTATCGAGGGCTGGCCAAAGGGGTACCAAGTGTGCCCCATGTCTGTGCCATGAGGCCAGGGGCAAGGAGAGATCTGCAGGGTCTGTCTGCAAGACAGGTCAGAGCTGCCTCACCCCAGGTGCAAGGGAAGAGCCAGGCAGGGGAGTAAAGGCAGCTCTGGCACCAGCCGTGCCTATCCCTGCTGCTGGGCAGCCTGAAAAATCACCCCTTTGGGCCGAGCAGATGGAGCAGAAGGGTCTGAGCCCTGCCAGGACCCCTCACAATGCAGTGGTCTGGGGAGGGCAGCAGGGCCCTGTAGCACATTATGAGGGTACCCCGAGCCCCTGTGTCCCTGCTCCCACTGCCTGGGATTCCATTGGCTATGGCAGCTCCCCTCCACCTCTGCCCTGCCCTGCTGGAAGCCACAGCACAGCATGGCATGGCACGGCATGGCATAGCACCAGCCTGTTCCTTCTGCATGGAAACCAGCAGGTCTGTCCCTGCTCTGCCTAAAACTGGAAAGCCCAAGACACCCCACCCTGCACGGGGGAGCTGGCAGACCCCAGTGGGCTCGGGAGATGCCAGGGTCCGCAGGCACTACAGGCAGGGCCAGATCTGTGTGGTGACAGGAAGCGCTTTGGGACAGGTCTGTGTCCTGCCTGCCACTGGACAAGGCTTGGTCCTGGGCAGTATGGCTGGCAGAAGGCAGCTTCAGCTCCCTATGGTGGGGTGATGTCCCACCAAAGGATACTCCTTGACACATGCAGACAGCAGGTCCCTGGCCTGTGCGGCACATGGAGCCCAGAACTGAAAGTTCTTTTCTTGGGCTGGGTTGGTGCAGCTAGAGGAGACAACCCTGGGGCAGCACCACTGGGTGTGGGATGATGGGCAGAGCCTGGGACAGCAGGGAGAGCTGATCCCCCCGGCTGCTCTCAGCCCCCCACTGCAGCACAGGAGAGCAAACTTCGTCTCCTGGCAGGCACACGATTGCCATGGCAACCGGCAGGACCTGCCAGGCGGCCAGGCGAGCACTGATACGGCAGTGGCATGCAGCACAGGAAGGAGATGGGATGCAGGGTCTAGCTTTGGGGACATCTGAGGACAGGCTTAGGTGTGTGAGCACATTGCAAGTGCATCTGGGTGTGTGCCTGGGGTGCATGGGGTGTGCAGGCAGATGCAGGCATCTGAGTGCATGCACGAGTCCCTGTGCCAATGTGCATGCACGTGTTCGGGTGCATGGGAGACTTCACACACCACCTCTCAAGGGGTGGCCTTTGGTTTTGTGGCACCTCACTGCTCTGGAGTGTCAAATGGCAGGGTTGCTCTGAGCCTTGGGAGCAGGAGGTTTCCCCAGAAGCTGTGGGATCCATAGCTTTGTGTCTGTGGGGAAGATGAGCCCTCCAGCTGGGGTCCATGACTGCATGTGTCCTTTGGTCCTTGGTCACAAACCCTGCCGTGCTCCAGAAAAAGGGGGCTGCCTACCAAACACCCCAAGGCCCTGCCTCTATTTGCTCTGCCAAAGCCTGTGCTGGTGCTCAGAGCAGGGAGAAGGAGTCAGACAGAGCTACCCCTGTGTTGCAGGCAGCTGGCTATGGTGTGTTTGCTGTATCAGCTGTGTCAGCTGTGTGTGTTAGCTGTGTGTTAGCTGTGTTAGCTGTGTTAGCTGTGTTAGCTGTGTTAGCTGTGTTAGCTGTGTTAGCTGTGTTAGCTGTGTTAGCTGTGTTAGCTGTGTTAGCTGTGTTAGCTGTGTTAGCTGTGTTAGCTGTGTTAGCTGTGTTAGCTGTGTTAGCTGTGTTAGCTGTGTTAGCTGTGTTAGCTGTGTTAGCTGTGTTAGCTGTGTTAGCTGTGTTAGCTGTGTTAGCTGTGTTAGCTGTGTTAGCTGTGTTAGCTGTGTTAGCTGTGTTAGCTGTGTTAGCTGTGTTAGCTGTGTTAGCTGTGTTAGCTGTGTTAGCTGTGTTAGCTGTGTTAGCTGTGTTAGCTGTGTTAGCTGTGTTAGCTGTGTTAGCTGTGTTAGCTGTGTTAGCTGTGTTAGCTGTGTTAGCTGTGTTAGCTGTGTTAGCTGTGTTAGCTGTGTTAGCTGTGTTAGCTGTGTTAGCTGTGTTAGCTGTGTTAGCTGTGTTAGCTGTGTTAGCTGTGTTAGCTGTGTTAGCTGTGTTAGCTGTGTTAGCTGTGTTAGCTGTGTTAGCTGTGTTAGCTGTGTTAGCTGTGTTAGCTGTGTTAGCTGTGTTAGCTGTGTTAGCTGTGTTAGCTGTGTTAGCTGTGTTAGCTGTGTTAGCTGTGTTAGCTGTGTTAGCTGTGTTAGCTGTGTTAGCTGTGTTAGCTGTGTTAGCTGTGTTAGCTGTGTTAGCTGTGTTAGCTGTGTTAGCTGTGTTAGCTGTGTTAGCTGTGTTAGCTGTGTTAGCTGTGTTAGCTGTGTTAGCTGTGTTAGCTGTGTTAGCTGTGTTAGCTGTGTTAGCTGTGTTAGCTGTGTTAGCTGTGTTAGCTGTGTTAGCTGTGTTAGCTGTGTTAGCTGTGTTAGCTGTGTTAGCTGTGTTAGCTGTGTTAGCTGTGTTAGCTGTGTTAGCTGTGTTAGCTGTGTTAGCTGTGTTAGCTGTGTTAGCTGTGTTAGCTGTGTTAGCTGTGTTAGCTGTGTTAGCTGTGTTAGCTGTGTTAGCTGTGTTAGCTGTGTTAGCTGTGTTAGCTGTGTTAGCTGTGTTAGCTGTGTTAGCTGTGTTAGCTGTGTTAGCTGTGTTAGCTGTGTTAGCTGTGTTAGCTGTGTTAGCTGTGTTAGCTGTGTTAGCTGTGTTAGCTGTGTTAGCTGTGTTAGCTGTGTTAGCTGTGTTAGCTGTGTTAGCTGTGTTAGCTGTGTTAGCTGTGTTAGCTGTGTGTTAGCTGTGTGTTAGCTCTGCTAGCCATGCTCGCTGCCATTGCAGATGTTCCAGCAGGGCCCCACGCTGTCCCCAGCACGGCCCAGGTGCTGAGGGAAGGCTGGCTGCTCTCCTGCCTGCCGAGGGCTCGGTGCCCAGCTACTGCAACCCTCGCCCCACGACAGCCCCAGCTGGAAGCCCTCCTTCTTCGCCTCTCAGGAGAGCCTCTCTTCCCCCCGTTTGGCATTTCTCCGGCTCTAATTGAGCTGTCAATGGGCAGAGATAACAGAGAATTCGTTAGCTCTGCCCTTTAATGTCTGCCCGCGCTCTGATCGCAGCACCAGCTGCAACTCCTTCGCAAACAAACAGCTTCAGATGAGGTCCCTTGGCACGGCGGTCTGCCAGTCCCACGGTCGACTCCCCAAATCCCTGGGGGGCCAGCCTCACGGCCGCTCACACCCTCTGCTACCTCCGGCAGCACCCCCTCGGCAGCCAGGTGTCCCCCAGGGACCTACAGCCGCATCCCGAAGATACCCGGGCTCGGCACTCGCCGTGCCAGACCCCCGGGACGCCCAGCAGCAGCCCTCCTGCGCAGCCCCTCTCCGTAGCCAGCCCCGGGGCAGCCGGTACCGCCGTCCGCGGCAACGGGGCCGCGTCCTCCAGGGGCTCCGCGCCGGTGGCGGCGAGCGCCCATCCCCGGTGCCTCGGGGCGGGCCGCGGCGGACCGGGCGGCTGCGCACACGGGGCGGCCGGGCCCGCCTCCGCCTCTCGGCTC